>JASFAT010000503.1:0-377715 GCA_031353405.1 Baronia brevicornis
ATTATACTCACCAGAGAAGTTTCGTGCATATCTGTCTACATGGATGTCTATGAGCGACGGTGATCACTTACCATTACGTGCTCATTACAAGTTCGTTTGCCTATTCTGCTAAAAAAAATACATAGTCGACTATGATTTATAACAATCAGGTTATCGTAAGGTTATCTCTATGAAACTTTTTTCTGTAATACGAACAGTCGTGTCCCCTGATGGAAAGCAATCAAAGCCGTTTATACGCGGCCGTTTATATTGGTTATCCGCAAATCGTAGGCCTTTACGAAATGTGTAGATTTGTTTTATGTAGACTATCAATACACTTTATGCTGAAATATTGAGCCCCGAATAGCAAATGCCTAGGCTCATAATAGTACAGTATTGAACCTACTGTAGTCCATTCAAATATTTGTCCCGTTGTCGAAATCAAACCCAGGTACCTTGATTTAGGAGCCGAACACGTTACCAATTGGCCGATTGAGTCGACAAAATACAAAAATGTTATGTAAATAATTTACATACTTTAATTTAAATTGCCATTATAACCACGAAAAGGGAAACAATTGATAAAATAAGTAAAGTCGCATTGGTAGACCGCGAGCGTCAAATTGCACGGGAAGTTGTTCCACTTCCCTTTGTAAGGCGGCCAGCAAATAATAGGATTATTCTCGAAGTTAGTAAGGGTTCGCGGTCGCTATGCTAGTTTAATTACCGTACGAAACAAAATGGACCGTGTGAAAGAGATAAAGTTGAGTTTCTTCATTAAATTTTCATTTATAGAATAGATAAGTAGGAAGCTCACCTAATCGAAAGCAAGCAACGCCGCCCATGGATATCCGCAATAGTATAAGACAGTGCAAATGCGTTGCCAGCCTCAGAATAGGGAAGAAATATTTAATGCTTATCTTTCAATAAATTAATTCATTTTATATATATTTACCAACATAGTCTTTCGAATAAGCAAAGTGAAATGGCAATGGGCTGGTCACGTTTCTCGAAGATCCGACAATCGTTGGAGCAGACGAGTTCTGGAGTGGAGACCGCGTCTTCGCAAAAGTAGTGTAGGACGCCCGCCGGCTAGATGATGCGACGGACTGCGCAGTGACGCTTCTTGGAGGAGGTCTGTGTCCACCAGTGGACTGCCGCAGGCAGTTGATCAATGAAAAATATGTGCTATATATATATGAAATGATTTAAATTAATGGAAGACGCAGCATTCAGCGACATCTAGAGACGACGTGAAGTCAACTGTAGCCAAAAACACAAAGACCGAGGTACACGTTGCTCCCTAAGATTAACAAACGTGGTAGTGTGTAGAAGTCCCTCTTCAACCGCTTCCGTAAAAGGAAAGTAATAGAAGAAGTAAAAAAAGGAGAGAGAAAAGAATGGGGCCTCCGCTTAATTACATTGCGACCATTTGACGTTGATATTTTAAGGGTTTGGTACCTCCACGGTCTAGTTGACCCATTCATGCTACCTACTATGTTTCTTACTACAATGTTTCTACCACTATATCAATAAAAGACAAACTGCGTCCGAGTTGAACGAGACAGAGAGGCAAACACATAATTCTCCTTTCAAAGCAAATAACTTATTTATCATACAATCTAAAACGTACTTAACGTCATATTTAATATGATAATCCGTGATCCCGCTTCAAAAGGTACATGCGTGAACACATGTTATAAACAAGGAAAGTTTTAAGGCGTCGTTCACACAAATAACGGTCATAAATGTGGAGATATAAATTGTATGACATTGCGTGGTGAAATAACGGTTTTTGGTGAAATTAAGTGAAAATTCGCCGAGTGGAGACAGGTTTTCTTGATCTTTTTAAACTTTTTTCTATTTTAATTAACAAGTACATAAGTAGACATTATAAAATACTTTACAAAAAATTCTTATTATTTTTTTTATATTTTTAATATTAATACTTTTTTATACCTAATAATAAAACAAACAAATAGGAGTCAAGTGAACTTTAAAATGTCTTTGACCATTGTAATATTTAATAATTTGTCTCTAGATAATGTATTATATAGCAAACATCAATAAATATATTATTGTATAGGCAATAATATATTTATCGACCACGGTACAGAAACTTTCGATATTTTTAATATCAAAATACATCAATTAAAGGGATCGCGCCGTAATACGAAATTTTGAAAATTTTTTATTTTTTTTTTAATTTAATTTTTTCTGTTCAATTTTATAGAATTTCATTATTACATAAGTAAAGTCTAAGGTCAAAATGTAGCCATGCTGTGCGTAAATTTAAAGATTTATAGTCCGGGCGTTTTTAAGTTTATATTATATTAGCCTTTGCCCGCAGCTTCGCTCGCGTGGAATTTGGTCTGCTCCATTAAGTTTCGTGACAGATCATTATATATATATATATATATATATATATATATATATATATATATATATATATATATATATATATATATATATATATATATATATATATATATATATATATATATATTCAAAATAAGAATAACAATAATTTTGTGATCGGTTGCCAAACGTATTACGGCGCGATCCCTTTAATTGATGTATTTTGATATTAAAAATATCGAAAGTTTCTGTACCGTGGTCGATAAATATATTATTGCCTATACAATAATATATTTATTGATGTTTGCTATATAATACATTATCTAGAGACAAATTATTAAATATTACAATGGTCAAAGACATTTTAAAGTTCACTTGACTCCTATTTGTTTGTTTTATTATTAGGTATAAAAAAGTATTAATATTAAAAATATAAAAAAAATAATAAGAATTTTTTGTAAAGTATTTTATAATGTCTACTTATGTACTTGTTAATTAAAATAGAAAAAAGTTTAAAAAGATCAAGAAAACCTGTCTCCACTCGGCGAATTTTCACTTAATTTCACCAAAAACCGTTATTTCACCACGCAATGTCATACAATTTATATCTCCACATTTATGACCGTTATTTGTGTGAACGACGCCTTAAAACTTTCCTTGTTTATAACATGTGTTCACGCATGTACCTTTTGAAGCGGGATCACGGATTATCATATTAAATATGACGTTAAGTACGTTTTAGATTGTATGATAAATAAGTTATTTGCTTTGAAAGGAGAATTATGTGTTTGCCTCTCTGTCTCGTTCAACTCGGACGCAGTTTGTCTTTTATTGATATAGTGGTAGAAACATTGTAGTAAGAAACATAGTAGGTAGCATGAATGGGTCAACTAGACCGTGGAGGTACCAAACCCTTAAAATATCAACGTCAAATGGTCGCAATGTAATTAAGCGGAGGCCCCATTCTTTTCTCTCTCCTTTTTTTACTTCTTCTATTACTTTCCTTTTACGGAAGCGGTTGAAGAGGGACTTCTACACACTACCACGTTTGTTAATCTTAGGGAGCAACGTGTACCTCGGTCTTTGTGTTTTTGGCTACAGTTGACTTCACGTCGTCTCTAGATGTCGCTGAATGCTGCGTCTTCCATTAATTTAAATCATTTCATATATATATAGCACATATTTTTCATTGATCAACTGCCTGCGGCAGTCCACTGGTGGACACAGACCTCCTCCAAGAAGCGTCACTGCGCAGTCCGTCGCATCATCTAGCCGGCGGGCGTCCTACACTACTTTTGCGAAGACGCGGTCTCCACTCCAGAACTCGTCTGCTCCAACGATTGTCGGATCTTCGAGAAACGTGACCAGCCCATTGCCATTTCACTTTGCTTATTCGAAAGACTATGTTGGTAAATATATATAAAATGAATTAATTTATTGAAAGATAAGCATTAAATATTTCTTCCCTATTCTGAGGCTGGCAACGCATTTGCACTGTCTTATACTATTGCGGATATCCATGGGCGGCGTTGCTTGCTTTCGATTAGGTGAGCTTCCTACTTATCTATTCTATAAATGAAAATTTAATGAAGAAACTCAACTTTATCTCTTTCACACGGTCCATTTTGTTTCGTACGGTAATTAAACTAGCATAGCGACCGCGAACCCTTACTAACTTCGAGAATAATCCTATTATTTGCTGGCCGCCTTACAAAGGGAAGTGGAACAACTTCCCGTGCAATTTGACGCTCGCGGTCTACCAATGCGACTTTACTTATTTTATCAATTGTTTCCCTTTTCGTGGTTATAATGGCAATTTAAATTAAAGTATGTAAATTATTTACATAACATTTTTGTATTTTGTCGACTCAATCGGCCAATTGGTAACGTGTTCGGCTCCTAAATCAAGGTACCTGGGTTTGATTTCGACAACGGGACAAATATTTGAATGGACTACAGTAGGTTCAATACTGTACTATTATGAGCCTAGGCATTTGCTATTCGGGGCTCAATATTTCAGCATAAAGTGTATTGATAGTCTACATAAAACAAATCTACACATTTCGTAAAGGCCTACGATTTGCGGATAACCAATATAAACGGCCGCGTATAAACGGCTTTGATTGCTTTCCATCAGGGGACACGACTGTTCGTATTACAGAAAAAAGTTTCATAGAGATAACCTTACGATAACCTGATTGTTATAAATCATAGTCGACTATGTATTTTTTTTAGCAGAATAGGCAAACGAACTTGTAATGAGCACGTAATGGTAAGTGATCACCGTCGCTCATAGACATCCATGTAGACAGATATGCACGAAACTTCTCTGGTGAGTATAATTCAGAATTAAACACGTTCAGTTCCACCGTCTCGCCCTGCGAATTCAAGTTACTTTCATTCCAGTGCCGGCGACTCGGTTGGCGGGTTCAGTGTTTTTCGGTAATTTATCCAAAACGCATCCGTAGATTCTGTTAACAGAATTAACTAACAGCGCGCAGGGGGAGTCGGCGGCACTGAACGTGTTAAGAAATCCATGTGGAGAGCCAAACCGAAGTGGCAATGGGTCCGCCACGTTTGTCGAAGAACAGAAAGACACCCGTTGAAAGAGACGAGTGTCGCAGTGAAGAGCGCGTCTTGGCAAACGTATATATATATATATATATATATATATATATATATATATATATATATATATGTATATGTATATGTGTATGTGTATGTGTATGTGTATGTGTATGTGTATGTGTATATGTATATATGTATATGTATATATGTATATATATATATATATATATATATATATATATATATATATATATATATATATATATATATATACATATATATATATACATATATATATATATACATATATATATATATATATACATATATATATACATATATATATACATATATATATATATATATATATATATATATATATATATATATATATATATATATATATATACAATATACAAACTGTATTAACTGTAACAACATTCTCTACGCCGATTCTGTAACACACTACGATAACGTTGGACGGGTCATGTGGAACGGAGAAACGTCGCCAGAGCGCCCAGGACGAAGGAATCCACGGCAAGAAAGGCCACGCGGAAGACTGAGGAAGAGGTGAAATGACTGTATTGAAGACGACATGGTGGCAATAGGAAGACCTAGGCTATGAGGCCAAGATGCTGATATAGGGTAACCAGACTCTGTATAGACTAGATATCTGTAGGTCATACATATATTTATACCGTTGCGGGGTTCGAACCCGCGATCATTAACTCTATGGACGGGAGCCGCGTCACTGAGCTAATTGATGGTCAATAACGTCAAAGCTATATAATAATCTCGGAGAGTATGGAACATAGATTTATTTACCATTTCAGTTTCTTAAAATAAAATGAAAAATACCCAAAAAAAAATTTAAGAAGTAAAAGTTGAAAAATGATTCGGAAATAATAATATTGCTATAACTCTATATTAAAAGAAGACCAACAATAGCCCAATTGGCAAGCATTGCGCCGATTCGATTCTATCATAATATTCGTCTAGTAAAAACACGTAGCTTAGTTGGAATGGTTAACAATTATTGTATCAATTCCAAACTATTGCTAGTCTTTTTGTTCCACACACAAGTTCCAAAGCGTGAAACCATCTTTTGAATTCTCTTAGCATTTTTAATCATCGTTTATTGGTAACAATGAAGAAAAAAAATTACTTTTTTTTTTCATCATTTTCATTCATCAGGTTCATTATCCACACTACTTCATTTTATTATACATTGATCTCTTTAACACAAATATCATAGACGTATTTATTTGACAAGTTTAAATCGGTTTGGAGTTACCCAACAAGTAACAAGTTTAATTTAGTTTGCAGCAGTTTAGCTACATTTTTGTAAGGATCAAAGTTCTAAGCGTATCACTTACAGAGTTCTCGCTCCCTTTGCCATGCCAAACATTTTGACACAATTATATCATGTCTTATTATTTACTATTATACATCAAATTATGATAAAACTTTTAATCGTAAAGGTACAAAAGTTTTATAACTATCGAGTAATAAACATTTATGTTGTAAGCATAATGTTTGTACTGATTTTTTTTCACAGTTATCACTTTAGTTTATTTATTTATTTATAAGGCACAAAAACAAGTTACAGTCTTAAAGAATACTATCCTATCCTACTTCCTACTAATATTATAAATGCGAAAGTTTGTGAGTATGTATATTTGTTACTCTTTCACGAAAAAATTACTGGATGGATTTGGATGAAACTTTACAGTGATATAGGTAATAACATATAGGCTACAATTTGTAATAATGTTATGTAATTTTTTTGGTCCTCATATAACGATACATGTCAATGTAGTCGGAAAAAAATCTGGCCTCTGAGAGCTATCTTGGCGTACGCTTCATAAACCATTGGAGTTACACAGAGATGGTAGGATCGTTATATATATATATATATATATATATATATATATATATATATATATATATATATATATATATATATATATATATATATATATATATATATATATATATATATATATATATATATATATATATATATATATATATATATATATATATATATATATATATATATATATATATATATATATATATATATATATATATATATATATATATATATATATATATATATATATATATATATCGATCCTACCATCTCTGTGTAACTCCAATGGTTTATGAAGCGTACGCCAAGATAGCTCTCAGAGGCCAGATTTTTTTCCGACTACATTGACATGTATCGTTATATGAGGACCAAAAAAATTACATAACATTATTACAAATTGTAGCCTATATGTTATTACCTATATCACTGTAAAGTTTCATCCAAATCCATCCAGTAATTTTTTCGTGAAAGAGTAACAAATATACATACTCACAAACTTTCGCATTTATAATATTAGTAGGAAGTAGGATAGGATAGTATTCTTTAAGACTGTAACTTGTTTTTGTGCCTTATAAATAAATAAATAAACTAAAGTGATAACTGTGAAAAAAATCAGTACAAACATTATGCTTACAACATAAATGTTTATTACTCGATAGTTATAAAACTTTTGTACCTTTACGATTAAAAGTTTTATCATAATTTGATGTATAATAGTAAATAATAAGACATGATATAATTGTGTCAAAATGTTTGGCATGGCAAAGGGAGCGAGAACTCTGTAAGTGATACGCTTAGAACTTTGATCCTTACAAAAATGTAGCTAAACTGCTGCAAACTAAATTAAACTTGTTACTTGTTGGGTAACTCCAAACCGATTTAAACTTGTCAAATAAATACGTCTATGATATTTGTGTTAAAGAGATCAATGTATAATAAAATGAAGTAGTGTGGATAATGAACCTGATGAATGAAAATGATGAAAAAAAAAAGTAATTTTTTTTCTTCATTGTTACCAATAAACGATGATTAAAAATGCTAAGAGAATTCAAAAGATGGTTTCACGCTTTGGAACTTGTGTGTGGAACAAAAAGACTAGCAATAGTTTGGAATTGATACAATAATTGTTAACCATTCCAACTAAGCTACGTGTTTTTACTAGACGAATATTATGATAGAATCGAATCGGCGCAATGCTTGCCAATTGGGCTATTGTTGGTCTTCTTTTAATATAGAGTTATAGCAATATTATTATTTCCGAATCATTTTTCAACTTTTACTTCTTAAATTTTTTTTTGGGTATTTTTCATTTTATTTTAAGAAACTGAAATGGTAAATAAATCTATGTTCCATACTCTCCGAGATTATTATATAGCTTTGACGTTATTGACCATCAATTAGCTCAGTGACGCGGCTCCCGTCCATAGAGTTAATGATCGCGGGTTCGAACCCCGCAACGGTATAAATATATGTATGACCTACAGATATCTAGTCTATACAGAGTCTGGTTACCCTATATCAGCATCTTGGCCTCATAGCCTAGGTCTTCCTATTGCCACCATGTCGTCTTCAATACAGTCATTTCACCTCTTCCTCAGTCTTCCGCGTGGCCTTTCTTGCCGTGGATTCCTTCGTCCTGGGCGCTCTGGCGACGTTTCTCCGTTCCACATGACCCGTCCAACGTTATCGTAGTGTGTTACAGAATCGGCGTAGAGAATGTTGTTACAGTTAATACAGTTTGGTGAACTGATAATTGAGGTGGGTTTTTTAACGGAAGCCGTACATAAGCAAAGTTTTTTTTTATGGGATAGGAGGGCAAAGGTGTCGACTGATGGAAAGCAACAAACGCCGCCCATGGACAACCGCGACACCGCAGAAGTCGCGGAAGCGTTGCCGGCCTATTAGGTATGTGTAGGCTTGTTTTTTGAAGGTGCCAATGTCGTATCGGTTCGAAAACATCGATATTATTAACATATCAACGAGAAAGAACCGTTGGAAATGCATACACCTATATCAAAAATCGTTATCGGGACTCGTCAGGCGTATTGATTGATATTTTTAACGAATTATTATTTATAAGAGAAAGTTCTTTGTGGTGCTTTAATTAATTAAAATTGAATTCACTCCGAAGGTTGAGGATGTGATGTTAACCAAACTGGTCACGTACACCTTTCTGAGTAAAGTGCTCCGGTTAGGTTTCCGGTCCGATGACTCGAGACCGGTTCGATTATAAATTAAAGTATTAAAACATGTAATATTGCCCGAGCCGTTGATAGCACTGAGACAAAAAATAAAGCCTTCGTTACGTTTATGATTTTCTGTTAATAAATGTACTTTTTTCTATATCTATAGATATTGGAACAGCAATACGTCAATTGTTTAGGATTGGGCTTCCTTTAATTCAGACACTGGACTTTTGATGTGAACTATATTTTTCTAGCGAAATCAGTGTTATTAGTTTAATCGGAATGATCAAAGAGAATTGTACCACTAATGTGTGCCAAAGACAAGGTTCTCCAACAAGTCAAGCAAGAACGTGAACTTTTGCAGACCGTCAAAGGTAGAAAAGTTGCTTACCAGGGTTATATTATGAGTCATGACAGGTACAAGTTGCTGCAACTGATCATGATGGGAAAAGTCGCGGGCAAAAGACAAGTTGGTCGAAAACGAAAGTCTTGACTACGTAATATCAGAGAGTGGACCGGGATAGCGAGTGCTCCAGAACTGCTGCACCTCGCGAAGGAGGAGGAGAGTTGTGCTGAATTGGCTGCCAACTTGCGCAAGTCGGAGAGGCACTCTTAGAGGAAGAAGAACTACCATCCAAAAGTTAAAAAGACTTACTTGTATAGAAAAAAGATATGTTACTAATATGGTTATATAAGAAGCATACATGGGTGCCTTCTTCTCTTGTTGGTCATTGATTTTAATATAGGTGAGAATTGTTTATTTGATTTCAAAAATTACTCGCCATTTCTTGGTCGGTTCAGTTAAGAGTTTTCATGTAACAGATTACATAGTATTATAATATTATCACATTTACGTATTATTAGATTACATAGTAATATTATAATAATTTTTTCAAAGGATTTTCTTAAATGTTCTATGACAAGTTTTTGCCAAATTTTTAAATTAACACAATTTAGCCAAAAAACAACATTCAAAGTTGGAGGCTTTACACATATATTTACAATAGTTCCATGTTCTCCAGGGATTCATTCACACACCGCAAAGATCTACTTACTGTTTACTAAGTAACACACATTTACTATATAATACACAATCGAGATTTTATAAATTCTAGAAGCTATATACCCTCATCGATCGTGCTAAAACGTAAAGCAGAAATAGGTCAAGAAAAAATCTAGGTTAAGTTGTGTGTAAATCTATGTTTAAAGTTTGATGTCAGCAGTTTAAAATATTCTAGGTAAGTACGGAGATAGACAATGATTTTTTAGAACAATGATAATATAAAAAAACAGAGTATTTAAAACAATAAAAATAAAATTGCTTTTCACTCAAAGTTCATATGACTCCTTGTCGTACGTATATTATTAAAACACACGACGTCGACACACACTCAGACTCAATTAAATATTTGTATAACACATAAATATTTATCCCGATGCGGGTATCGAATCCGTGACCCTTGGCTTAGAAAGCGAATACGATACTACTGAGTCATTTGGGTCGCCCAGCCGTCAAAATGTGGAAATTATTTATTATAATGGAAAGTTAAATAATTGTAAAGAAATGTATTTGAACTTAAGTGAATGAAAAAAAAATATTTTAATAACTATTGAAAATTTTAACACGATATATTAATATAAGGACAGTGTAAACTAATAAGAGGAATTTTTAAAAAAGAAATAGAGTGGAACACTAAGATCAACGCCATTTTGAATTTAGACGCGGTAAGCCTCAGAGGAGATAAGAAAGACAGACCACACAGCTGTCGCAAATAGACTATATTTAATTTATTTACGAGATATAATATGACATGAAAACACATCGGAATATATTTCTCATTCCCGTGAACGTTTGACATTGTCTAAGTCACGTTCGGGCTTTCAAATAAATTATGCTCATCATGCCAAACGTAGAAATATGCAACAAATGTCAAATTAACTCTGACAGTTATATGCCTACACGTTTTTTTCACACTAAAAAATATTCCGTGACACATGTGTTTCTCTTTTTATGAAACGTTGTTTTTATGTATGAACAGAAATATTTATTAAATTGTTGTTAGTGCATCTTTATTAATGGAGTCAGGCGTTACTTTGCGGAAATCCATCACTATATGGACAGTCAAAAATTTTACTTAGCTAAGATCCGCGACAAGCAAAACAATAACAGAAAATTAATAATGTGTGTTTTTCCGTTGGGTTTAGTGGATTATTTGGAACTTTAAACCAAAAACTTACCGAAAATCGGCCATCAACTCTCCACCCACCAACCACTATACACAACGCCAAACACACACTATCACTTTTCCATCTTGTACACGACACGTGTTTCGCCCCAACACGAGGCATCCTCAGGCACAGTAGACTCTACGGAAGACTTTTCGGTTGTCTTCCGTAGAGTCTACTGTGCCTGAGGATGCCTCGTGTTGGGGCGAAACACGTGTCGTGTACAAGATGGAAAAGTGATAGTGTGTGTTTGGCGTTGTGTATAGTGGTTGGTGGGTGGAGAGTTGATGGCCGATTTTCGGTAAGTTTTTGGTTTAAAGTTCCAAATAATCCACTAAACCCAACGGAAAAACACACATTATTAATTTTCTGTTATTGTTTTGCTTGTCGCGGATCTTAGCTAAGTAAAATTTTTGACTGTCCATATTGTTAGTGCATCTGTTAACGAACGTATAATTTCCAGAAGTCAAAAACTCAATGTATTCTAAATATCGCCATAAGCAAGATCCCATGTAGCATCATCCAACTAATTAAAAGTCATTTATAGATTAAATAAGGATATAGATCCTTGTGATGCTAAAATAAAACAGCAGTGAATAATATTCACATCCTAAATGGCATTGCAGAAATTCAAAGTTTAAGGTAGAGTGGTCCTTTACAGCACTGAAGATATGTTCGATGACTGCCATGCAAAAAACTAGCTTGAAACTAATTCCTTGAACTAATCTATTTTCCAGACATAGCCCGCAATGTATCTTAACTCTTCTTCGATTGGAACAACATCTCCAAAGCAACTAAATTAAAGATGATAGCGACATGACTGCGGCAGTATGAAGTATGGCAAAAATATTCAAGCTACCAAAAAAAAAACACTTATGGAAAGATACGAGATCCCAGTTCGACTTGTAAGACTATTTTGGAGAAAACAAAAATTATAGCATACATGTCATATTAATTTCCGATCGGTTCATCATAAAATAAATCATATTTCTGGCTAAATGTAAAGTAATATATCATCCTCATCGTCAGCTTAGGTCCGTCCACTATTAAACATAAGCATCTGCCAAGATTCTATGCTATGCTATGCATATCTTCGGCTACATACATTCAGTCTCTATGTGTTTTTTTATGGGATAGGAAGGCAAACGAGCAGGCGTGTCAACTGATGGAAAGCAATAAAGCTTTCCATCAGGTGACACGCCTGCTCGCCCATAGACATCCGCAAGGGCATAGGCAGCACGGAAGCGTTGCCGATCTTTGAGGAAAGTGTCATTATGGGAGTAGGAATGGAAGGGGGAGGAGGCAGAGGGAGGGGGGGGGGTGTTGGGCCTTCGGAGCTTGGCCGCTCACTGGACGAAGCGCGGTAGCTAAGCTACCACTCGGACGCCGGTTTTCTGCAGGAGTGTGGTACTTCCCCGGGCGAGTCGGCCCATTCATGCTACAGACAAATATTATGCCATTCTTGACAAAGTTTTCGTCTGCAGCGTGGCTCTACCACTTCACGTGTGCAGAGATACGTACATTCAGTCTCTACATGTGTCATTCTACGCAGATCGCGCTTTATCTAGCCCCCATTACTTTTGTAATCTTCACTCCAGCGATTGTCCAGTTTTTGAAAATAGTATTGTCATCAGATACTTTTTTATGAGCTCTAAAAGGTTTCAGAGATACCTATAAACATTCCCATGGCAAATTAAAAAGTAATAATAACGGATTCACGACACGTCTCTTTCTGATTAACATTCCAAACTTGACACAGATCAAGGACGATTCTAATCCGGTTTCCGTTAAGTTCGTTGAATGGAACGCGGCCGTAATGCGATTTTATGATAAACTGCCGCAGTAACTTGCAACTGAGTTAAAGTAACTAGTTAATTTTACCCTTCTTTATGGGGTAAATTGCAATTTGGTTTAATTACATTGACAAACACGAGCCGGGTTCTTTGCAGCGGTTTTTCTTTACAGCCCATAAATAACAGAGTTAGCGTGCTCCGTCAATATGCCGCGGACAAGTGTATAGGGGTTTATGTCCATTCCCAGAATTGGAGGGCCTTTCTTATGGTGCCGATACGTGGACACTGACGGTCCGTCTCCTTGAGAAGCTCAAAGTCGTTCAATGGGCTATGGAGAGGGCTATGCTCGGAGTTTCTCTGGTGGATAGAATTTGAAATGAAGAAATTCGCTGGAGAACCAGAGTCACCGACATAGCTCTTCAAGTTAGCAGACCGAAGTGGCAATGGGCTAGACACGTTAGTCGGAAAACCGACAATCGTTGGAGTAGACGAGTGCTGGAGTGGAGACCGCGCCTCGGCAAACGTTGTGTGGGACGCAAATCGTCGCCCCCCTGCAAAATGGAGCCACATTCTGCGCAAGGCGGCTGGCTGAAACTAGATACGTGTAGCCGAAGATCGGGCTAGGTGGCGCACCTTAGGGCGAGGCCTATGTCCAGCAGTGGACTGCTGCGGGCTGATATTGATAATAAATAGCAGTAATAGCACAACTAGTTAGAAATTGCGTTTACGATTATTCAGCGCTATTGAAGTCGTAGGTTCGATAGCAAATATTGACGTGAAGCATATTTTCCTAGTACAAACTTCTTCTTCTTATTTTATACTGTAACTAAAAAATGAAGCGTTCGAGCAAAAACAGAGTACACATACATATGTGTCATGTCTCTCCGACTAGCTATGCCAATCGCCGTTGGAAACCAATTCATCATCTGAGTCTTTAGTGAGGCCAAATTATTCGGCAGTACTCGCTATCCCTATCCAATCCCTGATACAACGTCAAGCCAAGACGATTCCTACTCGGATTGATTGGTTTTGCTTCTTTCGTCTTTACATGATAAGTTGTAAAACATAACATAAATTTAACTGAGGAACCCTAAAACGAGTTGATAAACAGAAAAGATTCGATGCTAAAAAAATTATATTTATGAAATCATACTGATCTAATGCACGCAAAAGCAAAATCATTGTATTCATTGTTACCAACACGCATGCATATCATTAGCACGCGATGTGATATTTCACTGATAAGTTAATTCTTTTTAGGAATTCATATAGTCAATAGAAATTTCATTACTTCATTAGGCGAACTCTTAATGAAGTGTGTTATGTCTTTATGAATTAACAAATACATGTTTTAACAGACCATATATGATGGTAACTTAGAAGAGCTTGCATACCCTATGGTTGGTAATACCCCAGGGAAGCGAGTACGAGGTCGGTTGCCAACAAGATGGTCCGACCAAGTGAATGAAGCCACATCTTCTTCATTCAAATTTCACCAGGTGGTGAGGGCTACTTTGGACGGGAATTGATGGAGACAGATTGTCCGCTTGAGGGACTCTAGTGACCACGATCCTCAGTAATGAAGATAGAAGATATGGGCCCCGTGGCCCCATTACTAAGCCAGGGCCTCCCCATTTCTGGAGGAACGAACATTAACCCTCCACATTTTTCACATGTGGATTGGCGGGATTACCAGATTCATAATATACATCTGTAGGCCATACGCATATGTATTTATGAAGATGCGGGGATCAAATTCGCGACCATTACCGTACCGTACACCGTAGACGGCAGACGCGCCACTGAGCCAACTGGTCGCCAAATATTACAATATAATGACGTAATTGGCTTGTTAGCGAAGCTACCACCGTTTGAGTTAGTGATCGGGGGTTAGATTCTCAAATCTGAGTAAATATATGTATGGCCTACAGACTCATGTATAGATATTCAGAGCCCGGCTGCCAATCCACCTTGAACACATGAGCCCATCATGTTCATTCCGATAATTGTTAGAGTAGACGAGAGAAGACAGTGCCTGTACAAACGTTTTTCCGAACCGATATCTGACAGATATCTCAAAGGCAACGCATTTGTGATGCCTATGGTGTTGTAGATGTCTATGGGTGGCGTTGATTGCTTTCCATCAGGCTACACGCTCGAAGGGGAAGGGATCTGAAAGGGTACGATGTCCAACAGTAGACTGCCACGGTCTGGTGATGACGAGTGACAGATACCTCTCTAATATGCCGTACATAGAGTTCCTTTCCGTTACATATCATAATACATACACTTCGCTTCTACATTGTATTCACCCTAGTCACATTTCATCGGTTTCTTGTTAACAATCGCACAACGCAAACAAAGAGCATTCCGCACACGTGAAGTCTTTTGTACACGCCCAGCTTTGTATGGCTGCAAAGTCGTAGTCATTTATGTAATTAAATAAAGCATGGAAAGATACGATTTACTTGCAAACCGTAAGCGCCGCCTTGGATTAAAATATAGTTATTTAAAATCAGGTGACTCTGGTTATTTAAAAGATTTTATCATCAGAAGGAGGGGTCAACAAAGTATGGTCCCCCCTGGTCAAACGGTGACAGTTTGACCAGGGGGGCAAGTTATATACTTTGTGACGTCACCTGTATAAATCTAGTGCTAATTTTGATTCTACCATCTATTCGGTGTAATACAAACCACTAGCTAGTTGTAACAACCTCGAACTCGTCAAGTATTCTTACCTGAAACAAAAGAAATTACGGAAACTTAAGAGCAGTGGTAATTTTACATAAATTGTTTCGAAAAATTTTGCAGCGACTTCTATAGCGGCGAGTATCAAAGGAGCGGGATGAATAAAGCAAGGTACACACTGTTTTTGAACTATAAAAACAGGTTAAATAATTATGTAAATAATTCTTAAAGAAATTTGTTATTTAAAAATTTTCTTCGATGTAACAAATATGCAAATGTTACCTAACTTAAAATTGCTCCTCTTGTTTTCAACTTTTTTTTTTTCACAACCTGTATGTAGCATATAGTAAAAATTATAAGGTTTTATTTTATTATGTGTTATTAAATGCATATAAAAAATATTACTTGTTTTGTAACGCGTTCTTTCATAGAGTCATAAACAGATTTTTGTATAAGTGGACTTGCCGACAAATTTTAAAATCGTTAAAAGTGTGCCACGGTAAAAAAAGGTTGAGAATCACTGCTATAGGAGTTTTCACAGGACTATATATATATATATATATATATATATATATATATATATATATATATATATATATATATATATATATACATATTTAAAATTATTATTTTTAGCTTTAGCTTTTTTTTATTATATTACTAGAATTCTTGTTAACCATTCCAACTAATAATACTTGTGCATTCCCTAAATGTTTCAGGTCAATAGTCCAATGGAGAATACGAACTTACGACATCAGATCGACACCAATCCTTACTAAGTGAGCTATTGCTGCTTAAAGCTATGTGTATAACGTTAGAGTTACAGCTATATAACGTTACAGTGAGTACACAGCTTAAGTTCGGCAAAGAGCTCGCATTTTTGTGAGCGGGAACGCTTCTAATTAGCACTCATAACGCGACCGAGAACAAAGCGGCCTCTTCCTTGAAACGTTCCGGCGAGATCACGCGATCCAATCTTCATTTGTAACACGAAACGCAAAGCATGTAGAAACATTCTGATGAAGAGTTTGAGTCAGTGAAATTTATGGTGGGAAATTATGTCTACTTTCATTTGTGGAATTTAATTTTAACTCTTCTCAACTATATTACTATTACATAACATATATTACTATTACTATTATATATTACTATTACATACTACTGCAGAGCACGAGGCCACTCGACGACAAATGGACATTACCCACCAAGCTTGTCACTCACACTCGAACCTAAAATAATTGATTCCGAAAGCGATACTTTCGCCAACTCAATATAACACTCAACTGTATACAGACGGTTTTTACAAAACTTTTGTTTATGGGATGGGATAGGAAACGAACAGGCGTGTCACCTGATGGGAAACAATCAACGCCGCCCATAGACTTAGATACCATAGATAGTGCGAAAGCGTTGCCGACCTTTAAGAAAAGTGTCATTATAGGAGTGGAAATGGGAGGGGAGGGTAGAGGAAGGGGGAGGGTGTTGGGCCTCCGGAACTCGGCCGCTCACTGTACGAAGCGCGGTAGGTAAGCTATCACTCAGACGCCGGTTTTCTGCGGGAACTTCTTACCTAACACCACCTCATCGTGGAACCGACTTAAGTAGTATTTTAGAACCGATACGACATTTCAAGAAAGAAATTTATACATTTCTCAAAGATCAGTTTTGCGTCAACACCAAGCATACCCAATTATAGTAAACTCTATGGAAGATTACCGTTAAGTCCTGACTGTCCACATAATAATGGATTTCCGCAAAGTAACGGCTAACTCCATTAATCATCTCAATGCTTGTTTTGTTTATTTGAAGGACGGTTGCTGTGGCGATCGGAGCTCACTCGGACTCACGTAATTGGAACTGGCGGCATATTTGTTCGGGAACTCTAAGGACCGCGCGGAAAATGAGAGTGCTTTAAAAATTCACAGTGCCGAGAGTTTGCACAGGACGCAATTACGCGGAGATTGAAGATGTGTTTATTTTCTACGGTTATTCCTTTCCACTTCTTTTACGACATGCGTTTTCGCTTAGAAGTTTCGTATTACGAAGTATTCGACTTCAATAGGTGTTAATTTCGTTAATAAGATATTTTTTATTTTATCTAATCAAAAGAACAACGTAACTTACCTACCAGCCAACAACGAACATAGAGGCAAAATCGTGTTATTTTTTTTACATACACCACCACAATGGAACCAATTGCATATCCGAACCGACATGACAATCGAACAACAAAAAATCAGCCTACTCTAAGGTTTGCATTGCATCTGTAATACCTATGGTGTTGCGAATGCTTATAGTAGACTGTGTTAATTATTCTCCATCAGGCGACACGCATTCTCGTTTTCTTTTGTATACCATAATAAATATGCAGCGATTCGTCAGAGCCCACAAATTTGTTTGCAGATATTATTAACGCGTTATTAAAAACATCGTCGTCTGGGGCGGAAGAATACACCCAGACGAAAGCCCCTAAGCAGCAATTATTGTAATTCACCTGATTTATTTTAATGGAAGGATTACGAGACAACGGTTGGAGTAAATAAATACCAATGTGATAAAAACGATTCTGAAATCTCCAATCCACGTGTCCAAGTATTGGGATTTTAAAGAGGGAGGCAAATATCCAGGAGTGGAGTATTTGTTTATTTCACTTATTCTCAGTGTAAAATTTTTGGTACAAAGACGAACTTAATGTCGGAAGGTATTCACTGCACGTCAACCTGTGGATTGATGGAGAAGATAAAAGTAGGCACAAAAGTTATTTAGTAGTAGACACAGTAATTATTTAATAAAAAAGCAAAAAAGCTGTAAATAACACGTAAATAACAAATTGTTGCATATTCGGATCAGAAAAAAATATTGCGTCGAATAGTCTGAGTCTAACAGCACAGGAGTTAACTAAGTTATCCCTTTTTGCGTCGATATACATACACACAGGTAATATATTTATGATGGAAAGGGATAAATTAGAGAGGCAGAGATTTCAAAGTAAAAGTCTTTAATTTTACCTTTTTATAGATTACATGCTGACCCGGCAAACGTCACTTTGCCATTAAAATTAAAAAAAATGTCCAAAAAATAAAAAAGTTTTGGGGTGGGCCACCCTTATCACCTAGGTTATTCTTAGACCTACTCTCAGGTATAAAAAATAGTTTATGACCTACCAAACATAGAAAAAAAAATTCATAATAATCGGTCAAGCCATTTCGGAGGAGCTCGAAAACAAGCACTGTGACATGAGATTTTTATGTATTAGATTATGTAAGACAGTAAGAATTTTTTAAAAAAATAACGATGGTGCGCACTGCCTGCTAAAGCTAAGCACCATCATAAAACAAACAAAATGAGGTCGTAATGAATCGCCAAGCAGTCCGTCGAAAGAACTCGGCAGAAGGACAGACCGGTGCGAGTGGTTTTTTAATGCGCCCGCCATATTTCATTGCTAATGCATTTGCGTACAGCGAACACCACATGCCAGTCAGTTTTTCAAGATCGCAAAGGCGTTGACCCCTACACTAATATAATGACGAATGAATTGATTAATTTCAATTAAGTAAGAAATGAACCGATCGTTCATTTCTTACTTAATTGAAAGTATTTACTTGTGACAATTTACAGGTAAGTTGGATGGAGCATAGTGGGTCTCATTAGGTATTCCATAGCCTTTCACACTTGTGAAAGGCTATGGAATTTTCTCCCTGATTTACATATTTACATATGTATTATATATATATACATATATATATATATATATATATATATATATATATATATATATATATATATATATATATATATATATATATATATATATATATATATATATATTCACGGCTATCCCCGCAGGGGTTGGCAAGGACCACATAGCTTCATCCGCTATCTTCATCGCAGCGAAACCGCTCTCCACTAGTAGCCCTCGTGAGGATTAGGACGTGACGGGTAACTAATTTATATTAATTATAAAATAATAATTCCTAATTCTTTAAACATTCCTAACAAAATTTCAAGAAAATCTATTCAATCATTTCATCTTGTCACATATTCAATATACATGTATATATGTTATATGTATATACATGTATATATGTTGATTTGATTTGTCTATTGACGATTGAAATTTATTGGAAATGTAAAAACAAAAATTGCAATCACTTGAAACCAGAAAGCATCAACCAAACGCCTATCCAAGCAAGATCTCGCAATAAATCGAATGACGCGCCGTAAATCCAAGATGGCCGCAACGGAAACGGTGAGTGATGCATTAGCGCGGGAACCAGCCGGGAACACATGACGCGCGGTCGCCTTCATTACCGGTTGTTCGCCTTTTTGCTCTCGAGAAATTGAGCTTGCAACATACGCTTAACGCCGGCAATACATGTTGGCCGAATATTGCCAAGCGGAGGCCAACACCAACGTATAGACAGCACATTTGCCTTGTCTTGCCAACAGTCGGTGTGCTTTGCCTAGTTGGCCGCGCGCAGACAAGCACCAACGTGTATAGAACTCATAACATTTAAACAAAACATTGCAAAAAGTAATAAGATTTTTTTCTCTATACATCGTTAACACTATTATTTTTATACTAATAAAGGGAACTGGCTAGCGTGTCGCCTGATGCAAGGCAATCAACGCCACCCATAGACATCCACAGTGTCATAGGCTGCATAGTGGCAATATTAAAAACACTGCCAGTCTAAAAAAATATCTTTTTTCCAGAAATTTTTTTGCTAAACTGAAATATAGAAATACTAGAATTTATTAAAGTAGTACGGTACTTAGCAGAATCGTCATGCGTACATTTTTTCCACTGTGTCAATCATGTATTAATTAAAATATAAATTCAATTAACGAAAACATCCGGTAAGGCAAGAAATGAGAACCCTGCTTTAAATAACGTAGGAAGTGCTAAGACTTACCTATAATACTACTAATTAAACTGTAAAAATATTTATCTATTATACTATTTCAGTTGAGATTGGCATACATTTTTATAAGACTAATTATCATCAGCGTAGAATAACTATCTTATAAATAGTAGGTTATATAAGAAGTAAATACTATCTTTGCTATTTTTTAATATATTAAAACAAAATCGGGACTCGAATTAAAATAACCCTGCCGTATGGTAACCCTATTCCCTTGTCAATCGACGACAGCGCTCATCTCCCTATCTGTGGACCACCTGCACAGTGTTCGATCTTTATGGCTTATAAAGTGACACGGTGCATTAGGCAAACCATTTAAACCACAGCAGTATCTATCTGCTCTCGACTACGCAAACATAAACCTCTTAGAAAATGGTATGAAATATAGTATTATCCTTTAATCCGCTTCGGCGGAAAATTTAAGTTATTTAAGCACCCAATAACTCATATTAAAATAAAGAAGAAAATACACTGCATTAGGGTGATTAATGGAGTCTGACGATACTTTGTGGAAAAAACATTATTCAGATGGTGAGTGAAGAATTGCTTTGCAAAAATCCGTGAAAAACAATTACACATTTGTCGGAACTATTGTTTATAACAATAAATCACCAGTATCCGTGGTAACTACCATAGCTAATTAATTTTACAGTGAGAACATTTTTGTTCAATTAATTTTTCTGTTCTTATGTTTGTCTTTTCATCTAGAGATTGGATCAACGGATTTTAACAGAATTTTCATAACAAATTCAAAAAGCTTTAAAGGGTTTTTTTCCACAGCCCATATATGTGCCGGTGATACCCGTGGGCGGGAGGCCCGCCACTGAGTCAAATAGCGCAGAAATGTGACTTATATATGCGAAAAATGATAAAATATTAGCATAGGTTCAGTTGAACAGTTATAGGAACAGTTCGGAAAATATATTTTATATAATACTCATATATATAGAAAAAAATATTTTTATTTTAACATAGCTTGCTTTCTATAACTAATGTTTTTAAATAAAAACAACAATCGATATGATTAATTGATTGTCAATTTACCTAATAATTTTCTGCACTTAATGAAATGGTATTGCGTGACTAGCTGCGTAAGTTTAAACAGAAGGTCAGAAGGATATCGCGGCCTGCAAATTTCGATGTCAACGCCACTTACATTGTAGTCGATTCGTCAACCATCGTCAAGTCTCATGCAATGACCGCGTGGGACACTACACAAAATCAGGATCATAAATTACCGATTTTTTACCGCGTTTGCGTCGGTAAATTGTCAATTTTACGGGCGGCAACTCTCATTAGATCGGCTATCGTTGAATTCCGAACGTTAACGATAAAAAAAGAAGTTGCTGCAGCAAGTTAAATGCAAACCTGTTGTAAAGGCCAACGTTTCGGAACTCGAAATATAAAAGCGAAAAGAACGGTTGAACTGTTAAGATAGGTGAGTTATATTTCTTTATAAAACTGTGCTATTTTAAAAAAAACTACTACTCTGGCTCTAACTTCCACTAATTGTTTAATAATAATTTATTTTAGTTAGTCCCGAGGGACTGCGACCTTCAAACTTGACTTCTTCGTTCACCTTCCTTTTCATCAAAAATTAGTTTTCGAGTTGTTCGATACAATTTATGTACGTATAATGTGTTTACAAGACACCTCAAACGAAATTATTCTCCAATCGTATCGAAAGAAAACCGTACCATTGGATAAAAGATATATCTTGTGCAGTCAACATTACTAGGAATTGTGAAGTGGTCGCCGAAGAAACGGATATGTATGTTATTATGAATAGTTTAAGTAGCGAACTATTATAGATTGCGCCACTGGCTAAGCTTTTCATTATACCCTGTACAAGTAAGCTTGGTCTATACTGTTATTCGTGTCCCATCCGTCCGACCGATGTAACATTGTACAAGCGTCTATTATTTTCAGTGTTCCTATTTAAATTTTACTTTATATATATATGTACATGTGACAATAAAATGTGATGTGAATGTGACAATAAAAAGTCTTAAAATTTTCGGATAACGCTTGAATCTTTAGAGACTTTTGTGTTATATGCATTTTTTTAATATTTTTACAATTTTTAAAATCATTAAATTAAGAAAATAATATGTTCGTCATTGCAAAGTTATGTCGATCAGAAAAATTTACATCTGCCAAGCTAACTTGTACTTATACCCTAAGTCGCGGTGACGAATAGGAATATGTTTTTGTCTGATATAAAAGTAGTAGTTTGGAATAATAGTTCGGGGTGACAACCTATTTCATTTGTATGTTGTTAGTAGTATGTGTATATTATATTGTATATATACACGGACATATATAATATAATATACACATTTAAATACAACTTTACATAACCGAAATGAAAAAAAAAAATCTATATTCCATATAGATTATTAAGATTATATAAAACCATCCTTCTTCTTCTAAGAGTGTCATTCCGACTAGCGAAGGTTGGCAACCAATTCAGCACAACTTTCTTCCTCCTTCGCAAGGTGCAGTACGTCTGGAGCACTCGCTATCCCGGTCCACTCCACTGATATTACGTAGCCAAGACCTGCTTTTTCGACCAACTTGTGTTTTGCCCGCGATTTTTCCCATCATGATCAGTTGCAGCAACTTGTACCTGTCATGTCTCATGATATGACCCAACTTTACTATTGAGAATTAAAGAACGTCTGTATTTTATGTTTAAGAACAAGCTTTGAAATGCGTCATTGTCACGAGACTGCGGCAGTTCATTGAAAGACAAATGCCTATAAGGAAGGCCACCTTACCCGGTTTCTTACTATTTGCATCCAGTTTTTTGTAGACGCCCTACGCAGATCGTCACTCCATTAAACCGCGAAACGTCCCACAGGCTAACACACTTATACTGAATAATTAGTATATTAAAACATAAGTACGTATATATACTATATATATGATATATATATATATATATATATATATGATATATATATATATATATATATATATATACATATATATATACATATACATATACATATACATATACATATACATATAGTATATATATATATATATATATATATATATATATATATATATATATATATATATATATATATATATATATATAGAATCCGGTATTATTCAACAAATTTATTCATAATCATATCCACGAGAGGTACTCCGAGCATAGTAACTACTATATTGTTACTAAGGGAACTGTGCTCCCATTATATACATATAATAATTCTTTTTCACGGTATAGGAAGGCAAACGAGCAGGCGTGTCACCTGATGGAAAGCAATCAACACCGCCCATAGATATCCCCAGCGCCATAGGCAGTGCGGAAGCGTTGCCGACCTTTAAGGAAAGTGTAATTGTGGGAGTAGAAGAGAGAGAGGGGAGGGTGTTGGGCCTTCAGAACTCACTGCCAAAGTACAAAGCGCGGTAGCTAAGCTACCATTGAGACACCGGTTTTCTGCGGGAGTGTGGTACTTCCCCGGGTGAGCCGGCCCATTCGTGCTACCACTATAATATAAAAAAGAAACTAATAAAAGAAGAAACATACAAGTATTAGTAGTCATAAGACTACTAACCACTGGAAGTACAAAAAGCGCAATCTCTCCCTATTTTTAAAAATCTTGTGAAAACCACTTTTTAGCTTTATCACTATT
Source organism: Baronia brevicornis (assembly GCA_031353405.1). NCBI lineage: Eukaryota > Metazoa > Arthropoda > Insecta > Lepidoptera > Papilionidae > Baronia > Baronia brevicornis. The sequence continues at coordinate 24,250 of JASFAT010000503.1, forward strand.
TACTCATCTATGTATCCATTATATATAATCATCCTGACGATATTGTGTCACCAGCTGATACATACATATATATATATATATATATATATATATATATATATATATATATATACACACAGCAAATATATATACTTTAGTTTTCATCGTGTCCATCCAAGATTTTCTAGAAGAAATCGCTATGGCGGTAAGATCTCTCTTTGTACACAAATATTATACAAACAAATACTGTATAATTTTGTTTTTGGTGTACAATAAAGAATATATCTCTCTACCTAATAAAGTTAGAAAAAAAGTAACTTTCGCATCCGTACCAAATGAGAGAATAGACGTGATCAAAGATAGATGACGTAACGTTATCCAACCGGGGCGCCAACTTGCGCGAGTAAACAAATCTGAACTTTATTACCAGCGCCAAGGTTACGTACTCATTCACAAGAGCTTTTTCTTTTTCAGTAATTTAACAGAAACAAAGCTATAAAAATTTATCGGCCAGAATTGGTTTCCCGATTTTCTTTCTGGAGGACAAATTTTGTGATTGGCAGACGCTATCTACAAAATAGAAAAAGTTGTTCGATACTTTACAATGAATATATATATATATATATATATATATATATATATATATGTATATATATATATATATATATATATATATATATATATAAGCTGAGTGCTTCGCATAGAGAACGATGAGAATACGGAATTTTTCTCTTAAAACCTTCTCCAGGACCATAATGATCAAACCAAAAGAATTACACATATCCAGAGTTGTGGATTGATTTTATACAAATATCCCATAAAAAATCACCATCAGCTTTTTTAAGATTTTTAATTTTTCAGGCAATTTTTCCTTCCCTTAAAACCTCCGGGCCATTATAAACATGTAAAGAAATTAGCTGTATCGGTCGAATTTTCGTCAAGTAATGGGGCTAACCATAGAATATTTACTGTATAATGTGGTTTCATAGGTAACGCATCTCTATTTTATAACCAAAATGTGTTTAACGCGAAGTGCAACTGGACCTTGGTGTATTTATAGCACGTGACGAAAGAACTCCGGCGTCGATACAAGCTGACAGTGGCCACGGTCGGTTTAATGACCCACTAAACTCAAAATACCAGTTAACATCCGATTGGCATGGCGTGCAAGGCTGCACCTTACAAAATGGCGAATGCTGGCAAAGGGCCATTCATACACTACGCGCTTCACTAATGATTGTGTACTTACAACCGTAAGGTATATGGACCGAACTGAACCTAAAAAATATATTAATTATTACACATTTTTTTTATAAATATTTCACCGAAAGTTATTAAGGAATTAATTACTATCGGTATATTACATAATCGGTAAAAATTTGCTTAGTGGCGTGGCTTACGCCTACGGAGTCAATTGTACGTGGGATATGATAATTAAGAAATTATAGTTCATATAATATAAAGTTTTTTTTAAGTCACATCCTTCATTGAACAGTACATGTGACTAACCACCATATCAAAAATAAAACATATAATACATAAAAATGGAGAGTTATTTTGTCAGTCTCGCTAAAACACAAAAAACGGGTCGACCGTTTTGAATAATTTTTTTTTCGCTATAATACAGGTAAGTTTTACGAATAAAAAAAAACATAACATAACAGCTTGAAAAATGAAAAATTATTTTTCTTCCTTTTACTTTCAATACCACAGAAGTAACGACAAAACTATCGTTACTTTTGTGGTATTTTGATAAGTATTGCATACCTAAGTACTAATATACCATAAATACAAGTAAATTGTAGGTAAAGCGAAGGTTATGTAGTATTTTATATAAAATAGATATAGTTAAATAAGCAAGGATTGTGATTACGATCTAAGGTCGTAAATTCGATTCTACCATTGGACTCTTGACATAAATAATACTTTCCTAGCAAACACACTATTATCTTAGTTGGAATGGTTGACGACAATTTTAGTAACATAAAAAACATTACTAGTGTTTATATATATATATATATATATATATATATATATATATATATATATATATATATATATATATATATATATATATATATATATACCGCTTACTGTGTCAACGGTAGTGGCTTCCATTCTCACATCGGGATAAATAAATATAACTATGGCCTACAGGTATTTATTCCGACTGAGTACTCCGCCATCTACCTCAGACAAGCGTGGGTTCCTCCACACTCCTCCAAATATGATAACTACTATAAAGAGCGCGACTCTGAGTCTGTTATTAATGTTAAGAAACTCAAACCTAAGCCGACAGAAACACTCGATCGATGGTTTAAAAAAAACCTAATTTACGCGCTCATTGGAGTCGGGGCAAAAATGTCGAACGAATAAAGGACGTGCACAATCAACATCCCACGCGACGCACTTGCCGGGCTTGTCAACGACAACATCCTGACTTTAAACGATAGCCGCGGACTGAATTACATCGGAAGTGACGCACGGGTAAGTATCGATTCATTCACGATAGCACTGATAACGAATATACATATTTTGTTGAAATTATGATGGATACAGTTGTAGCTATCACAAACTCGCTTTTGCTCGCAAGCACACACACACACACACACGTTACGTCAGGTGCTACAATGAACTAAACTAACTTTGTTGGGCGCAGCGACCCAAAATGGATCTTGGCGTCCGAACAGATCTTACGCCATCGTGCCCTGTCCTGCGCCAACCTCCTGCCAGTTGCAGACTTGAAGGCTGCGCATATCATCATCCATCATGTCTCTCCAGCGGTACCTGGGGCGCCACATGGGACGTCGTCCAGTTGGACGACCCACATACGCTCTCTTGACTGCGCAATCCTCTCAACGTCAACCGATTTCGTTGACTGAGCGTCAACGAAATCGGTGAGCCTTAGTCACTCCTTTTACATTGAGTTGGGCCACGAGATACTAAAATGATTATTTTTTTAGAATAGTTTATAGCACTCAACATGTGATACTCGGTTACACAGTAAAATGCTATAACCCGTTGCTCGAGCTGGCCCATGGTACTATTTGTATATATTGCACAGTTTGCCTATGGACTATGGATCCGCTAACAGTTAATTGTTATAACTTTTTTATGAGATACGAAGGCAAACGAGAAACATAGCCTGATTAAAAGGAATAATATGGAACGCATTTCAGAAGCGTTGTCGGGTTTGTGAAATTTTTTGAGAAATGTTTAGGTTTGTATTTATAATATTTAAATGACGTTTCAAATAAGATACTATGTTATCTACAACTTTATCCAAGAATTTCTAAACGTATTTCATCAAAACGTTCTCAGACATCCATCCCAAATTTCATTACACCCCAGCGAAAGGGTGGAAGACACATCGCGACTACTGGGAAGTCGTTAGTTATCCATATATAGATCAAAGGGTCAAGTTTAGGTTGAAACCTTGAAACCTTGGCTATTGATTGCTTGTTCATCTTTGTCTAGTATTCGATATCATACGTGCGAAATAAAAATTATCAGTGGGTTAGATATTGATGTTATGAATCAAAACGTTATCGATGTGGACAGGAAACTAGTCATCGCAATCAGACGATAATGAAACTGATAATGGGATATAGGAGTCGAAAGTAAGTAGTCAATCAAAAACTGTTTACAAGTATATATTACCATAATCACTTCCTGAGATTGATAATACTTTAATATAATAAGGCAAAAATAATATCGTAGAACGTGAGGGTGCGTAAAGACATACAGGTAGTCCTCGACTTACGTCGTTTCAAGTTACGTCGAACAATGTTTTGACACTATTCCTCAAGTATACGTCAATGTCAATTGTTTCGATTTCCGGCATAGGAGAATTCACTTGTCGCGAGGTATACGTAAATATATAATTATTTTAAGAACTTAATTTTGATTGGCTCAGTGGCGGGGCCCTCCGTTCGCGGAGTCAGTGGTGGCGGGTTCGATTCCCGCATAGGAATAAATATTTATATGGATTTATAAATGTTTATTCCGAGTCTGGTAACCCCCCCAATCCGCATCTCCTTTCCTACCCCTTCCTTTCTTTTCTATCCTTTCCCTTACTCTCCGCCAATCCACGGTCTGCCGTGCCAATGGATGCGTGGCTAGGGGCGAGCCTAGTCGCAAGCGTGCCGATCGCCCCGGGATCGGGCTCCCCCGGGTACTATGGTGCCTTACCTCAGCATGCAGGGCTCTGCTGGGGCTGACCTCCATCCTCCCTTGCGGCTCGTGGGATTCACTAAGACGAATTTAATATACATAATTTGTCGAAAATGACGGTGACGTGGTTCGCCACGTCACCGTCATTTTCGACAAATACTAAAAAAACATATTTCACGAGGGCGAAAAGCGACCAATGACGAGCCGAATATATATATATATATATATATTCGGCATATAATATATATATATACATATATATATATATATATATATATATATATATATATATATATATATATATATATATATATATATATATATATATTCTCAGGTAGACCATGCTAGTACTTGGGTCCCCAGTTACTCCCTGAAAAAGGGTAGTAAGGCCTTTTATCGTGCCGTAATAAACTTAAAAGTTATCCGTTGACTGTCCTTGCTTTGACCGTAGTAAAATCGTCCTTGATTCGAATGAATCATATCTATTCAAAACGATAAACTAAATATTTATTACCTACGTAAGTTAATACAAATTTTTTTTCGAAAATTTTCCTATATTAATAAATAAGTCGTAAAAAAATTTTAAATTAAAAAAAACAGATTTTTCCAGTGAAATTCGCGACAAAGAAATATTAAAAGTCGCGATCCAGCACAATTGGTTTTACGAAACTTCTTTCCGCGCGCCACAATTCTGGGGAACCCGCTACCTACATCTGCATTTCCAAATCGATACGAAATTGGAACTTCAAAAAATAAGTCCACACATTCTTAAATGTCTGAAGCACTACGGCAATTGCTTATGGCGTTGAAGAAGTTAATTGCTTTCTATCGGGTGACACACTTGCTCGTTTGCCTTCCTATCCCACAACACTAAACATTAAAGTCAACATATAAAATGTTTTAAAAAGTTGCAGCAAATACTATTATAACAACCAAAACGAAGCGATATAATGTAAAACAGTAAGCACAAGGAAGTTTGTAATACAGTGCGGCAAAGGGAAAAGAAAATAAGGTAGAAACATAATCAAGATACCGATGTTAATAAGTTAAACAAGAAACTAATGAAGAAATAAGGGAAACCAATCGAGACGAAGCAATTAAACCAACTAATCAAGTGTTTATAATTCAACGGATAACTAGAGACACGTAGAAGCGGCCGAACGTGAAATTCATTCGGCTAGGTAAATGATTGCTCAATAGATCATTAGCAACAGATGGTTCAACGATTTGTTGATGAGGTATAGGCGAAAACGATAGAAGAGAAAAATAATACAAATTATTAAAATTAATCGTTTATTAATATGTTGAAATTAGATATATTCTGTAATGTACGCCAGAAACAAATTTATACAACAATTGATTATAATATTGTTGGACGAGCTGATCGATGATACAATCATCATTATGATGATCAGTCTACAATAATACACTTATGGACAAAAGAGTCTACTATGGCTCGCTATTTAACTCGATCTGCCGCTTCACGGATTTTTTATCAGCCGCCCTGCGCAGATTGTCGCTCCATGTAGCCGTCCTCCACTCCAGCACTAGTCTACTCCAACGAATGTCTACGTACTTATAGTTAGTTAAAATATAAATTATTCATTTGTTCGAAATGATAAATGTCTGTCTTTCAGTATGGAATTCAACACTCTCGGATAAGCTAATTGTTTATGTAAAATCTTATGGTGAGTCAGAGGCCCAAATCATCCCCTCTAAATATCCTACATCCTCCTACCTAAAAGCAGGCATTGCTTCTATAACGCCCTCAGTGCTACAAATGTCCATTGATGATGATGATATCATACCGTTTTATTCGTTCACTTCTTTGCATACCTCATGTATAAAAAGCTCTTAAATGAATACACAAAACTCATAACATGGACATGTTTTATGTATTCGGTCAAAACAAAACCGTTTCTCTTGGATTATATCGCTTAATTCACACGTAACAACACCAGCGATGACGAATGACGTAATCACATTTCTATTCTTCTGTTAAGTTCTCACGAGGTCGGTTACCCAAGGTACTTCTATGCGATGCAATAGACGTACAAACTGGACCGTCACAAGAAAAAAAAAATAATTATGATAACTTTAAACATATTTTAATTTCTACAAGTTGTCATCTGTGACTTTGTATGTGCATTTAGTCTTGTCGGTTTTGTATACAGTAAAAGAATTTCTTCTAATTAATTATGACGTATATATTATATTATTAGATAACGTTGGCCTAATTATCAGAATTCATAAGCCCATTTAAGTCAATTGTACACGAACAAACATTAATTTTATTTTACAGTTTGAGAATTTTTATATAAACAGTCTTACTTAAGATATAAAAAAAAAACATATTTTTTGATGTAAATACGAAATATTGATTCGAAAGCGTTAAAGTAAGATGTGTGTGGAAAATATATGTTGGGACTTACAAATTCTGATAATTAAGTCGAAGATAAAAATAATAAAAGCTGGGGTGATGATTACGAGAGGAAAATAATTAATATCTCAGTTATATAAGGGATCGTTATATATGTATGAGCCTCGAACGTGGAGATATAAATACGCTAGACGCGCCCGTCCGCTGTATCAATGAAACTGCGTACCATTCATAAATTACTAGAGTGCGCGTTCAAAACGACGAATGTCGCTTCAAGGGCGGCCGATACGATAGACGCGGCTCACGCTTCCTGTATAACGTTATCTGTGGATGTTTCTAGTGGGACACCTATATTTACATATATTTATACACTGGTGTCATATTCTAAAACGACGAGATAATCGGTTAAGCGGCGAAGCTAATCATTGTCGTGGTTAATGTTCGCGGGGTCGATACCCTCCGCATCGAAATAAATAAATATTCGTGTGGTACTTACAGGTATCTAATCCGAATCTGGATACTCTATCAATCTGCGTCGCCAAGCGTGGTGGCTTCATATTCCACCATCTAGATCTGGGGAATCCTTTTACCCAGTAGTGGGTTGTTACAAAACAATAAAGTTAGTAATGCTAGCAGCATTAGGAAAGTATGGTTCGAACCCCTAACCGTTTAGAATATTGCTGTTTTTTAAAATAAATACTGACCTTTTAAGTTATTAAATCCTTAGCAATTTGGCTTAGCTTATTTGGCTGCTTATTTGGCATTAGATAGGATTCCTAGGGCACTTAGAAACACTTATCACCTTTATAGTCGATAAATAATATAAGATTAAAGGTGCAATGATAACGATTATATAATCGGCGATTAAAAGATAAAAAACAAGAATTATTACATTAAAAAAAATGTTTGTTGATTGCTTTCCAACAGATGACACGCCTGCTCCTTTGCCTTTCAATTCCAAAATATGTTTAAAAAAATTTATTTCCTACCATCATCACCTCGCACGGCACCCATGGGAAGACGAGTCTTCTTCTACGCCGAGAATGCCTTTGCGGTTAAACAGGAAAAAATAATGTTATTTGAATAATTTTAAAGTATATATAATTAATTCCAAAGTAAAATTAACAGAATAAAACTAAATCTCGTGAGATGTTTGTGCAAAAATTATCTAGGGGTCAAATTAATGAGAGCGTGTTATTTTAATCAATGTAAATGAATTCATATAATTTGTTCTTAGTTTTTACGTGTAAGCAATGTAAAATCTCACAACAAACTCAAAGACAAATAAATATCCAGACTCAGAAGAATGATTTAGAAATAGAAATGTTTATTTGTGACACCTTTTTTTTATAAAAACATAACACTTAAATTTAAATCTAAATAGATGGTAATACATTCAACATATAAAAACATTAAAAAAACCCACACAATGATTCAGTGGCATATTTGTAGGCCATTTAAATGTATTCCAGTGCAATAATCTATTCATTACCATCGACTGTACCATTTGAGTGGTAGGCATCTCTTTAAGGTATAAATAATGCATCAATTCGAATTATCAAGGCTTATTTTTATATAACAATCTATTCAGCAAGTTGTCAAATCAAACAAATAAAAAAGCATAATTGCAACAATTCGAGTTAAAACGAAAATTCACGGTTACGCAAGCTCTATAGGTAAAAATCTTTAAGGGTTATTGACTACAAGAGTTTCATTTTGAACACAGCTAAATCGCGTGACATTGGACTAGAGCCAATCTTTTATATAGGGAACGAAGCTCGAATTGAAAAGTGCGAAACGACTTGATTGCTCAGTGAAGCCACCGCTTTCGGAGGCACTGTTCTGCGGATTCGGTCCCCTATCGCAATAAATATATGTATGGTCTACAGGTCTAAGTGTTCGGAGTCTAAGTGTCTAATGTTCAAGTTATGTATAACTCTTGCGAAAATAAGGACGCCAGGGCTGAGCAGTGGGACATATTTGGGCCAAACCCAAATGTCGATATTCCAGCATATCTGATAAAATACAGTTGTGATCAAAAAGATCGATCTAAACGATTTTTCACGCCCCAAATAATATTTTAAGGCCGAGCATATATATATATATAGTATATATAGTAACATTATATAGAAACAAACATAAGATTCAGACATGCATATAATACATATAAATCAATTGAGATATAAAAAAGAGAAAGCAGTATCAATGTTCTATAGCCGAAATCCCTTGACACATATCCAGTGTCGCGTGAAAGTGCCCCGCAAAGGGAACAAAAATAAATCCATTCAAGAAAAGTGGCAAAAATAAGAATGAACACACGACGAGCTATAAATACAAATCGAAGCACCGATGAAATAGAGTTGAAAGTTAAATGATTGCGTATCACACGTTGCTGTGAATGAATGCAAAGTGGTATTTAGAGTGTTGATATTAAAGTTGATTTTGTTTTAACAGACGGCGTTAAAAACGTACAAGTAATGAAGTAGATCAGTTACACAAGGGGTCAAGTTCGCGAAGACAACTCAATGTGTTTATTGCCCAACATCAGTACGCGCGATATTTTTGTACTAAGGCCGTCCGTGAGACGCTATTTAGTAATTTGTACGTCGTCGTCGTGTAAAAAATCATATTAGTATCATAAAAGCGTCACGTTTATATCGCAACCAGATAAAATTTCTTCGTTAAGTCGGTATCATTTATAGTGGAAGAGCCACGCTGCAGACGAATACTTTGTCAAGAATGGCATAAAATTTGCATGTAGCATGAATGGGCCGGCTCGCCCGGGGAAGTACCACACTCCAGCAGAAAACTAGCGTCTGAGTGGTAGCTTATCTACCGCGCTTCGTACAGTAAGCGGCCGAGTTCCGGAGGTTCAACACCTTCCCACCTCCCTCTCCCATAGCCTCTCCGATAATGACACTTTCCTTAAAGGTCGGCAATGCTTCCGCACTGCCTACGACACTGCGGAAGTCTATGGGCGACGTTGATTGCTTTCCATCAGGTGACACGCCTGCTCGTTTGCCTTACTATCTCAAAAAAAAAGTATGGTTCTCTTTACCAGCAGATTAAGATAGCTCATAGAAAATAATTTGATGAAACTGTAAAGAATTTTTCAAATCTAGGCATTTCACAAAGTTGACGGCACTGGATTTGCAATCGTTTTCACTATTTAAATTGACGTATTCGTAAAATGTTTTAGATAAATTTATAGTCCATTGTTCAGAATAATGACTTTGTTACTTATTGTTTTTTTCGAACAGCAAATGGGTCATCTGATGATTAGCGACGCCGCCAAAGTAGCCGACCTTTAAGGCGACATTATGGGAGTGGGAGTGGGAGGTGGAGTGGGAGGGGGAGGGTGTTGGGCCTTCGGACCTCGGCCGCTCACCGTACGAAGCACGGTAGCTCAGATGCCGATTTTCTGTGTGAGTCTGGAACTTTCCCGGGCGAGCCGGCCCATTCATGCTACAGATAAATATTATTCCATTCTTGACAAAGTATTCGTCTGCAGCGTGGCTTTCTGCCGGTGTTCCATAAAACAGTATAAAGTATGCATTCACGTTTACGTATTTATTTTTACGATTTAATTTAGTACCATAGTAGGCGTTTACAACTGAATAAAAAACCTCCCATCTCAGTTTGGCCATAGAAAAACAAATAAATCTCGTCGCTTGATGTAAATTTTACGAGATTTGCATTACGTAAGCCTAAAATTGTGAAACTTAGTGTATTTTGAATATAAATTTCACACGGACAGGATGTAAAAGAACAAATCATCATTAAAGACGTTAACTTTATCAAATGTACATATATATACATACATATCGTCACGTCTGCCTCCCGTAGGGGTAGACAGAGACCACAGATCTCCATCTGCTACGATCTCGGCACACTTTCAATGCTTCCTTCACACTCAATACTCTCCTTATGCAAGCCCGCCGGTAAAGGGTACTCTTGACCTGGCCTTTCTTAAAAACTTCAGCAATTTGGTCATTCGTCAATACGCAATCTCCATTCTAGCAATCGCCTATTTCGACGGTGGTTGTTTCACGTAACTTCACTCGAAGAGATGTATTGTTATACCTATTTCTATATTTCAAATCACACAAAACTAAACAGCAAAGAGCTGAAAAAATATATGAATGAGAAAGCCTTTACAAAAGAGTTTAGGCATCTCCAAAGCTATTCGACCTAATCACTAAGTTTCATAACACCTTAATTATTTCGTTTTAAATCAAACTTACTCTCATATTCGCCACAATAACCACGTCCAATCAAGATTACCCACCTGAAACAAAAAAATAATAGGACAATGTGAGAAAAACTAGAAATTTATTATTTTTTAAGTTATGTCGAAAAATTTTCAGGCGCCATAAAAATGTATACAACCGACTGATTTAAATTACTCTAAAGGCAAGATGTACTAACTAATACATACTCAAAATTATTTTAATATTTTTTTATTTAAACCTAAAACAAATGATGCTACTTATTAAAGAATTTTTATATGGGATTGGTGGGTAAACGAGCAGGCATTTCGCCTGATGGAAAGCAATCAACGCCGCCCATAGACATCCCCCATAGACATCCGCAACACCACAGGTATTACGGAAGTGTTGCCCAGCTTTTAAGATATAGGCGTATACCTGTATACCTGTAGGCGTATTTTTAAAGGTGGCAATGTCGTATCGGTGATGGTGCGAACATTTTACTCAACTGAAAAACTTACTTTTTAACAACAATAATTTTAGTAATAAGATATAGAGAAGTGTCGTAATGTTATATATTAATAAATCCTTAATCTCGCACGAAAACCGGATTATGAAAAAATATTTTTGTACTCAGGTTTTTTTTGCACATGAGATAAATTCGAGTGTGACGCGTTTAATCTATAAATATTTGGGTGGCGGCCGCCTTGAAATGCAAGAGTTTGTTGATCCGAGAATCGTGAAATCGTAGATGGTGTCGAAAACCTGTCCACAATAGTTGAGAGCATCGTCACTGAATGCCACAGTGAATTGTGACAAAAAATTAACAAGTACTTCAATCGAGTAGAACCTTTTTTTATAGGAAGGCAAACGAGCAAACGTGTCGCCTGATGGAAAGTTATCAACAAGGCCTATAAACATCTTCAACACTACAGGCATTACAGAAGCGTTGTGTGCTTATGAGAAATGTGTACACTTGTTTTTGAAGGTTTCGAATGTATCGATACGGATGTATAAGTTCTACAGACTAGTGGTGCGTATAAAATTTTGGAAACACTGCACCGTAGTGGATCGTCAAATTTAACTTCCCTGACTAGATTCTTTAACACGCCTGCTTGTTTGCCTTTTTTATGGGATAGGAAGGCAAACGAGCAACCGTGCCGCCTGATGGAAAGCAATCAACACCGCGACAACACAGGAGTCACGGAAGCGTTACCGGCCTTTTATGTATGTATAGGCTTGTTGTTTGAAGGCCAATGCCTTCCCACTCCATAAAAAAAAAACAAGATACTCAAGTACTTTTACTAGATTCTTAATTACGCAAATAGTCCCTGTAGAAAGTGAACCAAAAAAAGAACGCATTTTAAAATTACAATATGATTTTTTTTAAAAAAGTAATATAATAAGGACATTAGAAACGATAACATCATCACTAGATAAATCTCAATTGATGACTATTATGAAATTGAGACATGAAATAAAATACCTCATTATAAAACAGTTATTGTAAGAGATAAAATAATGCACAATAATATTTCAACTTATTTTCAATTACCGATACAATCAAGCAAATTTGTTTCAATTGACAGGTGGTATTTTCGGTAAGATTTTCTCATTACCTTTCGGATCGGTGATTCCATTCAATATTTGATTCTCACAAATCGAATATTGAATCTTTTCTTTGTTAGGGTACATCGATGCATGAGATATAATCCTTGTAATTGCGATATTTATTTATAATTAAAGTACGTTTTGATTGCATGTGTGGTAACGGCGATCGGAAAATAACAAAGTGTATTTTTATGTTTAACCGTTTTAGTGCTAAGCAATTTATGTGAATATATATGAAAAATTATATAAAAACTGTAAAAAGTTGTTTTTAAATGTATAAATATGCACTCTCGTAACAAATTACGCGCGAGATTATCGTCCACTACCACGAAGCACCAAAAACACACTGATGCGCGCGATAGTTTTGCGCTGCGGCGCAATTTTCGATTCAAACTATCACATCACTTTTGCGCCGCTTAGCACTCTAACGGTTAATACATTTTGTTTTTCACTTTCATTCTATCATCACACCTAAAAGGGGAAACTAACAACATCACTACCTCAAAGCTGAGGAGTTTGACCCGCAATAATAGATGGGAGTTTTGCAATCGAGAAAGAACATACTTTTTACATTCAATTGATCAGCGAAGGTTTATCTGGAACTCGTTCGTGATGATCTCAAAGGTGCTTTTGTGTCGATTCCCATTAGAGTGGACGTATATTTGAAATGTCAGCGAATTAGCAACTTGACATTAAGCCGATCACGAAGCCGCCGACATTTTGTCGAGTGCGTCGTAAACTGGTTTAATAAGTGCATGGGAATCAATTGAAAACTCCGCTCCGGCGGTCTTTTGTTTTACGACGACCGTAACGACGCAGTGTTGAAGAGTTCACTTTGTATAAAAAGGGTTGTGGGCTCGATTTCCACTTCAGTGTAGATATTTGTGTCTTACAGGTATTTATCCTACGTATGGGTGTTATTTTAGCGCGTTTAAAATGTTAACGACGCAGGATATTCTAGTTTGAAGTTTTTAGTGGTGGTTGTGGATGGGCCTCCCTAAAAACAAGTGATGTTGCCATGCATGGTGTGCGGGTTGGATATCGTAGATTGGTTTTTATTACCAATTTATTAGACATCGCTCCCATATTAGCATCATAAGACACCCACAGCAAACATAATAATATTAGTTCTGTATCTATTTACTTGGAATAAGGTAGTTTCAGAAATTAATATACCTACACAATTATTATTTAATATAATTGTTAATGAATTATATCTTTTTACATTAAATTGGAAAAACTTTGATATGTGAATTTGGAATTAAACTATACAAGAATTAGAACAACAATATAGTTGACTTGTTCTTTAAGTGGGCCACAAAAATATGAATATCGACTTAAAGTTGCTTTTATTATCTTAAAAACCACACTGAGCTACCTTACATCCACATTTTTGTAGGTATGGCCACTCTTTCACTAAGCGACTATTCAAATTATTCTATCAAATTTACAACATAAGCCCTAATTTTGAACAACAATTGTTTAAAATATCATTTTTTTGGTACATGTTTATCTACAGCATGGATACGTAGGTTCATCTGAGGAAGCACTACACTCCAAAAAACCGATTACTGAGTAGCTTTGCTAGCGATGAGACCTTTGGACCTCTCCCTACCCCTAACCTTCAGACTCCCTTCAATAGCAGCCCGCGGCAGTCCACTGCTAGACATAGGCCTCACCCAAGGCGCGCTACCTAGCCCGATCTTCGGCTACACGCATTCAGTCTCTGCCAGGCCGCCGTGCGCAGATTGTCGCTCCATCTAGCAGGAGGGCGTCCCACACTACGTTTGCCGAGTCGCGGTCTTCACTCCAGCACTCGTCTACTCTAACGATTGTCGTGATTGTCTTCAACCAGTGCGTCCTGCCCGTACTCTCTTACGGTGCAGAGACGTGGACACTGACAGTCCGTCTCCTCGCCAAGCTCAAAGTCGCTCAGAGGGCTATGGAGAGAGCTATGCTCGGGGTTTCTCTGGTGGACAGAATTCGAAATAAAGAAATTCGCCGGAGAACCAGAGTCACCGATATTGCTCTTCAAGTTAGCAGACTGAAGTGGCAATGGGCTGGACACGTTTGTCGGAGAACCGACAATCGTTGGAGTAGACGAGTGCTGGAGTGGAGACCGCGACTCGGCAAACGTAGTGTGGGACGCCCTCCTGCTAGATGGAGCGACGATCTGCGCAAGGCGGCTGGCAGAGACTGGATGCGTGTAGCTGAAGATCGGGCTAGGTGGCGCGCCTTGGGTGAGGCCTATGTCCAGCAGTGGACTGCCGCGGGCTGATATTGATATTGATACATACGTATTGCTTTGCAATAAATTTAAATCTGGATGACAAACGATTTCATAATTTATACGATGCTATATACTTTTGTATGTATATCTTTATACTATGTAAAAGGGTCTCTCGATCGTATTGATCCAGTAAACAAAGGACGATTCGGACAAGTGAACGACAACGACAATTTGCATTAACTGCGTAAAAGTTTACTTGTTAAAGATATAAATACTCCATCGCAGAGGTATACTGTATAGACTAAGTGTGATTCTATGTATAAAACGCAAAGAATATTTGTCAGTTTTCTTATTCGAATCAGTTTATATTCTTTTTTTTTCAAATATTTCAGTAATAACACTAAAATACATTGTTTCTTCTCCTAGGAATAGGGGTGTGAATAAGGGAAAGTAAAGGCTGGGAGGATCTTCTTCTAAAAATGCCTCTCCGACTTGCGAAGGTTGGCAGCCAATTTAGCACAACTTTCCTCCTCCTTCGCGAGGTGCAGCAGTTCTAAAGTACTCGTTATCCCGTTCCACTCCTTGATATTACGTAGCCAAGACTTTCTTTTTCGACTAACTTGTCTTTTGCCCGCGACTTTTCCCATCATGATCAGTTCAGTTGCAGCAACTTTTACCTGTCATGTCTCATGATATGACCCAGGTAAGCAACTTAACTAACTTAATTAACTTTAGTAACTGGGAGGATAAAGGACATTAAAAAAAAAAGACAAGAAGTTGCGTCTCTGGATGCCTGCAATCAGTAGGAATCGCGGTAACATAGAAATGCTGGCAGCATTAATGACGATATTTATTTATTTGGCACAAAAACAAGAATACTTAAAGAATACTAAATAATATACAGCATGGCTACGTTTTAACAATAGGGTTACTTATGTAATAATGAAACACTATAAAATTGAAAGGATACAATTAAATAAAAGAAAAAATAAGAAATATAAAGAAAGAAGGATAACAATAATTTTGTGATCTATCGGCTGCAATAGATATCACGGAGCGATCGCTTTAATTGATGTATTTTGATATTGAAAATATCAAACATTTCTGTACCTTGGTCAATAAATATATTATTGTATAGGCGACAAATGCGTACCATGGGATTATAATGGGATAAATTGTTTAGATAAGATCTAACACTAAACGTTTTATGGGGATTTCGTGTTCTGATGCAGGTGTTAAAATTTAAAAGAGAGAGCAGTTTTGGAGAGTCAATATGCGAGTGGATTATTTTATATAAGTAAATTAAATCATGGCTATTCTGTGAGAGGTACTAACCCAGTCGAGCGATACATTCATTCATGGCTATACCACTATTAAAGCATTCTTCTGTGTATTATGTAGTGCCTTAATAAAACCAAACTTTACCCTTAACACCATCTTATGTTAAATTAATGAAATGTTTGATGAAATTCAACTCGACTAGTTCCAACTAGTGAAATAAATTGAGGTCACGTCCTAAACACCGTTTAATGTTGTTAACTGGCAAACTTTAGACGTAACTTCGGTATCTCGGTTAACCCAACTTGCGAAGTTAGTTAGCCGTTTATTTTCAGCTCAGTATGATAACTTTGGAAATGCTTGATTAACATATCCTACTTATGTTATGTATGTCCTTTAAAACATCTCTTAATATCAATTAATATGTATATGAATTTGCTTCATCCCGACCATCTGGATAAGTGGTGATCGAGTACGGTGCGTTTTTTCCGAAACTTTCCATGCACTACTCTGTGGAACCAGCCTTTAGCTGTGTTTCTGAAACGATATGATATTGAAAACCTTCAAAAACAACCCTACAAATTTCTCTATCTCTATTTTCTATATATATATATATATATATATATATATATATATATATATATATATATATATATATATATATATATATATATATATATATATATATATATATATATATATATATATATATATATATATATATATATATATATATATATATATATATATATATATATATATATATATATATATATATATATATATATATATATATATATATATATATATATATGTTCTACCAAAAACATTCAATGGACTTTTGCAGTCAACTTAAAAAGTCACGATACACGCATTTATTTCAAACCACTCCACTTATACACTCTAATTGAACTATATTGTATAATTCATCACCACAATTAAACAATATACCTGATAACAATATAAGATTATGAAAATGAAATAAAAACACGGATGTAAGTTGGCGGGAAAAAAGTCTACCAGACCTTAGTAATAATTGATTGCCTAGATAAAAAAAAAAGTAAAAAACTTTTTTTTAAACGGCACATTTACAACAGGCCAGAAACATTACCAGACATTTTATTATAAATAGCAACCATCATTACAGCGAATAGAGACTGCGTACATTCGCATCCCACCCGTTTCCGCTCGCTGATGAGCAATGGAAGACAAAAAAGGACTAAAACTGTACACCAGTCGGAAATGTATCACGTGAACTGGCCGTCCCATCATTCGCCACTCGTAACGACCCCATTCAATGCTGCCACAGACTAGTCTACACAGTATTACAATTTTAAATATACAAATAAAGATTTAAGAAAAAACATGATTAAACATGTTACTATAATTCTTGGTAATTATTCCAGGTAAGGTAATAGTGCTTGTGTTAGATAAATATGATTCACAACAGTATGATTGGTGTCCATAAATGGAGTCCAATCCATTATTTAGAAGTCAGTTAATAACATTGCTGAGATCCGTGAAAACCCAAATCCAAAAAATAATATTGGGTGCACACATATCAGAACATACAAAATATTTGACTAATCACGAGCCAACCTCAGCTATAATAGACTTTACAGAATACAACTGTTGAATCAATCTCAACGTGTGTCTTCCATACGGAATGTAATATACATAATAAAGAATTTTAAAGTGTATTAGACACAGACGTCACTCTCGTCCGAACCCAATGAAACGATTTTTTTAAGATAATCAGATTTGAGTCAAATATATAAGGTGTATCTTGACGATCTTTTGTATGAATCATCCATTCCAGTTGCAAACTATCCAAGTAAGTCTCAGTAAGTGTTCATCGACTTTTGGCAGTGAATTGATGGATGGTCATCGTATAAAAAAATCCAAGAGTGAAATTGCTCGCCTTTATCTAATCATATTGGATTCAGGAATCTTTGGACAGGCTTACGTATACTAAAGTGCTTCAAGTACACGTAACCGCAATATTTTTTGCATTTCTTTGAATTATTTTACAAGCACCCTGACATAAAGGATTTTTTAAAATAAACTATTTTCGAATTGAATTTGAAGCCGCAACCTACGGAAGAAAAACACTCCGTCAAACAAAACGTGCTATAATCCATTACGGTATTGTTAATGGGATATAGCACGAATTTATGAAAATGGAGCGTAACCTCCCCCAAGCCAGGCAGTCACTCGAAAGTTGACCATCTGTTTGCTTATTCTGTGACACCACAATGATTCCCAGTCGCCTGTGACGTCACAGACGCGTATAACACGATTCGAGTAATTATGAACATTTTATTTTATTTAGAGAAGGGAATAGTATATTGACAGATAAAAACATACTCTAAGTCATTAATGGTAGTTTTTGTTTTTACTTTTATTATTGTATTCATTGAGAAATTTCGGCAATACTTCTGCATTGCCTGTGTTGTTGCAGATTCTCTGTACAGCGTTGATTGCTTTCCATTAAATGTCACGTTTGTTCGTTTGCCTTCTAATCTCATAAAAATATATGATCAAACAGTCAACCTGTCACGATAAATAAAAATGGCTATCGAAAGTTCAAAATGAAAGAATATCAAGCAGATGTTTTATGAGGAGATTAGTGCCGAATCAAGCGGAGTTTATTTCATGGCTGATCTATCAGAGCTTTAATAATTACACGCAGATGTTTTTACGCTTTGTGACCCAAGAGACGTGGATTCTGTTCCTACTTCACGATAAATATAATGTTTACATTGTCAATAGGCAATGACTTAGTGTCTGGATGTTTGTCTTTGTCATTTATTTGTGTCTTATATTTTGCGAGGATCCTAACATAGAACTATATGTTAGAAGAAAAGCATGGCAGAACCAGTAGCACTAATGGACGGCTCAAAAAGTATAGACAGAATATTGACGTCTTATGGTAGCATTTCATACTGTGTGTGCAGGGAACCCATTCTCAATTCCTATACTCTTCCTTTATTTTCTTCTTCCCCTCCTATTACTTCCTTCTCTTTTCAATTATTAACATTCTTAACCTAAACTGGAGAATGCTCTTATGGTTTTCAAATAACTTCTAAATTACCCAATTTATTGCAAATATCTCTTTCATTTACACAATTATCTTTTAATAACATAATACTACAAAATATTATTTTTAGGGTTATTAATCCTTCGCAGCGGGATAAAACAAGCCAACGAAGGATTTAATTTAAACCTAACTTGGACAGATTGGGCATCCAAAATTTAACCAATAAGATTATTATTATAATTATTAAGGTAGGAAACGTATCTTCAGCGTCTTTGATACTACAGGTGTTTATGGGCGGCGCTGGTTGCTTTGCATTGGGTGACTCACACGCTCGTATTCCTGTCTCTTCCATATAAATAATATTTACATAGTTAAGTTTACCTCTAACACTTCTACCTCTCCATCATCATCATCATGTATTCTTGCTAGTTATTTTGGTCATCATAAACTTATTTATTTAAATAACGACCGCGTAAAAATTTCTACCATTACAAAGAATTTATAAATGACTTGTTCACACTCCTATCAGACGCACAGTACCACTGTCGGAAGACCTGCATTAAAATTAGTTTCATCCCTACCGCTTAGATAATGGGCAGTCCAATAACTGTTGGAATCGATCGCAATGTTTTGTTTAGAAGAATGCAAATATAGAACGATCTATCACCTGCGATTTACGACATTGTGGTATATTATTTTATATTATTATATTAAGAAACGTGCGTTTGTGTCTACTAAAAACCGATAAGATATTTGTGACACCGACACCTTTGGTGTTGCGTTTGTTTATGGGCGGCTGTGTTTATTTGCTATTTTAAAAAAAATTAAGCCTCACTGAAGCTGCTACCTTTTTATTAGACGATTCATGACCTAATAATGTGGTGGCGGCTTCAGCGAGGCTTCATGACTTAACGAACCATGAAGCCTCGCTGAAGTGTACGACTACTACACACTAGGAGTGTACGACTGATAAGAAGGATAAAACAATAAAATTAAATGAATGGTTCTTTTTAGAATTTTGTAAATATATATCTCAATTGGACACAGGTAAATTAGATTGGACTTCCACCAGTAAATTTATATTAACGCAAAACGTAACAGACCACAGGGGGCTTTACCGTAAATCCTTTAGGACAATAAACAGAGCTTTAATTGTGCGGCACGGACGTCGACAATTAGAGAAGGGGCGATGCGTAGTGAAAATAATGTTATTATTTTAGTCCTCTTTTTTTTCTAATATGTGTTAAAGAGGATGCTGTAAAAACAAAACAGAGGGAAATGGTTTTTCAATGGAACAAATAATTAATAGATGAAGAATGACAAATGATGGTAAGCATCCAGCGCCGCTAATAGACATATGCAACAGTAAGGCCACTTCATATGCGTTTCCCATCTGAGGATAAAGATCCAATTTATTTGCATCCTCACCCTAGCACTAAAACTAAAATAATAGCACTCACCGTACAAAGCGCAGTGAAATGCTATCACTTTACACCGGTATTCTATAAAAGCTTGGTACTTTTCCGCCCAAGATGATCCATCCGTCCGACATCACGGTAATGTATATACTATTCTATACATACATATATATGTACATATCATCACGCATCACCACAGATCTCCATGTGCTACGATCTCGGCACACTTTGTTTCATCTAAACTTATCACTCTCTTCATACAAGGTCGCCGGTTAAGGGTACTTTTGACCGGGCCTTTCTTAAGAACTTCAGCAATTTGGTCAAGTGTGTTCTCCTTAGTCTTATTAGCCTACTGACCCTACCATCCACATCCGCAACATAAGTTTTATTTATCATACTATTCCAAACGAATCAATAGAGGACCCCGAAGGTATGGTTATTAAAGTGTGTTGTCTATCGTCTATCTTATGTGTGACAAGATAGACGAATACAAAGTAGATAACAAATCATGGGTAATCAATTTTTTTTTATGGGATACGAAGGCAAACGAGCATGAGCGTCAAATGATGGAAAGCAATCATCGCCGCCCATAGACATCCGCAGTGCTATAGGCATTACAGAAGGGTTGCCTTATTTAACTATTGTTTTATCCTCTAAGATGATATCAGGCCAAAGGCCTTTTAGCAGTCGAAAAGGAACTCTTAGGCACGCCAAAATTTTCAATTGCCATACTAAAATTTGTTGCGATGAATGAAATGAACCTGCGACACTCGGATACGAAAACGAACCATGTGTCACTACACCACTGGTTCATGATTGACCGGTATTATTTTAATTAGGGTAGTATTAACCACGCCTACTGGTCACGCAGCCTTTGAACGTAACTTAGGTTTTTTACACCGAGCTTGTCGCATATTTGACCTCTTCACAACACCTGCCATTAAATTAACATTCCTTTCACGTCAACTTTTAAATTATTATAATTGTGTATTATAAATGTCAATATGTAATTGACTCGAATTGTGTTCTATTTCTTCTCTAGAGCATTTCATAGGTAAAGATTTTTAATGTCTGCTTTTGCCAATTTTTGTTTGGAAGAAGTAGATAAGCAAGCAAACGAATCACCTCACGATTCGAACGCAATAACAGAAAATTAATAATATGTGTTTTTCTGTTGGATTAAGGGGATTTATTTGGAACTTAAACCAAAACCTTACCGAAAATCGGCCATCAATTCTCCACCCACCAACCACTATACACAACACCAAACACACACTATCACTTTTCCATCTTGTAAACGACATGTGTTTCGTCCCAACACGAGGCATCTTCAGGTATAGTAGACTCTATGGAAGTCAACCGAAAAGTCTTCCGCATTGGACGAGCGTGGTGGGTTAACGTCCGATCCTCTAGAAATGGAGACCGGTGTTCAGCAGCAAAAAAATACATATATCCTAGTACAAGCATTATAAGCTTTGTTGCAATGGTTAACAAGAATTTTAGTAATATCCTAAACATTACTAGTATTCTTTTGTAGAAAAAGAAGGGTTAAAAGAATGTTCCTTTCAACGAAGTTGTAAGGCTCTAGGATCAACAATGTCATTTCACACAAAAAACCCTATGTTCGTGTATTCAATGAAGCCCCATTAACGTGGCACAGTGCATTTAGCAAATGTTATGTCATCGTATAGGAAACGCGTCGTGCCGCTTTGTTGCACCCAAATGATATCGTTCCGACTCACTTCCGTTGTCATCAAACG
Organism: Baronia brevicornis; assembly: GCA_031353405.1. NCBI lineage: Eukaryota > Metazoa > Arthropoda > Insecta > Lepidoptera > Papilionidae > Baronia > Baronia brevicornis. The sequence goes on from JASFAT010000503.1 coordinate 46,327, forward strand.
CCTCTATTACTTGATCAATGATACAGCCGCTGTTGTTTCCGGAAATGGGTGCAGTCATAACCACGGAGCAATAGGCTCAATGAGATACCTTCCCCAGGTGCTCGATAACGATACCCCTGAATCGGAACAAAATAAAAAATATTGTGTAATTTATTCCGAGATATTTTGTACGCAGCCTTAGATTATTATTCAACGACAAGATATAGCTTATTAATAAACGTTACTAGAGACTTAACGAATACTTGGAAGAAAAATATGCTTAAAATTGTTACGGAATATAATTAATTATTCATGTTTACAATATCAATAAATGGTGCAAAATATTAATCAAAAAATTCTTTCTTTCTAATCAATAAAGTGACAAGAACAAATAATATTACTACCGAATTAGAGGCCGCTACCAACTGCGATAATCACCTTCACTGTTTAGTTACTTCAACTCTATACATAATTTAATAAACAAATATGTACTTGATATAATCAATGGTAATGGTATAATTAATTATTATACAAATAAAATAATAATAATTACTTCAATTTCTCTTATTGTTGTGGCCTACAGGGTCCATAGTGATATGATATTAATTTCAGACTTTATACAACTTCTCCGATTCCCTCTACCGATTTATCTTATTCAGTTAAAATGATTCTGAACCTGCTATTTAAATCGTCTAAAACTATTAAATACAAGTAGGTCGAAAAAGAAAGTCTTGGCTACGAAAGTATCAGGGAGTGTACCGGGATGGCGAGTGCTCCAGAACTGCTGCACCTCGCGAAGGAGGACAATTGTGCTAAATTGGCTGCCAACCTTCGCAAGTCGGAGAGACACTCTTAGAAGAAGAAGAGGAAAACTATTAAACAAATTCCATATTGAGGGAATGAGCATACGGGTTTTTTTATCGTCTTTGTAAATTGATCGACAGGCATAGATAAGAGGAAACTGTATAATCTATGATCAATTATTATGATGTCACTTGACAAGTTATTGACTTAATCAGAAGTCGAATTTATGGTATGACCAACTAGTTTTGACGTCCTTATCGGCCCAGTGGTGATGTTACCGCTTTCAGAGCCAATGTTCTCAGGTGTGATTGCCACATTAGTATGTATTTTTATACATAATCAGTCTTATTAATAAAAATTGCTTATTCTTCTCTTACTCCAACGTTACACCGGGAGTAGTTAATTCTAGATTAGTCACGGAATGGCTGAGTGGCGGGGCCCTCCGCCCGCGGAGTCAATGGTCGCGGGTTCGATACCCGCATCGGAATAAATATTTATATGAGGATTTATAAATATTTATTCCGAGTCTGGTCTCCCCCAATCCGCATTTCCTTTCCTGCCCCTTCCTTCCTTCTCTATCCTTTCCCTTCCTCTCCGCCAATCCACGGTCTGCCGTGCCAATGGATACGTGGCTAGGGGCGAGCCTAGTCGCAAGCGTGCCGAGCGTCCCGGGATCGGGCTCCCCCGGGTACTATGGTGCCTTACCTCAGCATGCAGGGCTCTGCTGGGGCTGACCTCCATCCTCCCTTGCGGCTCGTGGGATTCACTAAGTCGAATTAAATATACCTAATTTGTCTAAAATGACGGCGACGTGGTTCGCCACCCGTCACGTCCTGATTCTCACGAGGGCGAAAAGCGACCAATGACGAGCCGTTTCGCTGCGTTAAATGGCAGCGGATGGAGCTCTGTGGCGTCTGCCAACCCCTGCGGGGGATAGGCGTGAATATAGTATATATATATATATATATATATATATATATATATATATATACACATATATATATATACATATACATATATATATATATATATATATATACGTATATATATATATATATATATATACACTGAGATTAAGGTGTACGTTATGGGCAGCCCACTGATATTAAAAGTAAAAAGAATGAACGAAATGACCCGGTCGAATGAAAAGACACCGACAGTTAGGTACATTTTGAAATTTAACACTATTACAACTATCACAAGCGAACATATGTAATAGTGCGTCCGCATTCAGTATTTCTAAAATAGTGGTTTTAGTATTTGTGCTATTTTTTTTAGCAGAATATTATCTATTATTAAAAATGAGCCTAAAAAAACGCATTCGTTCCATTAACTGGGATGAAGAAGATAAGGTAAGCACGTGGCAATACTTTAATGTATAAAAAGTATAATTTACAATTTTAGTAATGCTTAATTATTGTTTCAGCAATTATTTCGCTCAGTTCTAAAGGAATTTGCGACAACAATATAAAATAAGTCATTAGATAATAACGCCAACAAATTAAAAACCAAAGCTTCGGAGGAAGTCCACACAAAGTAAAATCTGGCTAAGTTCTGATTTTATTCATATAATTAATCACTCATATTGTTACTTATTGATCATATAAAACATTTAATTTTTTATCTGCTCCAGGTTTAATGAGTTAAATGGGTGATTACGCTTTTTAAACCAATTAAAAATATAATGGAAAACAACAAAACGTTCAGTTCCACAACTGAACGTTATTCGAGATGTCAACAACAAGGGAAGTGTTTTCAAAATGAGGAGATACGACCAAGGGAGTCTTTTTCGTAGTAAACACGCAAACTTGTGTCTTTTTAGGGTTAAATTGGACTAAGTTTTGCTTACCCAACTCTGAGACTTGGTCTAATGAAGTCTGGATTTCAGACACAAGATTTTTCCAACACTATTCCGGCCGGGTATAAGGCATCCCCCGTGCTATCGTCTCCAAAACAACGTATGTTACAGATTTGTAAGATATCGTTGGTGCGCAGAAGAAACAGTGTAGGGGATAGCACACAGCCTTCAGCTTCAGGTGAGACCCGTGGCAGAACCTGTCCAGCACGACTTTATGCTACTCTCCGAGAGAAAACTGGTAAACCATTTGTATAATTTGTCGGGCAGCCCATAATATGAAAGTTTTGCTAGAAGAGCCTTGTGCCACAGCCGATCCAAAGCCTTGGCTATCTCCAAGCTAACTGCTAAGGCTTCCCCTTTGCTCTCTACCGCTTCCGTACATCGATGCTGAAACACTAAAAGCAATGCAGATGTACTCCATTGACGGAGAGGAAATAAATAAAGAAAGTGGAAAGGATTAAGTCCTGTACATCCCTGGCTATCAGTTCGAAATGTATAATACACAATTTACATAAATACACAAAAAAATTCTTGCCACTTAACATCGATATTTTATGAGGATATCGTACTTTACGGAAACATTAGTCATTTAAAGCTAATCTTACAGGAAATTGCGGATCAAATTACAAGCCAAGCCAAGATTACAAGTCATAAATCTCTCTTATCAAAATCGATGGCATAACTGATACGACAAAATTGACGAACATAAGTGAATCGAGTTACAAACAACTACTAAACCATCTAATACATCGAAATTTATCAGCTACGTGAATTTCGCCAATGACACGTCTAATCCTTTGTGGCTTGAGAACAAGATATATTGCCGTTTCGTTCAAACACGTGCCATAAACAGAGGAGAGATAACTACCGCCATTAGCGAAGCACAAACACTTTTTTTTATTTTCAATAAATCTCTTAAAGGGTACGACATATAAGTAATATACTTCAATTCCTAAAAATTGCGTTTAAAATTTAAGGTCGTGCGATCGAGTCTTCCACTGGACTGGATTACATATTTTACTAGCGCAAGCAGTATTAGCTTAGTCACAGTAATTAATAATAATTCTAGTAGGTATAAAATATCGTTCACACCAATAGTTCCAGATATTAAAGATAAATCAATGATTAAAGAATAGGTAAATGTCATATTTAAAAAAAAATATGGGATAGGAGGACAAACGAGCAAGCGTGCCGCCTGATGGAAAGCAATCAACGTCGCCCATAGACAATCGCGACACCGCAGGAAACAATATTATCCAGTTATATTAAGGGACTGTTTGCCATTAGCTTCATATAAACCCATGAAACACTTTTCAAGGCAAGTGTCGATAACCTTTTAAGAACACGTGATTTTACTTCGTATTCTTGAAGCATGTTACTTGTAAACAGCTTTGATATACAAAAATAACCATTCAAGTTAATATTATCAATCGAGAGGAACGATCGATGTAATCGCACGCCATTCACAATGCTGTGATAGTGTACAGTGAGCGTCAAAAATATTATAATAACCCAAAAAAGTTTGTCAGAAAATGGTCAACCTATGGGGTAGAAGAGGGCTAGAACGGATATCGCGTGTTAGCAATGATAGTGTGGGGTGATCCTGACCATATAATCTTTTTTAAAGAGACTAGCAATGTTTTGAATATTGTAGGAATTCTATTTAACCATTCCAACTAAGCTAATATCTTCAATAGTCCAATGGACAATAAGAACTTATTACCGCAGATCGTAAGCCTAATTCTTATGAACAAAACTATTGCTGTTTTGCATATGGAGAGGCAATCTATAAGGAGTGCTAGCAGAAACTGAAGTGAAGCCGATAATCGGGCTAAATAATGCGCCTTGGGGTAGACCTATATCCAACTAGAACGGTTACAGGCTGGTGGTGATAATTATTGACCATATATAGTATTTAAATTCAATAATTAAATAGTATTTAATTCAGAAGATTTGTAACTAAAACAGATCAATTTTAAATTACTAACTTATTTTTTACTATGGTCCATCTACGTCCCACTGCTGGGTACGAGTCTCCCCATTTCTAGAGGAATGGAAATCAACCAAAACGAAACTACTCCTCGAATTATTAAATATAATTGCACTAAACCTCCCAAATATCTACTTTGTCATCGTGATTTTTTGGAAAAAATCGCTATAACCGATAAGAATATCCCCCTTTTATATACATGTAATTTTTTAATTAATTACTGTATTTTGTTTCTGTTATACCATAAACAATATATATACTTATATATAAAACAATTTAGAACTTATATGTACTTAAATACATTATATAGTACATCGTCAATAACTTTAACTATATAAGATTTTTAATTTGGGCATGGTTAATAATAGGTCTACGTAAAATAAATCAAAGTATTTCTATATATATTCAATAATCAAGGTAGATAGAAATTCCAGAAACGGGATTACCCCGTGACGTTCAGCGGGATATGGATATGTATTGAAAAATTTTATTTACAAGTCTTCCCTGAGAATTATCGACGTACAGGAAATTCAGACGGCATCATCCAATATTAATTAATATTATTTTTGTCGTTGATTGTACATTTAAAGATAAAAATTTAAATTTTATGAATGAATAAGTGAAACAGCAATTTATTGAATGTAACATATTAATTTCGATAAGATATAGTAAACAAGACAAAAACTTAATCTGGTAAGCCATTAGTAAGTAATTTATTTACGTTATCTTGACGTTTGTTCAAAAAAACAAGGTCAGAGAGCCGTTTCGCTACGATGAATGTGAGAAGAAGGTTGGATGAGTGTGGAGGAAGCAAGGAAGGTGTGTCGGGATCGTAGCAGACAAGATACAGGCGTGACTATATGTATGTATGTATACACAACAATAAAATCACGGTCTTTTTGCAACTGCAATCAGAGAATGTATTTTTTCTTTTTTATAGAATATGCAGACGTTCAAGCGAGTTTCATGGTGGTAAGCAACCAGCGCCGTCCATGGACATTCGCAATACTAAAGACAGTGCAGATGCATTGTCTACCTTAAGATAAGGATGTAAATATAGGCGCAAAGACTCCGTTGGTTCGGTCACTTGCTGAAGATGGGAGAGGATCGTGCGGCCAAAAGGGCATACATGACATTATCGTCCGGTAGGTAGCTCTAGGTACCGGTGAAGCAACGCAGTGATCTTAAGCGAGTTTCTAGCAGGCAATTGTCGAGAGGTAGCCCAATATCATGACCAGTGGCGAGTTGTTGTATAGGAGGCCAAGATACACTTCGGGTCGTTTTGCCGGTGAAGAAAGTAAATATTATAATATTCTTTTAAACGATAAAAAATAAAATAATATTTTATTGGCATGAAAAATATTTTAGTTGTTAGTACGAAAAATGATAAATCCGGCACTGAGATGTGGTGTTGGATTCAGTTGTCAGTTGTCGGTCCACAGCAGTCGGTGCTGTGGGTTGCACGTCAGACATTTGAGACTACAGGGATGTATACACTAGACGAGCAACATGGTTTTACCTTAGAATAAAAACTAATCTGGCCGCCAAACGTAGCGATCACAGCAACCTTTCATTTTAAGGGAGGCTAATTTCCAGTAGCTAATTGTTCATTAAACTAATAAATAAAAATACAGTTGTATTCAGTGTATGACAATCACAAGCTTGAAAACAGTGCAAACAATAGTAGTAAGTCGAGTAAAACTTACACAATGGGAGGATATTGTGTCGTACATTCCAACGCCATTTTTGCGTGGACGGAGAACAGTTGTTATTTGTGTGGGTGAGATGTTTGGGAGACTATGATTAAAACGTGGGTTACTACTAACCTTCGTATTCGAACACCTCAGTTACGTATTATGTGGCGTAGAACGTAACAGAAGTGATATTTATAGAAGCGAAATAAGACAAGATATCATAAAAACATTTTTTTAAAGAAAATAAAAGTAACTAGTGTTCGTCCCGTTGGCGATATTCGGCTGTAATTCATTGTATGGGCGCAAAAAGCGAAAACACTGCAAAAAACACAGATGTCAAAATTTTTTAATTGCATAGGTATTCGGGATCAGAAAAAACGTTTCATCGGATGATCTGAGTCTCGCAACTATACAATTAAAAAATGACGTAAATTTTGTCAGAAACCTTAAAAGTTTTGTGGGCTTTGGTGGTGGTCAGATTTCATGCAGTGATTAACTACGTTTATATATATATATATATATACATATATTCATATATACATATATACATATATATATATATATATATATATATATATATATATATATATATACATATATTCATATATACATATATATATATATATATATATGTATATATATACACACTCTTTCTTGCAAGAAAATTAAGTATACCAAATCTCACTCCCAAAGTACAAAGTTTTTCTTGTCTTATTAATATATAGATGAATAACATCTCATTTATCTTTTCATACACCTAAATATTATTGTTATAATGAGCATAATTGTTATCTATATAGCAGTCTACATAGTCATATACTCTATATACATGACTAGTAAGAGTCTAGGAAATTTTACATCATAAAGAAATGCAATGTGGGAATAACTACAACCAACAATATTGCCTAGGAATATAAAGGAAAAAACATATTGCTTAGGAATTTATAACCATGCTAGGTTATAAATTCCTATTCACACAGACATTAATGGTAAACGAGCACTGTTCAAAGATAATGGCAAAATCATGGGAATGGAGTACACACTCTTTTTCAATGTCTATTAGATGGTTTGCATGTTTAGTCATTTACAATTCAGATAACACATACTAGCAACATTATAATTATTGCTGACACAATATATAAATACAATAAATAAAATATAATTTTATTATAATTTATTTAAATAATATTAGTATTTACGGTTTTGAACCATTTAATTTTCAATAAAAAAGTACATAGAGATGGATGAGATATCCACACTGAGAATAAATACCTGTAGGTCTTATACATATTTATCCAAATGTGAAACTTAAACCTCCTACCATTGACTCCATTGATTGAAATGTTAGCAAGGTCATTAGATATGCAATAAATTATGTGATATACAAATTATATGAAAAAAGCTAGATTAAAATTACAAATTAACTTAAAAATACACTTTCTTGAGATAGTATGTATATTGTTATACTAAAATAATACCAAATTACAGTTAATGCAATCTAATTTTTATATAATAAAAGTTTATTAAAAGTAAAAATATATAAAATATAAAGTTTTAATTTTATTATTAAGTTGAGTAACTGAATATTGGTTAAGATAATTTTATGTATTGTAAGAGGAGTATATTAAATAAAATTTGAGTGCTAAGAAAAAATTGACTTATTAATTGTAAAGATTGAGTTTAAATACCCCACACTTAGATGGCAAAAATAGTTCATTACATGGTGTTAATATAGCAAATTATGGTATAAAAGTCTTTTAGGAGTGAAACAAAAAATACTTGGTTATACATCTGTTTAAGTCTTTAATAATACTATGGTGATTTAAAAAACCTCCATCCGTAACTCAAGTCTGTAACAATAGCACCTGTTGATTTAGCAATTTCCATTCTCTTCAATCCAAACTCTTTTAAATCTCTATACATCTGAAACCTTAGCTATATATGTAAACTTTATGCTTGATATTTCTATTTTCATTCTCTCTTCAACTTTTCCCGCTATGATATTTAAAATTACAATATCATAACATATCAAATGCTCAATCATACTTCCCTTTCTGTTTTTTTCTATAGCAGAGTAGGCATACAAGCATGCAGGGTATCTGATGGTAAGTGATCTCTGCCAAAGACATCAAGACATCAGTAACACCAAACATGTCACAAATACACATCTCTTAATTACCCCTATATTGTATTTTTCAAAAGAATTATATAATACTTTTGAATTATCAATAATAAATATAATATTATAAATAACTGGACATGTTTGTCGGAAAACTGTCTAACACAGGAGTAAAAGAGTACTGAAATGGAGACAGTATATCAGCAAATGTAGTGTGGGATGTCCCCCTGCTAGATGAAGTGACTATCTGCGCAAGGCATCTAGCAGAAACTACATAAACATAACCAAAGATCAGACTAGGTGGTGCACCTTGGGTGAGGCCAATGTCCAGAAGTAGACTGCCATGGGCTGATATTGATTGATTGAATGGTGTGGTTATAAATATTTCACTAAGTAATCAACACATTAAGATTGTAATAGAAACTTTTGGATTGTTTTACAAAATTCATGCAATGCAGTTGTTGACATACTCTTGTGTTTCACTGGTCACAACAATAAGCAACAAACTAAAGAACAGTACTCTAAAAAGTTATCTAAGACAAACACCTAACCTACCTGTTACCAAAATTTGTCCTCCAGAACTCTGCAGCGTCACTCTTAGTTATACGAAACTGATCACCAGCAAATGTGCCATTGGGAAACATCGCCTTTAACTCACTAAGCATATGACTGAACACTAAGCTAAGTTTTGTCAAATTACGTCTGTAATGTGAGTTTTCATCAAACATTTTTTCTTTACCTTCTTTAAACAACTTGATTGCTTGCTTGCATTTCCTTATTAAGTTGATAATAAACATATTGAAATGTTCATTGTTATTCAACTCTTGCATATTATCCTCGTATTTCGAGTATATAATACGCAACCGCTGATATGTATCCGGCAAAATATCAAGTATAAACGGCGGACTGTTTTTCAAGTTCATTTTGTGATGTTGACATAGTTTAACTACTTTATCCATTAGTTTCCAAGTTTTGTCAAGGGTCCGTTTATCGGTCGCAAGTTTAGTAGGACATACAGCATCAGAAAAAGCACCGTGTAACTTCGAAAATATCGAAGATATATTTTTCTGTTGTGATTTGTGACGGGGGGCCGCCATATTGAAGAGTCCGATGACATACAAATTAAATTAACTTTTTTTAACAAGAAACTGAAATTAAAACACTTGTATCACTTGATAATTAAATAGTCTAACATGTGTTTTCTCATTATCACATAAGCACACCACATTTACGACACAAGTATGTTACATCAAGTTATAGACGATCACTCTCTAACACATCTCCGACGCGTATGACATATTATTTGACAAATGACAGTTTCGTGTGTTTCATTAAAGGTTGTTTGAATTCTATAATGTTGCAATATAAATTAAAAAATAAAAACGTATTGTAATTGCTATTAACATAAAGCATAATTTTTATTAATATAACTTTAGTGAGGTTACTCATCTTGGAATTAGTTTATTATTTTAAATATACTATAAGAAAAAACTTGATTGCGTTAAATCATCAAGAGGAATGAAGTATTACTTCCCATTATCCATAGAAAATAGAAATGTTTATGTAAGCTTTGAACAAGTCAAACAAGTTCACAGAGGAATAATCAGAAGCCACCCTTTAATTGTTAAATATATCTGCTCTTGATTTTTATTTAAGCGCTAAACCGATCGCTTCAATGTGATTCTAAAACTAAACCAACTTTTAGCACCATAGCTGCTCAAGAATTTATATTAATAACAAGGCGTCATGACTTCTTTAGTTGCCCGACAAAGTTTACAACTTTTCTCCTATATCATTTTTTATTTTTATAGTAAAGTTTATTAATCTCGTATTTTTAATAAGATAACGGGCCTGACTCGTAAACATAATGTATCTTATACATACATTATGTTTAAGAGTCAGGCAGTCAGTTAGTAATGTTAAAAAACTGTTTAATCATAAATTTAGTAATAAAAACCACATAGCCTTTAAATAATTTAATGAACGACGAAATGGAAAAACCAAACGATATTTAAAGAAAATGATGTATGTCAGTGCCATCTAATATATGATATGGTAACTTAAATTGTCTGACTTTCAATACTGGTTGTGCAGAATGTAAGTGCTTACGTGATGATAAATTTCAATAATAGATGGCGTCATTAACTAAATTAGTAACAAGTTTCGTTTGGAAAAAATCTATAACTACCTTAATAGATAGCATGAAATTAATCACAAAATATTTTAATATTTTAACATTAATTTATTCAACAAAATATAATGAAATGCTTAACAAATATTAAAATAACTATGTTTATAGTGCATTTCTTATTCTTCTTCGTCCTCAGTAGCTTCAGTAGTAGTTGTGGTCCGCCTTCTATGTTTTCTTCTCCTGCTATTTCTTTTCCCTTTTTGTTTTTTCCTAAAGAGTGACATAAAAGTAAAACAAAAATTATTATTGCATTGAAGGAAGATAAGCTTTTTATTACTTAGCTATTGAACTAATTGTATTAATTTTATATTCGATTTTTACGAAGCCTCTATATAAATTAATACGTTAAGTATAAATCCTTTATAATAAAAGTAAATATGAAAAATATTTACATAACTTTCTGATTTCTACTCACTTTCATAAACATTTGTCATTAAATGTTTTCACTTAGGAAACCGAAATTTGTCTGGGATAAAAGTAGCTTCAATCGTTTGTTTCAAAATCTTTGTATCTCCATTTGAAAATTTAACACGAGGTTTAAATGTTTGGAACAGTTCAAATAATGTATTCTTTTGTAGATTTAAATCAAAGTCGTTTTGCTTGTAGGTTTAAGAATTTTTTTAAAATTAGGAGCATAAAAATTAAGTTTATAACAAAGAAAAATCATTTACGATTATTAAGAAAATACAAAACATTTCTACCTAAGTCTTCTTAAATAAAATACCTATTAAAATAATAATAAATACCTAAAACACTAATTTTTAAGGTAAGATAGGTATCATCACAATACTCAAATAACATGATGGTGATGATAAGAAACATCAACACTAGACAGTAAGTCATAAAAATACAAAATCGGATACCGAACTCGTAACCAGTACCTGAGAAAAAGAAAATTTGGCCACTGCGCCTGTTAATTTTATTTCAGTACGACATGTCTTGTTTGACGAGCGAAATATCTTTATTGTTGATTTAAAAAAGAAAAAAAAAATGCAAAGTTTTAAAGTAAATTTAGTAAGAATATTATAACCATTGAAATATAAACATTAAATATGACATGTAATTGTTAATAGGATTTATTTAAATATAAAAGACAGTATATTAACAAAATATAAATAAATTATAAATGCAGCGTAGGTATATCTACAAACATATATACAAAGGTTAGCACAATTAGAAATTATCAGAATTTAAAAGATATCTACTCATATTTGGTGCACGGATTCGTCTCGAATGCTTGAAATTTCAATAATGCCCCCTTTATTCCTATCAGCACATTGTCAGCGGCATCCATCGCAAAGGAATTCACTCCGGTAACGCTGAAAGAACCTAAATGTCTTGCACTAGCACTCTCTGGTTCAATAACGTACAAATTGCTCGTCTCATCCATTGCGTAAACTTCGTCGGATCGACTAACGAAGACGCCAGTCATTCTATCGGTTGGAAGGCCTCTTATTTTAATAGGAACGTTGTATCCATTTTTTAAAATATACGTAGTCTTTGTAGCGACGAAGTATATATTGTTTCTTGTATCTATCGTTAATCCGTGCCCGTTTGGTATGACAGGGAACGTTTCTTGTTTCTGGCCTTCGTTTGTTATCTTATGGACTCGATTTTGGGGCCATGTCGCCACGTACATAGTACTCCCATCGTTTGTTACCGCCACGTACATAACGTCTTCACCCAAAGCCGCGTAGAGTTCAATGGAACCGTCATCTTTATATTTGTACACCCCGTTATCAGTAGCTAGGTATACAATGTCGTTTAGGTTATCCACACACGTCGACTGACCTAGTCCAGCCACTTTTATAGTATCAACTTCACCGCTCGGGTGTAGAATTTGAAGACTCATCTTCATTTCTTCGCTGATTAATGTAAAGAATACTTTTCCGGTTTTCCAGTGCACGTTCATATCGGCCGGTACGCCGGTAATGTTTTTCTGGTTTACAAACGCGTAGAAGAGATTGTTGAAATTTATTAGGTTTGAACAGATATGCTCTCTGTCGTTTTGCCGGAGAAGTCCTTGCCGTGTCATCACAGGAATCGCATGTATTGTTATCACTGACAATAAAATTAGCGTTATGATTTGCCTCATCTGCAATAAATATATAAAAAAAATAGTAAAGATTATTATTCATTTGCAAGTGATATGATATATGAATTGTATTTGTAGTTAAAGATTTATCTATCCTCACTCTACCAGATTTCGTTCCCGAGACACCTCGTTACGAAAACAGTGAAAGAAAAATTTATCCACGACATCTTATAAAATCAATCTAGAAATGTTTGTTACAATATATCCCGATTTGCATGCGAAATCTTTACAAGCAAGTTGACTTAGTGGAGAAGAATTGGTTAAGTAGGTATAATCCAATTTTGGAATTGTTAAGTTTAATTTTAAGAATATAATTTTAAACACAGAAGAATTTTATAAAAGCATATAATACAGTGCACTTATCTTCTCGTATAATACAAAATGAACTCTTAGATACGTATAATTATAAAACAATATGCTGTCATATATTGTTGCGAATGTGATGATTAATGGAGTCAGCCGTTACTTTGCGGAAATCCATAATAAAGATGGAAAGTCAAAGATAACTTTGTAAAGATCAGTGAAAATAATTATACTTATAAGGATTTTAGCACCGTACATTTCATCTTTCTTGTATAGTTAATGTTACGAAAAATACTTTACAAAGTTGACAAAACCAATGCAAGTTCATTAAAAATTAAATGTACAAGAGAAAGTTAAGTTAATATTGAAAACAATAAAAACAAAGCTGAGCTAGAGCAAAAAGGAGATTTATTACCGTTTTTATTTCCAGATATGAAAGGCGCAGTTCACGCAAAGCTTAACTTTTATATCTATTGTTAAACGGAGTATTTAAATAACATTTATACGTCGTTCAAGAGTCTCATGTAGGTATTTTATAATCTACACACTGCTCCCGAGCTACACAAGCGACGAACTAATAAACAAATTATCACCACGTTCCATTTATAAGAACAATGTTTATTAATTGACAATAATAACAAACGCAAATATTTGTTTACAATACAATCCGATCAAGTGAATCTTTCTTGTTTTTCAAAACAATACGTTTTGATGAGAATATTTCTGATATTACTTATGTATATAGAAAAAAATAATAGATACAATTAATTAAGTATTAAATCAAACATGTTATATTTCAACTATCTAGTCGAGTCGATCAAGTACTTTTAACTCTTCACAAAAATGTCGGAAAAAACTAGCAATTGATAAATGTTCTCCACATACATATAAAACTGTTTTTTAATGAGAATAAGCAATTTGTGATTGATAAATGTGGCAAAAAAATATATAATGACAATTAATGAGTATGTAATTTTTTTTCCTCCAGAATTCAAATCATCCACTATATTAAGAATAGAAAGGGAAAGGGATTGGTTCTTTTTGAAGATTTTATTTTAAATATAAAGGAGGAAAATTTTAAGAGAGAAGGAAAAAGATCAAGAAGGAAGTTTACAGACCAACCAAAAAGATAAAGTCAATAGTAAAATCGTATAGAGAATTGATAGCCTTAAATCAAATACAATACAAAATTTCCATTTCGACAAGTGGTATGCATTTAAGCAATGGATGAACCATTCTATCGCACCTGCTATCTTTAGCGATATTTGCTAACCGATTAGACATTGGATCCTTCAAAAAACAAGCCTACACTTTTCTCAAAGGTCTATAACCCTTCTGCAATTCTTCTCTTGTTAGAGATGTCTATGAGTGGCATTGATAGCTTTATAAAAAACTCAATTGCATACAAAGTCTCTATATCAATTAAACCTCAGAACCGAGTGTGTGGCTGGCGGTTTGAGTTATTACATATATTCCGCCAATTTCTGTTTGATTGTTTGAATAATGTCCGATAACTGTATTGTGGCATGTACCTTACTATAAAAGTAAAACTTTTTATATTCAGGTACAGCCATTTTGATAGAATTAGTGACAAGAAAGCTACTAAAATATCTACGTGTAACTGAAAAATAATAAAATAAAATTAAAATAAAACTCAGGAAGTGGTGGAGGGTCAGGTGAGAAATCCATTATTATGGCCACAGTCAGAACTTAGCTAAGATCCGTGACAACCCAACAAAAATAGAAAAATAATAATGTATGTTTTTAACTGGAAAAAGTGGATTTACGGGGGGGGAACTTAAACTAAATCTTACCGAAAAAACGGCCGTCAGCAACTCTCCACTTCCCAACCACTATTAATAATACCAACACCAAATTCATATAGCGCCATGGCGAAAGGACACCAAAGACAAAGAAAAACAGAGGGGAATCCTTGAAGAGGTCAAAACCATAATAGGTTCTAGTTGTAGTGTTAGCTTAAGTAAGTAGTAAATACTGTCCATATTTTAATTATTTTGGCTTAAAGAACAAAGGGACCTAGTACACCTTGACATCCAAAAGCACCTCAAATTTCAACTTTAAACGGAACAAAGTCCTGCTAAGTTACAAAAGACGTTAAGGATCTTCTCCTGGCAGTACATGCACAAAAAATCAGAGTTAGATTATATTAGAAACGGCTGCACTGCCTTTCACATCTAGATAGAGAACTTCTGCAGTCCCCTACTGGATATAGATCATTCTCTAGGCGCGACCTTGATCTCGATCTTTAAACACATTCATTTGTAGCCATAAGTTCTACGTAGATCCTTGCTGCGTTCAGCCGGGAGACGTTTTATACATCGACGCAAAAAAACGAAAACGTAGTAAACTGCAAAATGAAAACTTACCTGCAGAGCCAAAAAAATTAAGATTTCTGAAAAAATTCTATCTAATCATTTAAAAACATCCAGTTACAACGCTGCAGCTCTGAAACTCCACCGTTCGATACAGTATTTTTTTTTATTCGAATGCGCAATATTTTTTTTTGATACCTTTGTCATTTACAGCGTTTTTGTTCTTTTACTTTACTTGTGGTCTTTCCATCAGCAGGAGAACCAACAACAGTTTGAAGTAGACCAGTTACTTCAACAGTTGTTGGTTCTCCTACGAACCTGCACTCATTTTTCTACTGTGAATTGTGTATAATATAGTAAAATGATATTACTTAACGCCGATGTTCTTTTTTTTATGGGATAGGAGGGCAAACGAGCAAGCGTGTCGCCTGATGGAAAGCAATCAACACCACCCATGGACAACCGCAACACCGCAGGAGTCGCGGAAGCGTTGCCGGCCTTTTAGGTATGTATAGGCTTGTTTTTTGAAGGTTCCAATGTCGTAACGGTTCGGAAAGACCGCCGAGGGTAGCTGATTCCACAAACTGGTGGTGCGTGGAAATAAGTTACGAGAGAAACGCACCGTAGTAGATCGCCACTCATCCAGATGGTGGGGATGAAATTTTTGTGAGAGCGTTGAACCTTGATCGTGTCGACCTATTCATACCGTAACATAGCTTTATCACTACCGTTCAATAAACTGCAATTATTTTGTGGATAAATTAATTAAAACCGTCGGTCACATGTGCGGTAATGAGTTTTCATCCGGACATACCAGATTTAATACAATTCGTTAAATTAATTAACAAAATTATTAAAACGCGCCGTTTTCAATAATTTAACTTTGTATAAAAATTTTGAATATGTTGGATGTTATTACAAAACTAATTTCTTTTCTATGATTTTGACTATTAAGTTTTTTATAAAAATATATTTCCATTTAGATAATACATCGAGTATGTACGACTAGTAGTTTTCATTGAATTAAAATGAAACTACCTATTAGGTACTATCTACTAGGTGTTGTATTTTATATTGTTACATAATAGCTTTATAGACAAAAATAGCTTAATATTTAAATTTGAATACCGCAATATTTATAAAATAATAAGTAAAGTAACAACAGATTTATTGCTCCTTTATCAATGAGATTGATGAGCCTATTGTTACTTGTTTCAGGTATCTTGAAAGTTTCAAATAGGAATTTGTGTTAATAATAAGGAGTTCGTATCGACCGCTTTGAGAATCATTCCATTAGAGAAAAAATTATTTCGGCTAACAAGTCCCATTAATTTAAATAAAATAAAAACTAATTGTCGCCTGATGCAAAGTAGTCAGCGTCGTCCGTCGTCATCTGCAACACCATATTACGAAAATATGCATTGTAGAACCGTTGTGCGCCTTTAAAAATCGTGCTGACTTGTTTTTTGAAGGTTCCAATGTTGTATCGATTTCCAAATACCACTGGAGGTAACTGATGCGAGTTATGCGAATATGTTTAATGCTGTGGAATTCAGCGGTAGGATATAATCGAAACAATTCTTCGAAGATAAAAGAGATTTTAGCAATCACAATAAAGTGCTAATCAGCTAGATGAGTTATGTAATACAAAAGTAATTATTATAAATATAATACACAATTCGTCGGCCGGATCATGTAATTAGTTTGGCTATGTTTCCGGACCACAATACCAAATGACATTGAACCCGTATAGATATTGTGCTATCTCTTGATGTTATTGGGGGACAAAGCCCCACGGCATTTAAATTGACTTCAATTAATAAAATAAATTAATTGCATTAAAATGGGTGGATCGGGGTGAAAACTCATAACCGCTACCTGGCAGGTGAAGTAATTAAATTTCTGTAAAACCATTTTACAGTAATAGTTATGTATATATTATATTATAATATGATTTATAAATTGTCTCCCTATATGCAGACATTTTTAGAGAAGATGACAAATACACTAAAATAATTGAATGTGTGTATTCAATTATCATCATTTGTCTTGCAGATCTGATCTATCCAGCTTACGTTAAGCAGAGGAAGTAAGCCTCTTCTAAGAAGCGCCACCTAACTCGATCTTTACACGAATCTAGTCTTTCCACATTGAAACTTAGTTCACAAAAGTATTAACATTTCATGTTAAATTAATTTCTATTTCTATTTTCACTGATCGCATTGTATTCTGCAGCAGACTTTTTAATTCCTTTAAGACAGTCAACCATTTTTCATTTAGAAATAAAAAGGAATGTGACATAAAAGTAGAATGCACTTGAGCTTAAATTATAAAAGAAAACAAACTGAAGATATATAGAGAAGATACATATCGGATGTTCTTTTTCTCGTATAAAACAAAAACAAGACACATAAAATTCAGGTTAAAAAATATTTTAATATAATTTGTTATATAAAAAATACTTTAATATACATGAGATATGTTCCTGTACCAAAACTTTCTGAGCGACTCATAGGCGTCCTCCGATAGCGGTTCAAGTCTAGGTCTCTACCTCACTTAATCCTTCGTTTTATTGCGTTTTCCATTGCCGACTTATCTCGTCGTGGTACTCTCCAGCACGAAAACTTGGCAGCCTCCTGCTAGCGAATCATTCTGACGAAAGTGAAGTCCCTAAAAGTAAAGTGATTATATTTTTAGTCATAAAATTATTTCATAAAAGTCTTTATTTTTTTAAATAGATTCATATGGATTTCTTTTTGAGGTCAATATTAAAACTAAAAGTTTAAACTTCGGAAAGAAAGTGCCACTCTGAGGAAAAATAGCAGCGTAAGAAATTCACTCATACTTTTAAATATACCGTATTTAATTCAAAGCTAGTTAAGATAGTCCCAGGTCGACTGATCATTTTATTAATCTGCAATTGATTGATAAGTGTTGGGTATATATATAGTTATTATTTGTATTATCTGTGGCTTATATAACAATAAGCTTTACTGCATAGCCTTTTAGATAAGCTTTTAGGTTTGGCCGGAACTTTATAAAAATGTATTATAAAAAGGGCAAACAAAAAATCTCTTTTAACAATACTTTTCGGAAACTCAATTACAATCATCAACAAAGATTTTCCACAATAAGCCTTCATAAAAATATCCACGTCGATGCAATTAATTAATTTATTGAATTTCATTTCAAAACTTCACAGTCGTGCCTTTACCCACCAGTTAATATCAATTGGTATGGACAATAAGTGGCCAGATTTAATATCGTTTATAATTTCTGATTTCAAAACCGTGTTAATATAGCTCTCAGTTGGAAATATTATTAAATTTATTTCATCAGCAGTCTATTGCAGATACAAATAGAGCAGTGACGTAGTGTTCAAACAATTAGCAGAAAACATGGGATGCATACACACACACACACACACACACGCGCGCGCGCGCACACACACACATCAAAACAATAAACATAAATTCTATTTCTGTCCATAATTCAACTATGCGAGTAGTATAATAAAACTATTCATTCCATTTCACGATTTCCTTAATCACGATAAAAAGAAACGGATGCTCTAAGCCCAACGATCTGAAACCCGAATCTTGTCATTAAAATGTTCACTTTGTTTGAGATGATTTTTTCTCCATTGCCTTCAATATATTAAAAACTTATCTCACCTATTAATGTAAAAAATCTCAGGAGGGGAAGGTGAAAGTAAAAGAAGTAGAAAGGAGTTTTTTTGCAAGATCCCTTTGCTTACTGTTAGAAATGCGTACGATATTCCGTGAGGGCAGTACTTCTTATATTGTGACTAAACCGTATCCTGGTTAAATCTCCGTGTGAACGTATCGTTATAACGAATCTTTTTTTATGGTTCCCATCCCATACAAACGAGCAGGCGTGTCACCTGATGGAAAACAATCAACGCCGCCCATAGACATCCGCAGCGCCATAGGCAGCGCGGAAGCGTTGCTGACCTTTAAGGAAAGTGTCATTATGGGATTGAGAGGGGGAAGTGTTGGGCCTTGAACTCCACGCACCGTACGAAACGTGGTAACTAAGCTACCACTCAGACGCCGGTTTTCTGCGAGAGTGTGGTACTTCCTCGGGCGAGCCGGCCCATTCATGCTACAGACAAATAATATGTCATTCTTAACAAAGTATTAGTCTGCAGCGTGGCTCTACCACTATTTAATTCGATCGATTTGTGTTCTTATTATAATACCATGACATTTTAATAATAATGAAATGACCCTCAATCGAGAGCCCTAGGTTTACATTATTATTTATTTATTTATTGAATTTTGAACTTAGATAAATTCAACGTCAATCCAATGTCACATTCAGCGAAACGGGGATTAGACGTAAGTGAGTGCATTAGACGTCGTAATGGTTTTGGTTTGTGTGTAATCACCTCCTCGCGCCGCAGTGGCGCCTAAACTTTGCAGGTGCGGCGGAGGTTTTAATATGGATAATCGATTTACCTTGTGCTTTGTATAACAACTATGCGGGTGACTTCGCCATACCCAATCAACACCAGAGGCATTTCTAATAATAATAATAACAATAGCCTGATATTGTGATAGTGGATCGAACTACACGCGAGACAATGATAGTTGATATTCGTGTTCCGCATGACGAGAATCTCATTAAAGCGGAAAAAGATAAACAAATAAAATAGACCTCGCGCATGAGATTACGGCCATGTGGCACGTTGATTCAACTGTCATTATACACATAGTGGTCTCTGTGAATGGAATTATCGGTAAAAATTTGGATGCCCATCTGACCAAGTTAGGTTTAGGTGTGTGGGTTAAATTCAAAATTCCAAAAGCACCCATATTGTGCACGGCTAGGATCGTGAGAAGGTTCCTTTCCTTGGATGCATAATCCTTCGTGAGCTTGGTTTATCCCGCCACGAAGGATTAATAACCCTAGTAAAGGATAATATTTTTATAGAGATTTTTTTATATTAATAATATAGTTATTAAGAGAAAAATATGTAAATAAAGGATATTAATAATAATAGTTCTTTTTTTGCATAATGTGAGGTATAACAAGATGAAAAAAGACCCATAAAAGCTCTATCACATTGCCACTTATGTACGCCATAAATTTTTCTTGTATTATTAGTATATACCCTTATCTCTTAAATAGCTCAATGTAGTAGGTAACTCTATATGAACATTGCAGGTTGTAAGTTATTGCAGAGTTTAAAACGCAGTTTGGTCTGAATTACCCGCTATTAAAATTGGTAGACAGCAAACCATAGAGGTCGTGAGGACAGCACGTGTTTTTTGATGGAACAATAAAAAACAAAAGCTTAGATACTGATATTATATTTTTAATTGTAATACAAAATTTTATGAAATTGTCTCACAGTTAATAAATATAATTAATGATGTACAAATACCACACTCGAAAAGCAAGAGGTGGAATTCTTCAAACGCTAGTAAGTTGTTAATTATTCAGTAAAGGTTAGAAAAAGTTTAGTAGTCGTGAGAAAAGTTTTTTTGACGACTACTAAACGTTTTTGTCCAGAATGGCATATTACTTGTCTGTAGCATGGATGGGCCGCCTCGCTCGGGAAACCCACAGAAAACCGTCGTTTGAGTGGTAGCTTACCTACCGCGCTTTGTCCGGTAAGCGGTTGAGTTTCGAAGGCCTAACTCCTCCCCCATAATGACACTTTCCTTAGCGGCCGGCAACGCTTCTGCACTGCCTATGGCACTGCGGATGTCTATGGGTGGCGTTGATTGCTTTCTATCGGGTGACACATCTGCTTTGTTTGCTTTTCTATCCCAGAAAAAATGAAAAACATTTGGCAAGATAAAATTTTAGCTATTTACTAAAACAAGCTTGATGGATATCATCAAATACCAGCGATGCTTTGACAATGCTTCTGATCTTATTACTTCGATTGGAGAGATTGAAATTATAATATATCTTAACTTTACATTTTAAATACCAAATTTAAAATCCAAAATTAAGATTTGATTAAAATCCCTCTGAAAACTAAAACGAAGGCTAATTTTGTTGAGTGAAATTTTATTTATTAATTTTTTTTCTCTTTATTTTTTATATTTGTGTTCTTACACTGTAATAATAGCTAAAGGGAGAGCCTAGTTTTCTACAACATAGGGTATCCTAGTGTGGGATCTAGAGTCTTATAACAATGTGACATTCTGAAAATAAAAATATTAATTTATTTATTAAAAAAATGTGCATTTTTTTATTCATAAGTCATGTCCATAATAGCTAGCATACATATTTAAAAAAGCTCGTAGAATTTGCGTAGGTGTCAACAAAATAAGGTCATTGTATAAATCTTGAATGTTTTATACAGCCACTCGACTATCTTGACTAAACATTTTGCTTAAGAGTGTGGTGTTAAAATATAATTTCAATACTAAACCTATTTCGGAAATTATTATTCTGAATTTCGAGTCCACATTTTATTTTTTATGTAAAAAAACAAGAGAAAAATAAAAATTTTTTACTCACGGTTTTTGTATATTTATAATAATTTCTCAGAAGATTATCTGTAATATATTCTTAATACTATATGATTCATATTTCAAACTTAATATATTTGATTCATATTTCAAAGGCCAGTAACGCATCTGTAATGATTATGGTGTTGCGATGGGCGGCGTTGTCTGATTTCTACCGGGCGACACGCTTGCTTATTTGCCTTTCTTTCACATACGGAAAGATAGTTATTAATCCATACACATATATATCCTGCATTTACATGCTCTGCTGAAAAAAAATCCTGAAGCGGGAACTGAAATCACAACCACTGACTCTGAAAGCGGTAACTTCGATACTTATTAAAATAAAACACTGTTCAATCGGAGACAATGAGACAAATAATACTTTATTATAATAGCACATATCGTAGATATAATTATTATTATTAATAATTATATATTTATTGATCATTAATAAGTTAATAAACTAGGGCGAACTAGGGCGAACCCTGTACTACGGCAGACAGTTCCCTTCTATGACACATTTATGTATAACATATATTATTCTTATTGCCATACTTAATATAATTTTACAAAAGACTGAAACAAAGAATTAAAACTATAAACTAAATTAAACAAACAAACCAACAAAAGAAGTATACAAAAAAAATACATCACAAATTACGATGCGGCGCTTCTGTGTGTTAGTGTGTGTAGGTGTGTTTTTTTTCATTGTGTGTATGTGTTTGAGTGTATGTTTAATTTATTTTACGCTACTAAACTAAAATAAATTACAATTAATAACTAATATAAATTACAACACCTATTTAGATTGTTATTCATATTTCATATTTCTTATTTTATATTTAATCTTATTAATTGTTTTGTTTTTTTTAATTTATCTTGTTTTTTTCCTTCACTTTTTTGTTGACCAAATATTTTTGTTTTTTACCTGAATACAGACTGCTAGCTTAAAATATTACATTTAGAGTAGATGTGATCTGATGTTATTATACATCCGCATTACTTTATGTTGAGTACAATTTTATTTCCAAATAGACATGTACAAATAGCTTAAAATTTAATATAAATAAAACTCAACGTCCTGCACACTTCAGTTAAAATATAATCAGAGCCAAATAAACCAATTAACGTGATAGTGATTGGAGGATAAACTGCTGCAGACGATTTTCATGCTGAATATTTATTGCAGGTCAATTTAATAATTTTCCGATGGACGCAAACAAAAACATACATACATACATATCGTCACGCCCGTCTCCCGTAAGGGTAGGCAGAGACCACAGATCTCCATCTGCTACGATCTCGGCATACTTCCCTTGCTTCCTCCACACTCATTATTCTCCTCATGCAAGCCCGCCGGTTGAGGGTACTCTTGACCTGGCCTTTTTTTTTTTTTTTTTTTTTTTTTTTTTTTTTTTTTTTTTTTTTTGTAAAAAAAAACAAAAACCTGTCGAAATTTAATATAGGGCCGAATGGGTAAGAGCGAACCATGCAAATTTAATGTATTTTAAAAGTAAGAGTTTAAAATACAACAATATATACATACATATATACTTATAAACATAACAAAAATAACTTTTTTACCATATAAGAAGACAAACGAACAGACGTGTCACATGATGGTAATAAATTAATGCCACCCATGGACATTTACAATATTAAGGGTACTGCAAATGCGTTGTGTAATGATGTGAATAGTGGGAGAGGAAAAAAGAAGCATACGGCCATGGTTTTCCTCCGTTACACGCCAGACCATCCGAAGGAAGACTCCTACAGGACATACTATCGAATTGATAGCCCAGTAAAGGAACCATCCATATTAAACTATTAAAGTTACCCATGACCGAGAAAGTCGTTGCTTTGCGAGTAGAAGCCCAGATAATGAGGTCAGCCTCGAAACCCGAATCTTGAGAGTCAGAAGAAATCATAACTAGCTTATATCAACATCAACCCACGGCACTTCACTGCTGGACATAGGTCTCATCCAAGGTGTGTCACTTAGCCTGATCTACGATCATCTATCAAGTCTCTGCCAGGCGCCTTATGCGGATAGTCTCTCAATCTAGCAGGGGAGCGTCCCACACTACGTTTGCCGAGATGCGACTAATTTATATGGCCTATACTAGACGTTTTTATTTCGAGTCTCGATGTTTGTATTTGTGTATTTGTAATCATATCTAGGATACAGGTGTAACTCCTCGTATGGGTTAATGAGAGTGAAGCGCTGTAGTTTTTATTTAGCCTAGTAGTTCTAATATTTAGATATAAGCCTCAATATCTAACAAGCCACGTTTAAAACTGTAAAAGCAGATATTTAAATGACCTATTTTAAAGTAGCCTTCAGGCTTCGCTCGCCACTCAAACTCAATAGCGAACGAGACTAGATATCAATGTTTACATGGATATCTATGTCTGTTGTTTGGTCTGCACATCACGACTTTCCTAGTGGAATATCGTAATCCATAATCATTTATTTTGAAACCACAAGTTACGTAATGAGAAATAATTTTGGTTACATTATGAGAAACAATTCTTATGTGGAGACTACTACCTAGACTACTACCCTAAATAGGGGTGAGCTTTTATCTAAAGTCATTAGCCTTCCATCCCTTATTTTTATATAAGACTCCTTTTACTGCTGTTATGTTTATGTGGAAATAAAAGAAATTAATTTTATTTTTAGGTATTTGGGCTTTTTAAATATTTACTAATTAGTTTATTTCTTTATTCTGTTTGTACATGTTATAGTACAAAGGCGACATAACTATTTTCTGTCAACCTTTTGGGTTGAGTTACAATATAAATAGAAAATATATTTTTATATACATAGGAAAATTATAGTTTTTAATTCGAATTGATCATTTAAAATATATATTTAATTTAATTAATATGACCAATTGGCTTAGTAGCGGAGCTCAGTCAATGGTCGCGGGTCCGAGCCCCGCATCGGAATAAATATATGTATGGATTACAAATATTTATTCCGAATCTGGTAATCCCGCAAATCCGCATTGGACAAGCGTGGTGGGTTAACATCCTTTCCTCCAGAAATGGAGATGTCTGTGCTCAGCAATGTGACATATATGGGCTGTTAAAAAAAAACGAAATGTAATGTTACATAATAGGTCGGGGCAAAAGTATTTTCGTATTTTGAATGTATTATTAGTAATCAAACCTCTTTGGCTGTACTGAATGTAACTGGCTGGTTTTAATACCATATTAAATGTGACATTCTGAAGATGCAATAAATAAAAAAAACTAGTTCCTGCCATTTTTCAATTGTTTTTCAAGTAAACAAAATGAACGTATGTGACAAGGAAATTCGGTACATTTGAAAGTTTTATTACAAAAAAGGTAAAAATGCGACGAACGCCGCGAATAAAATTTGTGTATTACAATAAAAGTAGCACAAATGTGGTTCAAGCGTTTCAAGTCTAGAAATTTTAGTGTGAAAGATGAGGTTCACTCTGGACGCTGCTCCATCAGATTTCCACCTGTTTCGGTCATTGCAGAACTCTTTAGGAAGCATAAAGCTAACCTCAAAAGAAAACTGTGAACACTACCTGTAAGATTTTTTTAATCAAATGTCTCAAAATTTCTACAGGAATGGGATCATGGCACTACCCACAAGATCACAACAAGTCATCGATCAAAACGGCACATACATATTATAAATAAATAAAAAATTACACCAAAAAAAAATATTTTCCTTTGTATGAACAATACGAAAATACTTTTGCCCCGACCTAATATAAAAAAAAAACTCCAATTAATTTCGCCACTCACATCCATCCAGTGCCGTCCTAACTTTTGTTTTTTTTTTACTTCGTACTTTGTCATGTCATTCTGTGCACGTGAAGTCGTAAAATAAAGAATATGGCACACGGGCAATATACGTAACGGACCGATATAGGACCGCGGGGGAGAGCAACAATATTTGTTCCCTTGTAGCACTTTTAACTGCCTCCCGAGTTTCCGCACCCCTTACAGTACTGCCCGTTCATATTGAGGTAACAGTGTTATACTAAAAGTTACTGTGAATTAGGAATGATCCCTATTTTTGGGACAGAGTTTAAATAAAATAAATAAATTTTTAAAGATACTTTGTGGAAATCCATCACTATATGGACAGTCAAAACTTTTGCCTAGCTAAGATCCGCGACAAGCAAACAATAACAGAAAATTAATAATGTGTGTTTTCTTTTGTCTTTTTGTAGTAACTTTTCGGTTGTGTTTCGTTGAGTCTCTATACCTGAGGATGCCTCGTGTTGGGGCGAAGCATGTTTCGTTTACAAAGTGGAAAAGTGGTAGTGTGTGTTTGGTGTTGTGTATAGTGGTTGGTGGGTGGAGAGATGCTGAAGGCCATTTTTCGGTAAGTTTTGGTTTAAGCTCCAAGTAAATACACTTCACCCTGCAGAAAAACACACATTATTAATTTTCTGTTATTGTTTGCTGGTCGCGGATCTTAGCTAAGTAAAAGTTTTGATTGTGCACAAATTTTAATAAATTTTCTAATAGTGGTAGAGCCACGCTGCGGACGAATACTTTGTCAAGAATGGCATAATATTTGTTTGTAGCGTGAAAGGGCCGGCTCGCCTGGGGAAGTACCACACTCCCGCAGAAAACCGGCGTCTGAGTAGTAGCTTAGCTACCGCGCTTCGTACGATGAGCGACCTGAGCAGAGGCCCAACACCCTCCCCCTCCCACACCCTTCACCCTTTTCACTTCCATTATGTCACTTTCCTTAAAGGTCGACAACGTTTCCGTACTGCCTTTGGTGCTGCGGATGTCTATGGGCGGCGTTGCTTGCTTTCCATCAGGTGACACGCCTGCTCGTTTGCCTTCCTATCCCTTAAAAGAAAAAGAAAAAAAAGTTAAGTTAATCCCCAACGGAAAAATTAATCTGACACAGACAACGTCGGGTACACTGATATTACATTATAATATATTAATTTTTAATATCTCAATCGTCAATCGCGCAGTATGTACGTTCATTCGCAGGTAGCCAGTGTATGGCGAGCGATGGAATCGTAAATTTTGATGTGTACTGAAATGAAGTGAGAGTAACGGATGGATGCAATGTAATGAATACCAATACAAACTCTTGTGGCCACTCACGCACTGTTATGACTAAATTGAAATTGTACTTAGAGTCATTTCTTTTATTGCAACTCTTTGTTTTTACTAGCAGTCGTTCAGTGATAGAAATACGCCTGAAATATTATTATTATTTTGCTTTCATTTTATCAATCTACGTTTCGAATTTTTGATATGAATTTTAATTATGAAAAATTTCACACTCCTTAACCCCTTGCGCTTCGCTTTAATTAGGAAAAATGTTGCAATAATGCACCATTTAATTTGAGTCAATCATTGCATAAATAAAGTGATATAAAGAAGCAAATTGATGCCTTATAAAGAGAGAAATATCTAGCTATACCGTTATCGCAGAGTACGTATTAACAAATATTGTGTGTTCTTAAACATGTTTAAACATGTTTAAGCACGTCACGCATATTTAAATATTCTATGTATATTTTTATTTTGATGACGAGTACAGCTCGTCACTGGGCAGATAGACATTAAAAATTCATTACGAGTCTAACACGTCATTGTAGCGCAAGGGGTTAAAAAGGCATACAAAGATTTTTCTTAATAGAAATGTTTATTAGTGACACACCTTTTTTACAGAAAGATTTTTTTAGAATCGATACCTGTATATAAATATATGTAGGTTGCTAGATATAGTGATTTCCTTCGACAGTAACACGAGTACATTTTGAGTTATAAAATATTAATTCTCAGTACATACAGATGGAATTGGGCGATAGCTCAGTCAAAACCCATTGAGCTATAACCCATATAGCAATAACTCATTGAGCAGAGACTGATTTTACATACAAACCTACAATGCATAATCAAGCCTTATATACATAACAATAAGAAAAATACGAAACAATACCATTACTGTTTATGACTTGTTATATATTTTGCTATTAGGTAAAATAGTCTTATATGTACTTTTTTGACCGTAAAGCCACTTTTAAGACACCTTAGTGGCTTCAAGATATTTATATTTATAGCGAGTCTAGGTACCTTCGTCACTCCTTCTTGGACAAGCGTGGTTACTGATTCTTCCTACAGAAATAAGGCGATGATGATAAAATGTTTATATTATTGATGTGAAGCATATTTTATTAAAAAAAAAATTAATAGGTTAAAAATTATTCTGATAATATCAAAAAAATGCTAGTCTTCTTTATTTTATAGAAGCGAGAGATAAATACAAATCCAGTCCATTTTTGGCTCATGCCCGTTGCCTAGATATGTTTCTTCTTAACGAGTTTCGACAAGTAAAAGAATTTTTAGTAATTTTATCTATCGCATATATAGGCCGACTCGACAACAGATTTACCATAAACTAAAAATTATACAAGAAAATGTGTCACAAAATGTTTCTTAAGGATATTAATAATAAATAGTTATTGTTTTTTTACAGCTCATATATGTATCTATATATTTCACTGCTAGGCACAGGCTTACTCATTTTTGGAGGACCGGCGGAGGAGGAGGAATGGCGAGGTAAGTAGAGTGAATAAATATCTGTAGGCTATACATATATTTATTCTGATGGGGAATTGAACCTGCGATCCCGTAAGCAACAGTCCCACCACTGAGCCATGGGTCAAATTAGTATTATTTTGTTATTATTAATAGTCTTAGTTATTATTAATAAATTAAGAGATCAAATATATTAAGTTAAACCTGATTTCTAACCACTTGCGTTAACCTTCATACATATAAAAAAGAATATAATTCGGTAAGTTCTGGACAGTCATGATTTGACGAAAGAACACGCGTTAGTTGGCGCTGTAGTACACATATGGGAATAATCACCGGACGCTGTGCCGAAACTCGGCTCATGGACCGACTGTTGGCTACGGAAGTATAGAATCTACTCTTTAGTGTAGTTACATTTTTCTAAATAGTTTTCATATAGGGTTGTTGTTTGCAATAATCAAGCTGTTCCCCAACGCTCTATCCACGTCTGTAATTTTTATTGAAAAATACAACTTATGATTTTCCTGGTTCTAATTGACTTCTGGACCTTCAAGGAAAGTGTCATTATGGCAGAGGGAGGGGGGAGGCGGAGGGTGTTGGGCTTCCGAAACTCAGCCGCTCACCAGACGAAACGCGGTAGCTAAGCTACCATCATCAGACGCCTTTTTTCTGCGGGAGTGTGGTACTTCCCCTGGCGAGCCGGCCCATTCATGCTACAGACAAATATTATGCCATTCTTGACAAAGTATTCGTCTGCAGCGTGGCTCAACCACTATCAAAACTAAAGCAAAGTGGAATGATTTGGGTTAATGCTTAGTTATTTTGCTTTCTATGTAGTGGATCGTGGATGTTAAATGCTTACACTGAAGGTGAATGCTCCATATTTTAAATTTCTTTGCTTACGCTTTGTTAGTTTAAATTCCTTAACACGTCAACTCTCCAAGTATTCATATTGCGGCGAGCCGTGTTGCTATCACGAGACGAATACTTAACTGCCTACATATCGATTAAAGTCGCGAAATATCGCCGTGTTGCTGCAAGGAGGCGTTTAATTTTTAACAAAATTTCACAGTACAGACTCAGACGTTGTAAGTAGATAGCGTTTCGATGCATATGCTCTGTGAATAGGCCGTGTATCGCGACGTGCGTGCGGGGAGTTTTTTACATTATGCGTGTAATATATACTATGACATATTGTATAATATAGCACCTCTGTACGAGTGACTCAACCGGTCTCACTGAAAATCAGCGCCTGACAATCTATATCTATCACATGACGTCACTTTGAGTTGAGTTGAGTGAGAGCCTATTAATGACGTCACACTACTACACAGATATATTTCATTGTATGTTTTTTTTCTTTCTCCTATTTTCTAAACTATCGTACATTTTACTCAGTTGTTCATTAATTTTTTTTCTAAATATTGTGTATGTGTGTGTCGTTAAAAAAGATAAAGAAAGAATGGATCGTCTGTTCTATGTAGCTTGCGTCGCCAGCGTCACATTTCAAAAGCATCAATGCGCTGCAATAAAAATAAAAAACATATGTAATTTTTTTTTATATAGGCATAAATCATCGATTTCTCAAACAGAATCTCTTTCTATATTTTGTAGCCGACCTTTAGTATCCATAATTATGTGGCAGTTGAAATACAGCAGGGCAGTAAAAAAGTCGAGTCTACCGTACGAAATGAAAGGTTTCGTGCATACGGCATGTCCGGTTGTTAAACAAGCGAACTAAATTGGTTCATGTTCCAACATATAAATAATAAGGGGAAATTTCTAAGAAGAATAAATTGTCTACTTTTACTAACTTTCTTAAGCTTTGCATTTATTGCATTTTTTTAAATATTATCAATTATTATCTAACCATCTTTGGCGGTCAATTGTTTATAGGTTTGTTCTAAGACATGCCACCTATCCCGATTATAAACTTCACGCATTATGCTTCTGCCAGCCGCTCTGCGCAGATCGTCGGTCCATTTGACGACCCACACTACGTTTGCCAAAACCCGGTTTTCAGTTAAAAGTAATATTATATCAATTTTTTCCACAGCCTACATAACTCCCACTATTGGACTAAGGCCTTCCTTTTTTTGAAAGAATGAATACTATCCCGAAACGGTTGTCCATGGTGGAGTGGCGTGGGATCCAGACTCGGAACAAATACCTGTAGACCATAAATACTCTATATTTACCTCAACGCGGTAATCGAACCTTAATCTCCGAAAGCAGTAGCTTAGCTACTGAACTAAAGTTAAAGTGATTATTTACTTATCTGTACGATACTTACCATCATATGATACACTCGCTCTTTTATACACAAGTATACTAATTTTTACATAAAAGTATCTAATATATTTTTAATATTTACTTTGCTCTATTCTCTTTTATAGAGTAA
This sequence comes from Baronia brevicornis, assembly GCA_031353405.1. Lineage (NCBI taxonomy): Eukaryota > Metazoa > Arthropoda > Insecta > Lepidoptera > Papilionidae > Baronia > Baronia brevicornis. The sequence goes on from JASFAT010000503.1 coordinate 77,149, forward strand.
CACAATTGTTAATCTTAATTATTTTACCAGTTATTTTTGAATTACCAGTCAAAAGTTTTACTTAGCTAAGATCCGCGACAAGCAAACAATAACAGAAAATTAATAATGTGTGTTTTCATGCTGGACGAAGTGGATTTATTTGGAACCTAAACCAAAAAATTACCGAGAAACAGCCAGCAACTCTCCACCCACCGACCACTATACACAACATCACTTTTCCACCTTGCAAACGGCACGTGTCTCGCCCCAACACGAGGCAGTTACTGGCCGTTTTTCGGTAAGTTTTTGGTTTAGGTTCCAAATAAATCCACTTCGTCCAGCATGTAAACACACATTATTAATTTTCTGTTATTGTTTACTTATTGCGGATCTTAGCTAAGTAAAACTTTTGACTGTCCACATAGTGATGGATTTCCGCAAAGTAACGCCTGACTCCAAATCATCGTTTGTTATTAAATTTAACACCCTAATTTAAGAAAGTATGTCCGTCACGCCATCACTATTTAAAGACTTTTACGTAATTAGCGGCATCTTTTGTGATGTAATTTAAAACGATGTATATAAATATATTTATATTGTCAATGTGTTGTAAATGTATATTGTCTGATTTGTATAACAAAAAAGAAAAGGAATAGTTCAAAATATTTTTCTGCAACATAAAATGGAATAAGAACTTACTTTCGCTAATAAAATACTCTCCAGTATAATGTGACGTCAAAATATTATCGCTACAAACAAGAGCTTCGCCGCGAACCGCTTTGTGTAGTTGGAAGGGAACAAAGCGGCGCATCCACTTCCCGATTCCAATCACGAAGCAAACCCACATATTCGTAACATAAGCTCCCCATCCAGTCTTATTTCAATCGATGGCTACTTTATTTGTCTTTGCGTTTATCGATAGAACTCCCCCGTTCATCCCTTATCACTAAATTGAATTGCTATGGGACACAAAAGGTCTGGATGAAACCACCGAAATATTGTAGGGCTGAACAAAATAGTTTTTGCAATATTTTTTTTATTTTTAACTTCTTTCCACGCACAACCACTCTGTGGAACCAGTTGCCTTCGGCGGTCTTTCCGAACCGATACGACATTGGCACCTTCAAAAATAAGCTTACACGTACCTAAAAGGCCAGCAACGCTTCCGCGACTCCTGCGCTGTCGCGGTTGTCTATGGGCGGCGTTGATTGCATTCCATCAGGCGACACGCTTGCTCGTTTACCCTCCTATTCCATAAAAAAAATTACTTTCAAACTGGTAGTCTCCCCAGAATGTTCATTTTATCAAAACACTTTTAAAATATATCCTCCCCATTTAAGGGGAACATCATCATCTTGCCCGCGGGTCCAGTATTCGATAAAGCTGTAAAAGCGAACAGGCTACCAGCATCAACATCTTCGAATCATGCAGAAATATATATTTCGATCCCGATACGAGAAACAAATTCGCGACCATTGACTTCGTAAAGCGGTAGCTTCTCTATTCAGTTATTTAGGTCAACAAAATTTCAATTGTTAACTTCTTTACTTAGCTATGAGTTACTCAGGTCAACAATTCAATCCTTAACTTCTTTATTCACCTAATGTGGTTAGTGCTTAGAATATGTATTCTCAGATAAATAGTTCATATGTGGCATCGAACCTACTTTATTATAAAAGATTACGCCATAGGAAGATAATATAGGTTAGTATACTTCTCTGAGTGCTTCAGAACTTAAAGTCGATCTTTGCATTACTTGCCTGAACGAGGTAGCCAGCCATTTGTGTTGCAGATATTTTATAATACAAGAAACAATAGCTCAGTTATTAAGGAAAGCGTGAATGATTTAAAGAAGTGGGTTCGATTTTACATTGGGTCATTGATCTGGACCATATTTTCTAAAAACAAGTATCTTAGATTGAATGTAAATATCAAAATATTGCTGATTAACTTCCCTGGTTCAAATGGATCTCGCTCTCCGAAAAGAGATATTGCCACAATGCCCTGTCCTGCCCCTCCTCTTGCCAGTTGTTGATTTGAAGGTCACGCAGGTTACCCTCCACCATGTCTTTCCAGCAGAACCTGGCGCGCCCCATAGAACGGCGTCCAGTTGGACGACTCACATACGTTCTTTTTACTAACTGATCCTCTCCCATTCTCTCAACCTATGTCAAAACTAGCTAGTCCTAAGTAAAAACAAAATGTGAAAATAAATTGTACAAAGTTATTAAAATTACTTGCCAACCCTATATGTACGGCCTGCTTATCTAGCGCATGATTAAACTCACAAGCAACTTCTTGCAGAAAATACAGGAAAAGCTCCCACTTTCCTTCCTTGCACTACTTTTTTATTCCATATTGCCGCGTGTACGGTGAGCATGAAAAGTAATTTGACTTTTGTTCAGTACCCTCCGTGTAAAAATATTTCAGGTGATATTTTTACTCGAGGAGAATTTAAGAATGCTTTTAGGGGAGATTTTGTCCGTTTTATACCGCACATTTCTTTTACAGTGCGCATTGTAAATATATTTTAGCGGTAAAAACAAGTATAACGATTATATTATTTATACGTTGTTGCCAGTATAAATATTTTTTTTTACATTGGCTTGCGATAAAGATTTTATTTCAAAAGAATTAGGTAGCGAAATATGTAGGCGAGTTATAATGGAGCCCAACTTTATTTAAATTCTTTATTCTTTACACTGGGCTCAATGGGTGGCCAATAACGAGGTTCTCCGACAAGTCAAGTAAAAACGTGAACTTTTGCAGACCGTCAAAGGTAGAAAAGTTGCTTATCTGGGTCATACACTGATCATGATGGGCAAAATCGCAGGCAAAAGACAAGTCGGTCGAAAAAGAAGGTATTGGTTACGTCGTATCAGGAAGTGGACCGGAATAGCGAGTGGAGAGAACTGTGGCATCTCGCGAAGGAAGAGGAAAGTTGTGCTGAATTGGCTTCCAACCTTCGCTAGACGGAGAAGCACTCTTAGAAGAAGAAGAAGATTAACCTAGCGCGTGGTGTATCGCAAGCACTTTTTTTTTCATAACATCGCAGGCAAACGAACATACAGGTCACCTGGTGATTAGACTTAAGCTTAGATTGTTGACTGATGACAGAAAACGGATAGATGATGAATTCGTATGCTGTTGTCATATGTCGAGTCTGTTACGACGACTTCTTTTCAGATATTCCAGAAGTGTCAAATTTTGTGTGAACGCAATCGGCAACCTCTTCTAAATTATCCTTTATCTAAGGGTAGGATGTTTTGCGATACCAAAACTATTTTTTAGGTTTAGGATATTTTAAGCCCTTTTTACACAGAAAATTTTGCTTTATAAGAATTCAGTCTAATTTAAGTCTACGATAAACTTTCTTTTCATTCATTCAATTCAAGTAATTAAAACATTAAACATATCTTAAATTAAAAAGAAGGAGAGTGTAGAGAGATCAAAACTACTTTTTAGGTTTTGTATACTTTTGAACCTTTCTTACACAGAAAATGTTGCTTTATAAGAATTCAGTCTAATTTAAGTCTACGATAAACTTTCTTTTCATTCATTCAATTCAAGTAATTCAAACATTAAAATATCCTAGATTAAAGAGTAAGAGAGAGTAAAGACATCAAATGTAAATGCAATAAAATGTTGCTTATTCGGCTGACGGTACCACTTTACATTTTGATAGTCAGGAAATAGCGTGGAGATGACTATATAGACACCACTGTAATAGGGTCTAGGTCCTATACAATCTAACATACCTGTGTATATTACATAACATAACTATTTTTATATTTATTTTATGGAATAGAAAGGCAAACGAGCTGTCTATTTGAAAGCAATCAACGTCGCACATAATCAACTACATCATTAATGATAAAGCTACCACTTTCGAATTCAATGATCTCAGGGTCGATTATCGCATTAGAATAAATACAATATATTTATAGCTTACATCTATTTACATGTACCGAGTTGGGTGCCCCGCCAACCCGCCTTTGACAGGTGTGATCATTTTATTATAGGTTCAGTTCTATATTAGTTTAAAGGCAATTATCGTGTTAAGTGCATGTTAAAATTACAAACATTTTCCATTAAAGTACCAATGTAAGGCATGCCAGGTAACAGTTAGTGACACATAAAATGCACTAAAATAGTTTACCCAAAACTCATAAAATTGTCGTCTCATCGACAATTTAATGTTTCTCAACCTGTTCTATGGTAAAATATCTTTTCCTCCAGAAATGTGGAGGCCCGTATCCAATAGTAAGACTTACATACGTAACTATATGTATGGGTTGTGATATTTTTTTTAAACTCACTACTCGATTCCGCTTCAGTGGCGTGGTATCTTTATAAAGTAAACCAATTATTTAAACAATTCGAAACGAGACTAATAATTTTTGACCGACTTCGATTTAGTGATTTCTTGTTCAAGTTTTTGTAACGATAAGTAATTATCGACGCAAGTTTAACGAGTTGAAATTACCTTTTGAAATAATATTCTACAATTATATATAGCCAATATTTGTCCCACTGCTGATGAAGGGCCTCCCCATTTCTTGAGGAACGGACACGTTAACCCACCACGCTTGTTCAATGTGGATTGAATTGGTTATCAGACTCGAATGAGGATAACAGAGCGATGTGGAGAGGAAGAAGGTGTCGTGACAAAAGTTGAGAAAGGTATGCTTAGATGGTTTGGGCACATAGAGAGAATGGATGAAAGACGACTGGCAAAAGAAATTTACGTTGCAAATGTGGATCGAAGGGTCGGTAGGGGAAGACCATTGAAAATAAACTTTGACCAAATTGCCGAAGTTTCTAAAAAAGGCCAGGTCAAGAGTACCCTTAACTGGCGGGCTTGCATAAGGATTACCCTCCTTATGCAAGCCCGACGGTTAAGGGTAGTCTTGGTAAGGGTAAGTGTGGAGGAAGCAAGGAAAGTATGCCGAGATCGTAGCAGATGGAAATCTGTGATCTCTACCTACCCCTATGGGAGACAGGCGTGACGATATGTATGTATACACCAGACTCGAAATAAATATCTGTATACCATACATATATTTATTCCGATGCGGAAATGGAACCCGCGACCATTGACTCAGTAGGCGGCTTCGTCACTGAGCCAATTAGTCGTCATAATACAATAATAGGATCATATTTTATTTAATTTCAGCATTGCATTTTCTTTATTTTGCTTTCGATCACAGGTCTGCCCGGGCCTGTTTTTGGCATATAATCATTTCTTTATCTTTGCAATTTGAATGTTACTTAAACATAATGTTCTCCTAGTTATTTGCGAGACTATAATGTTTGAACAAACATTATAGTGCACATTGCCATGTAAATAAATGAAACAAAAATACAGTAAAAAGGACACCTGCGTAGTTTATTTCAACGTTTCGTCTCCGCTCAGATAAACCTCATTGTGAAATGTTTGTAAAAATATAAGTGGACTGACGTTTGACAAGAAGTGTTATTTCTCGTGTCGAAAAAAAAAAATTTGTATTTGATTCAAATGGTACGTCGGTGTAAATATACATACATATATATGGTCTACAGTACAGGTATTTATTTCGAGTCTAGATGTCTTGATTATCCGCCTTCGACAAGCGTGGTGAATTTGTCATCCATTCCTCCAAAGAGAGACCTATGATCATCAATAAGACATATATGGGCTATAAAAAATTAATATTCAGTTCCTATTGTATATCAGTATATTTTTAAAACGATTTGTTTTTTTAGTAATGTTTATTTATAGAAATAAAAAAATATTTATTTGTCACATACCTTTTTTACATAAACACATACATATTGTCACGCCTGTTTCCCGCAGGGTAGGCAGAGACCATTTTACAAGGAATTAAATGCTAAAACAAAACCCAATTAAAAGTTAAATTAAACATCGAGAAGAAAAAAATACTTTACACCTAAAATGTGCCACAAAATAGTATCTTATTAATCTTATCGATGTGTGTTCTTATATTTTATTTTAAAATCTTCATTTAGTTTTTGTTATAATAAAAAGCAGAAAAAACGCGAGGAGATCGTTCTTAGTATACTGTATTAGTCAAAGTAATTGGCAGGTGGGGTCAGTAATTCAACAGTGAATTATTCGATGATATCCAGCCAGTACGTGAATCGTACAATATGCAATTAGCGTAACAACGGTCTCAAGTGACAGGCGGATGAGATTAAAGACGAAAAATTGGAAAAAATATATTATTATCCAATTCACATAGAAGTGCTAAATAGCAAATTTTTTGAAAATGTTATTTTAAATTAAGTAATGTCTTACCGGTAACCATGATAAATATTTTTTAAACAGTTCACCATACATACATATGTACCATTGACTATGGCGTATACCACTATTTATAAAGTATACCATCATTTATAAAGTGGTAGAGCCATGCTGCAGACGAATACTTTGTCAAGAATGGCATATTATTTTTTATAGCATGAACGGGCTGGCTCGCCCGGGGAAGTATCACACTCCCGCAGAGAACCGGGGTCCAAGTGGTGGCTTAGCTACCGCGCTTCGTATGGTGAGCGGCTGAGTTCCGGAGGCCCAACACTCTCCCCTTCCCACTCCTCCTCCACTTCCACTTCCACTCCCCCTTCCCCTTCACTCCCCCTTCACTCCCCCTTCACTCCCACTCCCATAATGTCACTTTCCTTAAAGGTCTATGGGTGACATTGATTGCTTTCCATCAGGTTACACGCCTACTCGTTTGCCTACCTATCCCATAAAAAAAATGTGAATACTTTTTATATTAATATTTAAGCTTAGTCGGAATAATTAATATCAATTTCACTCATTTTACGTTACATGTTTTTTATTTACTGTAAAAAAAGAACGTTTCATATTCTTAATGTCGCATCAAATCGCCCATCACTTGTACCACGACAAGTTGCTCCGTAATAATCTTCAAACTAGCTGAGATCACTCTCGATCGCTCGTCTATACGATGTTGTTACAGTTAACGCGTTTTTGAACGAGCCCAGCTTGTACTTAGACAGTGTTGATTTAAACTTGATTGAAAGTCTATGGACTTATACATCGTAATTTTCATTTGATATTGCAAAAAATATCGATGTTCTTACACAGAGTTTTTAACTAATCTATTTTAATAATCGATGAAATAACTATTTCTTTGCCATGTTGTTATAATAATGTAATAATTTATTTTTATAAAATTAATTATTCTTTTTGAACTCTTGTAGTAGAGCCATCTATCGGGCAATCTTGTATACAGTATGAATTAACTCTTTCTGGGAATTAACATATTCTTCTAAAAGTAAAGTTTTTTTCTGAGTAGTAAAATTGTAGCTTAGCTATTGCATTTATTTGTGTTATAAAGGAAAACTACTTACTTTGACTTACCTTGAAGGACTGAGTATTTTTTTAAATAAACACCAAGTTCATTAATTTTATTTCTGCGGAGAAACTTCCTCTACACAATAATCTCCTTAATTTTTCGTTTAGGTATATATACGTATGACGCGGAATGTTGTGGGGATTCATTTGGTTATGTATTTTTATATGTATTTAAACATTTTAGATTTATATACACTAGATTTATCATTTTCTTATGTGTATAGTCCAAACTTTATTTAGCTAAGATTTGCGAAAAGCAAAGAAAAACTGAAAGATAATATTGTATATTTAATGAAGTGGGAATAATAGCATTACTTATCCAATTCTTACCAAAAAAAGGGCTGTCATCACAACTCCACCTAACTATTCTCACAAACACCACCAACATCAAACAAACACTACTACTTTTCCACGCATCACCATTCTGTGGAGCCAGTTACCTTCGGCAGTCTTTCGGAACCGATACGATATTGGCACCTTTAAAAAACAAGCCTACATACCTAAAAGGTAGGCAACGCTTCCGTGACTGCTGTGGTGTCCCGATTGTCTATGGGCGGTGCTGATTGCTTTCCATCAGTCGGCTTGCATATCTCATAAAAAAAGAAAATGTGCAAAACAATGTGTTTCGCCTCCACACGAGGCATCGTCAGGTATAGTATCTAATATCAGACTCTATGGAAGACTACCGTTTAATAATAATGGATTTCCATAAACTAACGCCTAACTCTACTTTATTCATCTTAACATTTTGTCATGCTGTATTATAAACGACCTAATTGACGACCGATTGGCTCAGTGGCGGGGCCCTCCGCCCGCGGAGTCAATGGTCGCGGGTTCGATTCCCGCATCGGAATAAATATTTATATGGATTTATAAATGTTTATTCCGCGTCTGGTAACCCCCCAATCCGCATTTCCTTTCCTGCCCCTTCCTTTCTTCTCTATCCTTTCCCTTCCTCTCCGCCAATCCAATTGGTCTGCCGTGCCAATGGATGCGTGGCTAGGGGCGAGCCTAGTCGAAAGCGTGCCGATCGTCCCGGGGTCGGGCTCCCCAGGGGACTATGGTGCCTTACCTCAGCATGCAGGGCTCTGCTGGGGCTGACCTCCATCCTCCCTTGCGGCTCGTGGGATTCACTAAGACGAATTTAATATACCTAATTTGTCAAAAAAATGACGGCGACGTGGTTCGCCACCCGTCACGTCCTGATTCTCACGAGGGCGAAAAGCGACCAATGACGAGATGTTGATGAGCTGTGCCAACCCCTGCGGGGGATAGGCGTGAAAATATAAATAAAAAAAAATAATTGATTTGTTGAAGTAGTTACCCCTTTTGGAATGAGTGGTCACTGGTTCGATAAATATATGTATGGTCTACAGGTATTTTATTCCGAGTCTGGGTGTACCACAATCTTGTACAAGCCAATAACCCACCATGATTAATTTCCATTCTTCCAGGTGTGCCTAGCTTAGTGCCAATGGGACACATATATAAGTTGTAACAGATAGTAAAAGCGAACATAACACTTTGAAAGTTTCTGATGCGCTTGCTCGTGTGTCTTCCACTGCCATAAAAAAGAACGTGTCGAACCAATGTTTTTGTTACGTCCTCTTATCCAAAACACAACACAAAGAAATGAATTTTCATCAAAATTTATATTTGAGTCTTTATTAAAACGCCTAACTCGCCATTGCCAGACTCAAAGTAAAGAAAAAAGAATTTTCAATTTGTACGAAAAAGTTGTTCGCCTTTATTTCCTTCAGCTTTTCACGTTCCGAGACGTTTGTGAGATTTTTTAATATAAATCAACTTCTTTGGATACTTGTTTCTTTGGAACTAGCAATTATTTTCATAATGTAACAGATAATAATTGCTCTTCGTGTTAGCAAACTAAGTAGCAATGATCTGGACGGTTGACCGTATTTATTAGAGAACCGACAACCGTTGTTCTAATATATATTTTTTTAAGATTTGACCGGGGATTTGAACATACCTACATACATATCGTCACGCCTGTCTCCCGTCGGGGTAGGCAGAAAACACAGATCTCCATCTGCTACGATCTCGGCATACTTTCCTTGCTTCCTCCACACTTAGTACTCTCTTCATGCAAGCCCGCCGGTTAAGGGTACTCTTGACTTGGCCTTTCTAAAACACTTCAGCAATTTGGTCAAGGTATGCTTTCCGTGGTCTTCCCCTACCGACCCTTCCATCCACATTCGCAACCTAAATTTCTTTTGCCAGTCGTCTTTCATCCATCCTTTATGTGCCTAAACCATCTAAGCATCCCTTTCTCAACTTTTGTCTCGAGACCTTCTTTTACTCCACATCGCTCTCTTATATCTTCATTTCTTATTCTATCATTGAAGTTCTACCACACATATTTCTTAATGCTCTCATTTCCACCGCAGTCAGTCTGCTCTCATGAGTCTTCTGCTAAACTCAACTTTCACTACCGTATAGAGAGAGGGGATTTGAACACGAAACAAAATCTTTTTCCCTATTGTGTAGTACGTATTTTTCGGAGACGAATCCTGATATTAGAAACAATATTTTATTCGAATTACATTCAAGCTTCAAAAGATGTTCCAATTATCAGTTTTTTAAGTAAGATTATCAATTAAAATCACAGTAATAGCTGTTTCGCTAAGAAAAAGGTACCAATATATATCAGTCCACGTAAAACACGTACATTAATCTAATTAGCAAACAAAATAATTACCTTAACATGCCTTTCGTATTTTAAAAGAAAAGAGAAACTAAGGATCTTAATTAGATAACTAATTACAGTCTCTTGGGCACAGCGTCCGTTTGAGTCTTTTTTTTCTTATTTTATACCTCTCCATTTAGCGCGTCATGGTAAATACTATCGGATAAAAATTCTTTTGAGTTGCGATCTTTTCTCGTTGATTAATTAGATTTCATTCGTCTTTGAGTTGTTGTTTGCAATAATCAAGCTGTTCCCCAAGGCTGTGTCCACGTCTGTAATTTTTGAGAAGAAAGATAAAGAAAATACAATTTATGGTTTTCCTGGTTCGCATTACAAATTCCTAGTTTATAATTATGCATATTTTGATATGAAAATGTTTCTTTGCTGCGCAATTACTTTTGTTAAAGAACTTAAGTACTGAATGAAAAACTTAGTTTTTTGTATGGTTTAGTACTTAAGTTCCAATAAATCCACTTCATCCATCAGGAAAACACAGATTATTAATTTTCTGTTATTGTTTGCATGTCGCGGATCTTAGCTAAGTAAAACTTTCGACTGTCCACATAGTGATGGATTTCTGCAAAGTAACGCCTGACTCTGATAATTTTAAACGTATAAAAATATAAAAGAACAAGTGACGTGACTTGTCAGAGTAATGAAAAAGATTGAGGAAATAAATTGAATAAACTCAAAATGTGGTATTATTTAGTAAAGTTTTGCATTTGCACAACCTTCCATATATTATTTTGGAACAAAAAAATCATTATTAGCTATACAATGTACTATGACGTGCTTGGCGTACTACCTACGGCGACGCATGGGATCCTTAGGGGGTTTTATCTCCGATAAAAATGAAATTCTTTCATTTTTCTGTTCATTGTACATTTATATCTTATTCTTACTTTATTCACACTTGATCAATTTACATTTTATATCTCAATATATATAATCTCATTTTCTTATGCCGGACGGGTGACATATCTATCGAAAGACGTTAGTCGAATTAATATTTTTGTTTTTATAATTATTATAATATATTCAAATAAAAAGTTTTATTACATCAGTGATACATTTATCAATGTATCACTACAGTACCTTCCATAAAAAACAATATATTTGCAAATAGTCATTCAATATTTTTGCAGTCTACACTCGGTGAGTTCTCTACTTTGATGAACCAACACCTTGGTACTAAAGTAGTGAAACGTGAAAAGCGTTGTGCGTTTTATTCTTGACTATTTGTCCAGACACTTGTCTGTTACGACTTAAGCTCACCATTAGAACTATAATGACGCGGTTGAAATGTAAACTGAACCCTTCCATAGAAAAGAGTAGTGCCCTGAAGTCAAATGGAAATAGGGTGCCTTTTTATCCATTCTCAACTTCTCTGTCTTAATAATACGAGCTGAGGTAATCTTCAACCGGATAATAACTTTGCACTGTTTTCTGATTTTTTTTATGGGATAGGAAGGGAAGTTAGCTAGCGTGTCGTTTGATAGACAAGAATCAATGCCACCAGGGCCGGCTAGACCTTTTGCGAGGCCTGAATACACGTTCAACTCCTACACGTAGATTTTACAACGAGGGATTAGTTATTTACATATACTGTTACGTTTTATATATATTTTTATAGGATGAATACATATATACATATCTTCACGTCTATCTCCCGTAGGGACCACAGAACCAGAGACGAGATAACTCCATCCGCTACGATCCCAACACGCCCTCCCTGCTTCTTCCACATTCATCCTTCCTCTCACATTCATCATAGCGAAACGGCTCTCCGTTAGTCGCTTTTCGCCCTCGTGGGAATCAGAACGTGACGGGTGGCGAACACGTCGCCGTCATTTTTTACCAAATAAGGTATTTTTAAATTCATTCAGCAATATTGCCACTTCGTGGACAAATGAAAGCTAATTGAATTTCAGTACAGCTATCCAAATATGAGGCTAGTCATTGTAATAAATCACGATCAGGTAATATTCGTAATTGCTTTGCTAAGTGTAATTGTATATAAATCGCTTTTTATTTTTAATCAGCTTGAGGTGTGATTTTTTATAGGTTAGAAAGGCAAACGAACAGGCGTGTCACCCGATGGAGAGAAATCAACGTCGACCGTAGATATCCGCAGTACCATAGACATTGCAGTAGCGTTGCCGACCTTTAAGATTGAAAATGATGATTCCCGGCATTTAATAGCACTAAAGCTAGTAACTTTGTATGTTTAATAACCTAGTGGTAGAGCCACGCTGCAGACGAATACTTTGTCAAGAATGGCATAATATTTGTCTGTAGCATGAATGGGCCGGCTCGCCCGGGGAAGTACAACACTCTTGCAGAAAATCGGCGTCTGAGTGGTAGCTTAGCTACCACGCTTCGTACGGTGAGCGAGTGTTCCGAATGCCCAACCCCCCTATCCGCTTCCTCTCTCTTCCCACTCCCACAATGACACTTTCCTTAAAGGTCGGTAACACTTCCGAACTGCCTAAAGTCGCTGGAAACAGCGGCGCAAAGACCGGGAGGCGGTCGCCTTCCGAGCATATGTCGGAGTAGTGGGGGTTCACCCCCGAGACTCGCTCTCCCTCGTAGATGTCCCCGACTGATTAATTGATTGCACTGTCTATGACGCTGCGGATGTCTATAGGCAGCGTTGATTGCGTTCCATCAGGTGACTCGCCTCCTCGTTTGCCTTCTCTTATCCCATAAAAAAAATTTAAAATGGAATTTGTTAAATGAAAATTTTACAAATTCCATCATATGAAGGATTAGTCTAACATTTCAAAAGTTGCTCAACAAAGACATTAGTCGGGGTAATAATGGCCTTAGGTCAATACAATCTCCGATAATGGTGCGCAAACTTTGTTTGTATTGGACGGGTTGAAATTACGAAGTGCGGATTAAGCAATAAGCTTGTTAAATTTACATAGACAAGTAATTTGTATAAATTTTAGTACGGCCATAATTATAATGGAAAGTTTTTCATGTGTACATAGTGTTTTATACAATCTATTTTTAATTTAGTAAAATTTCAATTATAAAAGTTTATTTTTCTCTATATAAATATTTTTAATCTAAAATTTGTAATTTTTTTTCTTTAGTACAAGCTGCACCAACTCTAAACATTAAGGCATTAAATGCGCCTATTGTACATTTTGTAAAAAAAAGTTAAACTAAATAAGTTGTGTGTATATATACATAGATATGTTATCATAAAAAATAAATTGATCTCACGTATGAGATCTTAGATCTTAGAACGTAAATGTGGCATGTTTCTTCGATTTTAAATTCATTTTTTTATTGGATAAGTAGGCAAACGAGCAGTCGTGTCACCTGATGGAAAGCAATCAACGCCGCCCATAGATATCCACAATGTCATAGGCATTGTAGAAACGTTGCCGACCTTTAAGAAATGTAGGCTTTTCTTTTGAAGGTCCCAATGTCGTATCGGTTGGGAAACACCACTGGAGGTAGCTGGTTCCACATGACAGTGGTGTGTGGTAAGAACTTTCTGGAAAAACGACTGGACCGCCATTCATTCATTTATTTAGTGATATCATTTGATGTGGTTTTTTGTTTTATAGTTGTTGTTCCTACTCCTCTATTAGCACACGTGAGTGTGTGCTAATATAAGCTAATATAAGCACTTCATTTTCTTTTAAAAACAGGCCTACACATTGCTCAAAGGCCACGCTTCTGCAACTTTGATAGTCTTGAACGAATGGACGAACGATGGACATCGACACCCTGTTAGGGGTGTGGGAACGATCCTCGGGGATTAGAACCCCACTACTCGGGCATACGCTCGGGAGGCGATCGCCTCCCGGTCGTTTCGCCGCCGTTTCCATTGGCTTTTAGGGCCTTATATATTTGGCATTTTGCTTATGGATACCGTCAGGAGTTCCAACACCACCAACTTAACCCGGTTATGGGCGGCATTGATTGCCTTTAAAAACGCGACACGCTTGCCCGTCTGCTTTTCTATCCTAATTAAAAAAAAATTCTACGATTATCGTCCTATTCTCTTATGGTACTGCTTATTAAGACAAAAAAGTAATAATTTATTCTAAAACACCTTACCTACAGCCATTTAAAGACTCACCTGCTAAGCAGAAATTAAAATAATTAGAGTTTAAATGTATTTATCTATCATAGATCCTATTTTAATCTTTTATAAAACCTACATGTCATTTAAAAGAACTAAACCTAAGTTAACCTAGCAAAGCAAAGAAACGAACATGCAGGTTAGCTGATAATAAATGACCACTCCCGTCCATAGATATACACAACATCGGAGAGGTCACAAATACGTTGCCGGTCTTTTGTGAATACACACGCTTGACTCTTGAATACCTAAATGTAATCTTATCCAGAAAAGTAATGATCTACGTTATCTCTATATATATGACTGCGTTTCGTCTGTTGAGTGTAGATAAGTGAAGGTCGGAACTTTCCCACAAATTTAAATTTAATTCAAATTGCTTTGAGAGTTTGTTATTTCATTAAAGTCGCGCAACGATGGGACCCTTCCCATCATTTGGCGCCTTTGATGAAATTCGGTAATTGTACTGGGTAATCGGTATTTACAAAATCATTTCTATATAACCGCAACGTGAGTACGGATGGTGTAGTAGTAAGTGGTAATTTGATTGGAAAATAAAATTTTACAATTAATATTGATCGATTTTCAGGTATTTTTTTTTAAATATATTACTGTATTATCATGTAATATTTTATTTATATTATAATATATAAATAAAATTATTTCGTTACTAAGCGCATCACTTGAGGATGGCTGGAGGAGTTTGAGTATTTTTTTTAACTGTTTATAACATACCGACAGGCCTCACTGAAATCAGCGCTGTGGCTGTAGCTTCTTGTTGAGTGTAGTGTAGTACCTATTTTGATCCATGCTGTATTATAGGCAACATAAATAACTGTATGTTTACTATTATTATTATTATTGTATTTTTGTTATAATTTTAATGTGTGTTAATTTGTGTTTCGTATTTCTTTATTTTATTTTTCAGTTGCCTATATTGTACTACGGTTCTTAATACAGTTTTTCATTCTTACTTTCAATATTTTTTTAAAAAAAAATAAATTAAAAAAGTTACCCGTAAAACTAGAAAGATCGAGAAAAACTGTGGGTATTTTTTTATGGGATCTTTGTATGGATTCAAAACCATTTCACCACTGAGCCAAGCGTTGTTTTCTTCTTCTTCTTCTAAGAGTGTCTCTCCGACTTGCGAAGGTTGGCAACCAACTCAGCACATCTTTCCGCGTCCTTCGCGAGGTGCAGCAGTTCTGGAGCACTCGCTATCCCGGTCCACTCCCCGATATTACGTAGCCATGGGTTTCTCTTTCGACCAACTTGTCTTTTGCCCGCGATTTTTCCCATCATGATCAGTTACAGCAACTTGTACCTGTCATTTCTCATGATATGAACCAGTTCGTTCTCTTACGATAAATCAAAAGTTAGATGTAAAAATAAATGTTTCTAGGTTCCCAGCATTAATACGATATATGCTCAGCTATTAGAGATAGAAGATAAAAGACTCATTCGGTATAAATATTATTTTATGTGTAGATCGAACTCCGCTCCCTAACGCAATCACACTAACAACGTCACTGGATGAACTCTGTGTGGCCATTAAAAAAGTGTTTCTTTTTAACTTCAATCAGATATAACCTATAAACATTTGAATTACAAATTGTTTTAAATTTAAAAATATACTATTATTTGTGAAGGTGCAAATAACTACAAGATCTTTAAATGTGTCTGTATCTTTAATTTTAAAGAATTTTTTTCACTAAAATGATGATGATTAATGTATTGAAATTTGAAAGTATTGATTATCGTTATAAGGTTTACAATCACTTTTTCTAGTAAAGTTTTTATGATTAATAATGCTGAAATAATAATGCTGATTTAATATTACTAAAATTCTTGTTAATTATTCAAAATAAACGAAGGAGATGGTTGAAACCAATAGTCCAATGGAAGATACGACCTCATATCCTGTATGAGAACCTTACCAAAATATATACATAGAAATAAATAAATATATAATCAATATTTAACAATATTATACATATTATATTTTAATAAGGTTTTGTAGTATGTTGTAGGTTTATTATCATGTGAATGTATAATAAATTTCATCATTAAATTATTGTTGTGAATCATTTTTCAATAACGGTTTAATCATTTATATTTTACATCAATCACTCTATTGGTTTTTTTTGGTTAAAAAGAAGGAAAGAAAGGAATAACAAATACGGTGGGCTTCCGGAACTCACCGTATGAATTCATTCATTCATGGCTATAGCATTACTAACAGTCTTTTATATTGTTGTATAAAAAAGAATAAAAATCGCAATTTTCATGGCCCACCGAATTTTCTGAAATCATCGAGTCCACTTCTAAATGAGGGTAAGTAGTAAATGGTTATATGCCCTATTTGAGACGAAGAGAATATTAGCACAGCGAAGTGAAGACGGGGTGATAAAACGAAACGAGGTAGTGACATATATAAGATGATCCTAGTCGGTTCGATTAAGAATTCGACTTCACCATTACTAATCATAAGTTCGACTACTTTTACTTCGTCTTATAGATAGATCGACATACATTATGCCTATGTATATCTTAATAACTATATTTAGACTCAATGATCGCGGATTAGATTTTCTCATTATGATAAGTATATTTATTATCTCTCGCAGATATTTATTCCGAATTTGAATGTCTCGGAAAGTCGTCTTGAACAAACTTGGTGTGTTATTTATTGTCTATTAACTAAGAAATAGGTAGGCCCCGTCATATATGGGCTGTAAAAAAATGTTGAGGCAGAAAAAAAAAACAGCTGTGTCCTTTCCGCATCCTTCTTTAATCAAATAAATCAATTTGTTTTAGACAGGTTCTCGAAAATATATCCAACTTCCCACAAAATATTCATAAACAGACAAAAGGCGATAGAAGAATTCAGTTGGACTAGTCAGTACTTATGAAGCTTTGTCAAGTCTTTTCCTTGCTCTTGCCTTAGAAATTGAAGACTATACTTCGACGCGGGTGTCTTGCTTATATTCTTTTACGATACTGAAACTTGAATACTGAGTGTCCGTCTAATCTATAAGCTAAAAGTTGTTTAAAGAGCTACAGAGAGAACTACGCTTAGAGTTTTTCTAGTAGAAATAAATTCACTGATATAGCTAAAACACCAATCTTCTACTTGTGCGTCTTGCCTGTATTTTATTGCGACGTTGAAATGTAACCACTGATTGTCCGTCTATTCCGTAAGTTTAAAATTGCTTTTTTATGGGATAGGAAGCTAAACGAGCAGACGAGTCACCTGATAGAAAGCAATCAACGTCGCCCATAGACATCCGCAGTGCCATAGGCATTTCAGAAGTGTTTCTGGACTTTAAGAAATATGTTATGTAGGCTTGTTTAGAGAACTATAGAGAGAGCTGTGGTTCGAGTTTTTTTTGGTAGACATTATTCTGTAAAAAAAACTTCCTGAGAAATAAAGTCATCCACATAGCAAGTTAGAAGATTGGAGTATTAACGGGCAAAACGTGTGTTGAACTAGTGATAACTATTTGAGATGTCCCCGTTTAGATCGAGCGACGATCTGTTCCAGGTGGCTGGTAGGCCTTTGGTGGATATTATATTTTCTGACTAGTTTGCCAAATCAAAATCGGCTAATACATGTGTTATCAATGTAAGAACACCTACGATACAAATGAAATTGTGCTGTTATGAGTCTCTTCTCAGTCGTACAGTGCTGGTGGAGTGGTCGTGATCATGGATAGTTTAATTAGGTGACGTAATAAGTAGATAAAACTTATTTATAATATTAGTTTGTCGTAGAATTCCGACATATTAAATGTTAAATATAGAGAAATAAACGCTCTCATAATCCAATATCAGAAGTTTGAAATTCACGATAATTTGAATGTCATCCAAACCGCACGCCAACCACAATTAATTATTTAATAATACAAAGCAATGGGAAGCTAAAATAATTGTTGTTGTTCTTAAAAAACGTTTAATATTTGCTCAAATTTTATGAGTCATTGAGCAAAACTTATTTTGCTAAGTTTGAAGATTTAAAGGTGATGATATAGCAGTATTTTTATCATATTGGCTGTCTATATATAGAGGAGGTCTATAGATGAAAGTAATGAGTGTGGAGAAAGCAAGGAAAATATGCCGAGATCGTAGCAGATGGAGATCTGTGGTCTCTGCTTACCCCTATGGGAGACAGGCGTGACGATATGTATGTATTTATGGCTGTCTATGACAAGAGATAATACATTCCTATATTTATAATTAACGACTATAGACTATAGATTATTTGAATCAATATAATTGAATGTTATTTAAAAATACCGACGGTGATACCCACTTTAGTCAGGCAAATGAGATTTGTTTACCTTAGTGAGGCGACAAGTCATAGTCTTTTCTACGTCGCAGCATTCTTGGAAAAGAATTTCCTGTAGCGATATTTTTGAACCCATAAGACATTGAAAACAAAAAAAATATAACTGTTATACCGGTTTCAAGGGCCACATTTTCAACGGCAATGCTATTGATATGCCTCTGGTAATGCAGATGTCTATGGGCAGGAGGCTTTGACTCATTTCAATCAAGGAGGGTGTGGGTTTCTTTGCTATCCTCTTAAAAATGCTATGCTGGAGATAAGAGAGGGAGGAGGATTAAAAGGGGAAAAGTATTGGACCCACAAAAAATAGCTTCGTTGGAGGTCGGTTAACAATCACCATCCGATAAATATTTGGCGACAAACCATTGTCTATGTGGTTGGAAACCAGTGAGGTTAGTTTGATGAGGATACTTCAAACTGCCCCTGTTTTAACAGCGATATTTTTTGAGGGTACGTTATTTCCTTGGTCCCTGGATTAAAGTTACATAAGTAAAATAATCATTATCACAATTATCAAAACGCTACAGCCACGGACGTTGGCATGTTCCAGAACATTCTTCCAGTCTGATCTATTCTTCGCTTTCTACCTCCAATTAGTCACGCCGAGAGTATTAAGGTCTTGGTTGACTCCGACTTGCCACTAAAGTTTTGGTCTACCTTCGTTTCTTCGCCCGTCCGATTTTCATTCACTAAAGTCCGGTTCAAGTAAACAGCGCTTTGGTTTCATCCATTCTTTCCACATGTCCTGCTAATCCTTAGTGACCAATTTCAATGGTGTTAATAAAATTAGACTCCTTGTACCTACATGTTGTAAGTAAAATAATACTCTAAGTAAAATAATACTCAAAGAAATGTGATATAATTATAATTTTCATTCGAAACAAACCACAGGTATCTCATAAATGCAATCTTAAAATACTTATCGCTATAAGAATTTGCTGGTTTCGCGTTGCTGTATGGTGGCGTCTTGTATTCAGGAGGGTCTGCACCCGTGATTACATTCCGTGCCAGTTTTCATCGCTTGCAAGCAGTTATTCCATCTCGCGCGACTCATCTTTGTTCAGGATAGCACGCAATTTCATCTTTAACCTATTTTTGTGCAATTCCATTCTTTTGTTCCGTGTTGATGATGGGTTTATTAAAGTATAATATTTCCTTCCTTTTATAATATATTTCAATATATAATATTATAACAGGAAGGAAACTTCGAGAAGGAAGTTTTAATAACTTATGTACGTTCATAAGAATGAGAGTACTTGCTGCAAGGTGAATATTTCTTTAATAAATTAGTGATCTGACCGGCTGAGTTCCGGAGGCTTAACACCCTTCCCCTACGCCCTTCCTAGACTCTCCCCTTCCTCTCCTCCTCCCATTCCCCTTCCCACTCCCGTAATGACACTTTCCTTAAAGGTCGGCAATACCGCCCATAGACATCCGCACTGACTATGACACTGCGAATGTCTATGGACGGCGTTGATTGCTTTCTATCAGGTGACACGCCTGCTCGTTTGACTTTCTATCCCAGAAAAAAAAGAATAACATTTGGTTAGATAACATTTTAGCTATTTACTAAAACAAATTTTTTTAGGGAGGCCCAACCACTACCAATAACATCAAACTAGAATATTCTGTGTCTTTAATATTTTAAACGCTCAAATAACAATAACAAACATCCACACGCTCGTTTGCCTTCCTATGCAATAAAAAAATAAGACACACACACACACACACATTATTTCTATTTTTGGTTGCTTGCTATTTTTGGTGCGTTGCGGATCTTAGTGAAGTAAAAGTTCAGACTGTTTACATCGAAAGCCCTGTTCAACTGCAATTGATTATTTAATAATTAAAGCAGAAACATATGAAGTTAAAAATTACTGTCCCGCGTAATGTTTGGCCAAATTTTATGAACGATTAACTTTTTGCTACGTCGACTGTTTAATTGGTGTACAGGGGCTAATTGGGCCCCTTTAATGCTTGTTCAGCAGTTTCGAGGGACGAAAGTTGCCGCGCCAGGCTTCCGTGTTATTGTTGGTGTGTTTTTTGCTCCTTTATGAATAAATTAGGAGGACGCGACCTACTCCGCCATAGTTTTTACGACTTTGTAAACGCGGGGATCGTGTCCATCCCTTTTTATTGTTACAATAAAAAAAGGAAAACTTCTCTTTTAATTTTTACACTTGCTATGATTTACGAACGGGTTTTAATACAATGCAAAAGTGATATAAGGGGATTTTTTGGACCTTAATTTTTTTATGATATAGCGAGGCAAACGAGCAAGCCTATCACCTGATGGAAAGCAATTAACATCGCCCATAGACATTTGCCACAACATAAGTATCACAATGCTGAACTTTAAGATATGTGTAGGCTTGTTTTTTTAAGGTATGAAGGCGAATTACTTAAATACCATCGAAGGTAGCTGGTTCAATAGCCTGTACGTACGTGGAATGAAGTTTTTGGAAAAACGTACCACACTGGATTACCACTCATTCAGATAGTGGGGAAGTTTCATTTGGTAGAGCTTTTGGCTTTTGGCTTTTGGGAATTGTCCGTTTTTCTTAAATTATGTTTTATTGACGATCTACAGTACTCATAGCTCAGTGGAGGAGCTACGGCGTTCGGAGTCAGTTGTCGCGGATTCGTATTCTACTTTGGGATTCATAAAAAAAAGAAGGTATTCATTACGATTCTGATTGCCTTGCCGATTCACCTTTAATAAACATGGTGTGTTAATGTCCCTTTTGCCAGAAATTGAGAGGCCTGTCCTGTTATGAGATATACAATATATGGGTTGCGAAAAAAATGTTAGTTCAGCATAAATGAAGCTCATTATGCTCATTATGAAAAACAAAAATCTTTATCTCGAAATAATTTGCTTTAATATATTGCTTGCGCAGAAGACGTATGATTATGATCGCTTTCTTTATAAGATAGGAGGGCAAACGAGCAAGCGTGCCGCCTGATGGAAAGCAATCAACGCCGCCCATGGACAATCGCGACAGCGCAGGAGTTACGAAAGCGTTGTTTTTTGAAGGTGCCAATGTCGTATCAGTTCGGAAAGACCGCCGAAGGTTGCTGGTTTCACAAAGTGGTGGTGCTTGGAAAAAAGATTCGAGAAAAGTGCAGCGTGGTAGATCGCCACTCATCCAGATGGTGGGGATGAAACTAAAAAATTATAATAAAAGAAATATAAGAAAATATAAAATATAGAAGAAAACGTGGTTACATGTGTCACGATATACGATAGCTAGCTACCTTACATGACACTATGAGGCTGCGTCTTTTATTCAAGAGGGCTGACCTCTGTGATTATATTCCGTGCCACTTTTCACCGCTTAGAAGCGGCTTTCCCATCTCGCTTGCATTTGTATATGTTTCCTATTTCAGTTATGTTGCTTATTAAGATAGAGATAGAGATATCTGCAACGCATTGCAGACGCTGCGGATGTCTATGGGCGGCGTTGACTACTTTCCATCAGGTGAAATGTCTGCTCGTTTGCCTTCCGATCCCATAAAAAATCTTCTTTATTAAGGTCCGATTAAAGGAAATTAATGAGAATAGAAGAAGAACAATGGAAGGGAAGCAGAAACGAAAAAGAAACCTCACTTCACTGTACGAAACGCGGTAACAATAAAATGCTTTCCCATAGCATACATGGGCATAACGCCCATATACTATGAGTATTAACAAAACAACAAATAGTTCTCTCAATCTCAAAGAAAATTATATAATTGCAAACGCCGTTCAGAGTGGCAGCTCGCATTGCCTATGCAGGTAAGCATCCGGTCTCGTAATTGGCTCTTGATAGCCCTCTTACGTAATGAGTGGTTAATTTTATTTGCCTCGCTAGTTAGATTTCTTTTCAAAAGCGGTAATTTTTAATCCGATGCTCTTTCAATTTCTTTAGTAATCAGATCGGGACTTTTTGCGGGCTATACCTTCACTTGAAATTCCTTTGCTATGCTATTACTTCGTGGAAATCCATTACATATTTGTTTCTGATATGTTCCTAGTTGAATTGTGTCCAGCCACATTATTTTTATATGATAGCAAGGCAAACGAGCAAGCGTGTCGCCCGATGGAAAGTAATCAACGCCACCCTTAAACATCTGCAATACCCTAGGCATTACGAATGCGTTGCCAGCCTTTGAGAAAAGAATAGGATTTAAGATAATATTATCGTATTTGATGTATCCATGTAATCTATAATATAAAAATGAATCGCTGAATGTGTTGCCAAGCGCAAATCTCAAGAGCAGCTGAACCGATTTCATGAAAAATTTAAAAAATTGCCTGAAAAAGTCTAAAAATAACACTTTTCTATATTCCCATACAAAAGATTCGTAATAATACTTAAAAGTCAATTTGAACTTTAATGCCATACCATTATTTCATCTTTTTAATTACCATTATTATCAACTTTCTTTTTCTTACTGGCTGAGCTGGTATCCCGAATAGCAGAAAAAGTATTAAAAAAAAAATAAAAATTAAAGAATGGACTGTTAGGCGGTACGAAGTTCGCTGGGTCAGCTAGTTTAAAATAAAATAAAAAGTTAATGTTCAATGAGAAGTCAGTAAGAAAATATAAAAAAAAATTTCATAACACTTTTTTTGAACTGGTATGACACATGACATTTTTTTTTCTTAAACATATTAATTCCTTTGGCAATTCTAAATATTTTTAGCGCTATGCATAAAAAAACTTTGGTTCATAAGTGCTGTATTATTTTGCCACTAATTGAACAAATTTATCAATAAAAGCGAGTAGATGTTACGATATATTCTGTTCACATTCTGTTGGCTTAATAAAACTACGCGAGATTATAAATTTGCCTGTGTAGACCAGACCAGATATGAAATTCTTGCAGTCACTACAAGCCTTGTTTATTAATGCTCGCAATTCCGGTATGAATACCAATCATTTTTCTTGAAAAAAGAAAAATAAAAATTGTTACCAAGAATGTATTGATCGGGCTTATTATTATGAATAATCTGATGATAAGCAACCACCATAAATAAAAATCTATAACGCTTAGGGACCTGTACAGTACCTAGAAGTTACGTCATGGGTCGTCCCGACATTGATGACATGAACATAATTAAAATAAAACGAAGACCTCCGTTTCTTCGAATTTTTTTGATCAGGTCTCCTGACTCAGCTCTTAGAAAGATAGACTGTGGAACACAAGTCTGGTGTCAAGAAAATATATAATATTACATGCACGTAGGGCTTACAATACCGAACTAAAATCTGAATACCGGTATTTGATATTTAAAATTAGAAATATCGGGATACCGGTATTGAAACCGGTATTATCGATAAAAAATTTACTAGTTATATTTTTACTTATCTCAGTTGTTATATTGACTTGTTAACAAATAATGTATGAAATCCAATAAATATTGTTCTGAAATGAGTAGATATTATTTATTTTATTACATGAAGAGTAGGAGTAGATAGATACAAAAAAACGTGCAAGTAAAAAAAGTACATATTAAATTTTATGTTACATTTTACATAAATGTGCCAGATATACAACACTTTAATACAATGAAATTGTTTATCTTCAAAAAAAATTCTTGTAATTAATTAATGTTATTTTAATTAGATTTATATTGTGCATAAATTCAACTTTTATCAAATAATGTAATACCAAAATGAAACGGATAATTGACGTTTTCGCGAACATACCTTAATTAAATTTTTAATGTTCTCAAGAAAGGCCAGGTCAAAAGTACCCTTATCCGACGAGCTTGTATGAAGTGAGCATTGTGGATTTTTTTACTAAAGTAGAATTCATTTGTTATTGTATCACAAAACTACCTTCACAATTTTTATTTCAAATCAACCACTGTATACCGCAATTGTTAAATGTACAAAAAAAAAACAGGACAGAACTTTTAATTTCAAACTGTGCGGCACAGCGCGGCCGATATGAAATTCCTGCGGCCGCTCTGAAGGTTTATTTATTGAGCTTGACAATTCCACATAAATATGGATAGTTTTTTAATTTGTTCGCGTTTTAATATAACTGAGAGGCAAATGAGCAAGTGGGTGACACGATTTTTTTTATCAGATAGTAATGCAAACGAGCAGGCGTGTCACCTGGTGGAAAGCAATCAACGCCACCCTTAGACAATGTCTAGTAGACATCCGCAGCGCCATAGGCATAGCGGAAGCCTTGTCGACCTTTAAAGAAAGTGTCATTATAGGAGTGTGAGTAGGGGAAGTCGGAGGGGAGGGGGTTTTGGGCCTCCAGAACTCAGCCGCTCATCGTATGAAGCGCGCACCGATGAACTCAGTCGCTGGTTTTCTGCGGGACTGTGGAAGTACCACAGTGGGAGGAAGGAAGGGTTGAGAGAGGAGGAGGGGGAAGGGGGGTTGGGCCTCCAGAAGTCAACCGCTCACCGGACGAAGCGCGGTAACCAAACTACCATTCAGACGCCGGTTTTCTGCGGGAGTGTGGTATTTCCTCGGGTGAGCCGGCCCATTCATGCTACAGATAAATAATATGCCATTCTTGACAAAGTATTCGTCTGCAGCGTGGCTCTACCACTAAAAAGCTGTTTGATTTTAGTTTACCTTAGGTTTTTACATTAGGTTAACACCCGGAAGATGAAAATAATGCAGATTGAATAATTAATTATAAAATTATTCAGTATATTTCACGCGTGCAAAGTTTAATTATGTGTTCAGCCGTAAATTCGAGAAAACAGTATTCGCCATTTTTCATTTTGTCTTACACTTATAAAATATAGTTAGAAGCTTAGTGCTACGCTCATAAATGTAGTTCATATTTTACAAAAATCTAGCTCGGATGCATTCTAAAATGGACGATACCGTATCTATGTTTCGTTCAAGGTAAAATGAGTTCTATCCCTCATATTATACAATGCATTATCATTTACGCTCGAAATTTGTAATGGACGATGTTGGAGGTTCCATATTGTCGAATAGTGTAAAGACATACTATATCAATAACGAACCGTGTACACGACAATTTCCACTAGAAACAACTATTAATGAAACGTTTCCACATTTTATAGTATCTAGAACAATCTTATGTCCATGTTGACAAGAACTTCAAATTTATACTTATGTGCTTTCAGTTAAATGATAACGTTTAGAATTTTTAATGTAAATTTTTTCAAAGATGTTAAATAAAAATTTTTATACAACTTGTCTCCATTTCTGTTTTAATTTTTCAGTGAGACATATTATATTTATAATTAAATTTATAAAGAAAATAATAGATCGGACTGGACAGATATTGTAGGCCAAGGCCCACCCGTGGCTGTAGCGCCTTTGATGATGTTGGTATTGATAGGTGAGATATATTTTAGGTGTGAAAAAAGTAGTTATCGTCTCCCATGGACATCTGCAAATCTAGGGGCACTGCAGTCTACCTTAACATAAGAATCGAATAATGAGGGGGAAGAAAGAGCGATCACTGTGTCTCTCTATTTATACCTACTGGACAGTCTTGTCAGGTATGTCCGTTTGGCCGCACAATCTCCCCCCACCTTCGAGCCTATGCGCCTTTGTCTTTGCGGTTAAGTTGGTATCGGAAACAGGCTCTTCGATTTCAGCATTCCGTAGGATACTCCAACTTCCATCTGGTCTCCGATTTTATTACGATTCATCATCAACAGACTGTGGTAGTCCACTGCTGGACATAGGCCTCCCCCAAAAACCGTCACCGAGCCCGCTTCACGCATCTAGTTTCTGCCAGCCGCCCTACGCAGATCGTCGCATCATTTAGCCGGGAGGCATTCCACACTACGTTTACCGAGACGCGGTCTTCACTCCAGCACTCGTTTGCTCCAACGATTGCTGGACCTCCGACAAACGTGACCAGCCCATTGCCACTTTCGTTTGCTAATTCGAGAGATGTCGGTGACTTTAGTTATCTGACGGATTTGTTCATTCCGAATCATATCTACCAGAGAAACTCCGAGCATAGCTCTCTCCATAGATTTCTGAATGATTTGAGCTTTTGAAGCAGACGGACTGTCAGCGTCCACGTTTCGGCGCTGTATCACAGTTATCATGCATTAAACAATTTTAATCTACATGTGTCCATCCATACTTTGATGCATGGCAATTACTCCGTGTGTATGGTATATTTCGGAGCGGTACAGTTGCAAATAAAATTACTAGGGCATCATTTAATTTTGTTACGGCGTGTTCAATGCGGCCAGATATGCGTATCGCGTCAGATATGAAATTCCTGCGGTCGCGACTATACATTCATTGAGCTTCGCAACTCTGCACCGGTCAGTTTTGGTGACTTTTATCGTGTGTGCAAGAGAATTAATAATAATAATAATAATCATTCATTTCAGACAACTTATTTTTTGCTCCATACATTTTATATTTTAACATTTTTACATTTGTGTTAGTAATTATGTACACCTTACAAATTATGTTAGTAAATTATTTACATTGAAGCCTATTTAGCTGTTTTATTAGGCGCGAGTTGAATCTAGCAACAACGGTTTTCATTATTAAATACAGGTTTAATCTATTTCGGAATATAGTAGTAGTATATAGTGTATTTCGGAACCAATACGACAATGAAACTATCACAAAACAAGCCTACACATTTCACAAAAGTCGGCAATGCTTCTGTAATGGCTCTGTAGTGCCATTGTTTTCTTTCAGGGTACACGCTTGCAAGTTTTCCTTGTAATATCGGAAATACCCCTGAAGTACGCTGTAAGCCAATGGTCGCGGGTTCGATATCCGCATCGAAATAAATATATGTATGGTCTACTAGATATTTATTCCGAGTCTGGTAACATCGCCAATCCGCATTGGATAAGCGTGGCGGGTTAACATCCATTCTTCCAGAAATGGGAAGGCTCGTGCTCAGCAGGGAGATCTGTGAGAAAAAGTTATATAATATAAGATTTTTTGATCGCATCTCATCTAGATGGTAGAGAAAGGCTTATCTTTGTGGTGAGTTGTGTGATTCAGGGGCAGTAATTATTCTGAAAGACGACCAATTGGCTCAGTGGCGCGACCCTCCGCCCACGGAGTCAATGGTCGCGGGTTCGATCCCTGCATCGGAATAAATATATGTATGGCCGGCCTACAGATATTTATTTTGAGTCTGGTAACTTCGCCAATCCGCATGGGCATGGTGGGTTAATGTCCATTCCTCCAGAAATGGAGAGGACCGTGCTCAGCAGTGGGACATATATGGACTGTGGAAAAAAATATCTGAAGTAAGCGTTATGAGTTGATATCAATTCTCGTACCTATAGTCCATATGTATGTATATTTAAACTAAGTTTTAGTAGTCCACCAATTCGCTTCAGACAAACGTGATCGTCTTAAGTCTATTACTCTGGAAATCAGGAAACTACATCTCGAATAGTGCGTATATGTGATGCCACTGAATCACTCTTTTCAATACATTGGAATTGCCCGATACTAGATTTACCTGTCTCAAAGGAAATTCGGTCTTACGTTAGAAATTTTAAGTTCATTATTCTAAAGTTGTGCTTTGAAAATAATAGACGATATAGTGGAATTCATATTCTCGTTTGTGTTGCGGAGGAAATTTGTTCCTTAGTATAGAGACACGGCACAAACGACGCGCATTTCAATTTGCAGTGCAAACGTGATCATTTCCGATGCATTACCTCCTTGTCACCTGTTATTTGGTTAATCAGCTTGGGGGCTCCGCTCCAATTCACGCATTGCTGGATGCTCAAAGCTTTTAACACAAATGCAATGTTGAAGTTTTAATGCATTTTCAGTCATGTTAAGAAGAAATCGGTTTAACTGACATCCTTTAATAAATCTTTTTTTTTTATATATATTCACGCCCATCCCCCGCAGGGGTTGGCAGAGACCAGAGAGCTGCATCCGCTGTCATTCATCGCAGCGAAACGGCTCGTCATTGGTCGCTTTTCGCCCACGTGAGAATCAGGACGTGACGCGTGGCGAACCACGTCGCCGTCATTTTTCGACAAATTAGGTATATTAAATTCGTCTTAGTGAATCCCACGAGCTGCAAGGGAGGATGGAGGTCAGCCCCAGCAGAGCCCTGCATGCTGAGGTAAGGCACCATAGTACCCGGGGAGCCCGATCCCGGGACGATCGGCACGCTTGCGACTACGAACGAACTCCATTGGAACGGCAGACCGTGTATTGGTGGAGAGGAAGGGAAAGGATAGAGAAGAAAGGAAGGGGCAGGAAAAGGAATGCGGATAAGGGGGAGTTACCAGACTTGGAATAAATATTTTTAATCCAAACATTTATTTTTATTCCGATGCGGGAATTGAACCCGCGACCATTTACTCCGCGGGCGAGGGCCCCGCCACTGAGCCAATCGGTCGTCCTTTAATAAATCTCAAAGAGCCAATTGTTATTAATATCATTTTTTCCTCCTTCTTTTTTTCCCTTCTTCATCTCCCGTTACTTCCTTTTTCCGCCCATTATATTCCGCTTCATCTCATATTATTCATATCGTTATCTTGAGGTAGGGTGAGTATTATTTATTAGTATTAATATCAAAAATAAAGAATTTAAATTTGAATTAGACATAGATAGTTTTGTAGCGCTGCCAGTCGTACTGCTTACGGCGACTTATTCACACTTTATCAATTTACATTCTATATCTCAATATATAATCTCAATTACATATGCCGGAAAGGTGACACGTCTATCGAAATACGTGAGTCGAACTAATCTATTTGTTTTTATATAAAACACTTTATTTCGTTTTTATTTTAAATTTTCAAATTACGAATTTTGAAAGAAGTAAAATAATATAAAAGGTTTTAATACGTACAAATAAAAACTTATAACATTAGTGTTACATTTATTAATGTATCACTACAGTAGATATGTTTTCATATACATACATATGTATATTTAGGATTATTCTAATTAATATCCTTCAGTATTGAGGTATCTACAAAGCGCATTGATCTCACTAATGACTACAATGATTGACACAGCCCAGTCCATGTTGAGCGTGTAATTTGAAGGCGTTGTATTCAATGGTATTGTTCTAGATGTACACTTAGTAACAAAATAATTTACGCTCTTTAATTAAGATTTAATTTATTATAAGTAATATTTTCTATATTATTTGGAGCTAATAATATTATTTTCTTATTGCTAATGGTATTTAAAAATTTAAATATCGATAAATAAACCTATTGTCCCTATATATATATCCCTATTGTGTGTATAACCGCCAATCCACGGTCTGCCGTGCCAATGGATGCGTGGCTAGGGGCGAGCCTAGTCGTAAGCGTGCCGATCGTCCCGGGGTCGGGCTCCCCCGGGGACTATGGTGCCTTACCTCAGCATGCAGGGCTCTGCTGGGGCTGACCTCCATCCTCCCTTGCGGCTCGTAGGATTCACTAAAGACGAATTTAATATACCTAATTTGTCGAAAATGACGGCGACGTGGTTCGCCACCCGTCACGTCCTGATTCTCACGAGGGCGAAAAGCGACCAATGACGAGCCGTTTCGCTGCGATGAATGCGGCGGATGGAGCTCTGTGGTCTCTGCCAACCCCTGCGGGGGATAGGCGTGAATATATATAAAAAAAAAATAAACCTATTGTATTTTATCTTTAGGTATTTTATCTTCCCCATAAATAGTTAATGTATCTTCAGTGTCCTTATTATTGCAAAGGTTGAGAATATGAGCGGCGGTGATCTCTAGCTATCAAGTTACTCGGTTGCTTTTTTCCCCTTTCTACGATAAAAAAAACTTTGTGTGGGATAAATATCACATCAATATCATGTTCTTTCATCATTTTCTGTATTTAAATATGCATTTTCTTCCAAAATAGGTAAAAGATGATGATTTTATCCTATAGCCCATATATGTCCCACAGCTGCTTTGCCTGCATGATCTTTCCTATTTCTGGTAGACAGAGCGCTATATCCACCATGCTTGTTCAAGGTGGATTAGTGAAGCGCTTAGACTTTGAATACTATTAATAGAAATACCTGTATGCTATATATATATATATATATATATATATCCTAATGCTAGAATCGAGCCCATGACCATTAACTTCAAAGGTAGTAGCTTCGCCACTAATCCAGTTAAATCTTCAGAATGATGATTATTATTACTTCAATATATAAACTAATACAATAATAGTGGCCATCACTGTATAGACTAGTCAATTTGTTGAGATTAGTGCTATATGTCTGTCAATAGCTTATAATACACGTGTAAGTTATGAAGTGGCGTTGTGTTATGGGATGTATCTAGTTTAGAGGAATCGATTAGAGAATGCAGTTAAGTTTTTTTAACTAGGAATACATGTTTAGGTTCCAAAGGCTAGAATATTATACTACGTTGTCAAGTAAGTTGATTTTACCACACTAAGAATTTTTTAAATTTGTAAGTTTTAAATTTTTTTAAGTTATTAGGTTATGTGTTTCATCTATTTAAATTTTACATTTGGGTGACCTGATACGGATTTTTATCGTTGGCTCCCCAAACGAGCAAGCAACTTTTTGCAATTTATTCCGAGCGTGGGTACTATAGTGATACTTTGACTAATGTATTTAAACTTATAAAACCTTTTTATTTAAATACATAAAAACTTTTTTTAAATTTTAAAAAAAGTTTTTATGTATTTAAAGTAAAAGTAAACGTTTTTATGTATTTAAAGTCTAAAAAAATTTAAAAAGTTGTTTTTAATGGGATAGGAAGGCAAACGAGCAGGCGTGACAATCAGACGTGAAAGCAATCAACGCCACCCATAGACATCCGCAGCGCCATAAGCAGTGCGGAAGCGTTGACGACCTTTAAGGAAAATGACATTATGGGAGTTGGAGTGGGAGGGGGAAGGGGAGGGGCCTCCGGAACTCAGACGCCGATTTTCTGCGGGAGTGTGGTACTTCCCCGGTCGAGCCGGCTCATTCGGACAAATAATATACCATTCTTGACAAAGTATTCGTCTGGAACGTGGCTCTATCACTTATAAATAATTGTTTTTTAAAGAAATATTTTTTTTTTCTTAAGACTATTGATGGATACAGAACATACAAAATAGCAGTGAATATCTTGCCCTTCAGTGCACACATGAATAGTATAAATTTTCTATTAAAGATATGTGTGATATGTATTGTGTTTGTCTGAAAAAATAAAACAAAATATTTTGACACTTTCCTTAAAGGTCGGCAACGCTTCCGCACTGCCTATGGCGCTGCGGATCTCTATAGGCGGCATTGATTGCTTTCCATCAGGTGACACACCTGCTCGATTACCTTTTTATCTCATAAAAACAAAAAAATATCCTGAAAACTGAGAGCGTAGCCGCCTCCATAAAAATATAATAATTAAGCCTATATTTATTCATTAAAACGTGCCAAGAACCAAATAGAAGGCAGATACGTAGCCAAACATAAATATTTAATTAACCCAAACCCAGAATTGTATAAACGTTCCAATTGTATAGTGTTAACATAACATTGGACTATAACAAGGAAACTGAGAACATTAATTAACAAAAGTTGACTTAAGCTCATTGCGACTGCGGACATGGTAAGAATTATACGGAAGAATTCACCCCGTGTGTTTAGAAAAGCAAGAACTAATTACCTCATTTAAAAAAATGCAAGTTTTACTGATGATAATAGAAGATATCTTTATCATGGAGAGTCAAGAATACTCGCATCTATATCACGTATACAATACTATTCAAGTATCAAATTACTATACAATTCTTACATCAGGTAACGATATTTTATATTTATATTTCTAGTAAGTATATTTTATTTTCGTTTTTTCTTTCCAAATATGATTTATGAATATATTTAATTTATACATTTAATATCTTAAACTCATATTTATTTATTTTTTGCTGAATACCTGAACGCGTGAATTTTAAGAATTTATGAGTGTATTTTCCCTACGGGAAGACCCTAATAGTCCCGATATCCTGAGAATGCTATTATAGGCTTATTTTATAATACAGTATAAGCCTTTAGGCTTTCAACCATGATTTAGTTTAAAGATGCAAATTAACGTCGTTAGAAATTTACTGTTACTTATGAATAAATGAAATTTGTTGGTAATAAATATATTTAAATTAAAAAAAATAATTAAGGTGTAGAACATTTCCAAAAATACAAAAATAAATACAGACGAATATCACTCGACAAGGAAGTAAATAGATAATTAACGGTAAATATATATATATATATATATATATATATATATATATTCACGCCTATCCCCCGCAGGGGTTGGCAGAGACCACAGAGCTCCATTCGCTGCCATTCATCGCAGCGAAACGGCTCGTCATTGGTCGCTTTTCGCCCTCGTGAGAATCAGGACGTGACGGGTGGCGAACCACGTCGCCGTCATTTTCGACAAATTAGGTATATTAAATTCGTCTTTAGTGAATCTCACGAGCCGCAAGGGAGGATGGAGGTCAGCCCCAGCAGAGCTCTGCATGCTGAGGTAAGGCACCATAGTCCCCGGGGGAGCCCGACCCCGGGACGATCGGCATGCTTACGACTAGGCTCGCCCCTAGCCACGCATCCATTGGCACGGCAGACCGTGGATTGGCGGAGAGGAAGGGAAAGGATAGAGAAGAAAGAAAGGGGCAGGAAAGGAAATGCGGATTGGGGGGGTTACCAGACTCGGAAAAAACATTTAAAAATCCATATAAATATTTATTCCGATGCGGGAATCGAACCCGCGACCATTGACTCCGCGGGCGGAGGGCCCCGCCACTGAGCCAATCGGTCGGTAAATATTATTATTATATTTTAAAATAATTCTAAATGTCTAAGTAGTTACGATAAAGTTTGATAGATGGCGCTATTTAATAATCCACATCTCTGTTTACCCATCACAATCATGGTCCATTAGGACATTATACTTAGCGTGCCAGCATTCCCATATTCAATAAAAAGTTCTCCTTTCTTCATGTAACCTAATCTAATTTTGAAATAACTGCCTTTTTTGGTTAAACACGTCAAAATGTAAAAAGTCAAAAACGCTAAATGTTTGCTATGTCTATCACTCTTTACTATCTGGATGAGTGACAATCTACCACGGTGTGCTTTTCTCGAAACTTCTTTCCACGCACCACCAGTCTCTCTCTCTGTGGTACCTTCGGCGGACTTTCCGAACCGATACGACATTGGTATCTTCCAAAAAACAAGCCTATACACACCTAACAGGCCGGCAACGCTTCCGTGACTCCTGCGGTGTTGCAGTTGTCTATGGGCGGCGTTGATTGCTTTCCATGAGGCGGAACGCTTGCTCATTTGCCCTCCTATCCCATAAAAAAAAACGTTTTTTTCTTCCTTTTTATTATCATGCATCTTTTTGGAGATTTTAGCATCGCATTTGTCTATAGAAACCATTATTGTCTATGAACAGATAGCCATTTCGTGTCATTTATAAACATACGTTTTACGGTTATAATTTTAACAGGGTGTTTGAAACTGTTGATGTGGTTTATGAATTTGGTGACGGCCATTCTTCGACACTAATTTAGAGTTGTATTTTCTAATTTGTTTTCGCGGATATTACCTAAGTTAGAAACTTTATGACTTGCATACACACTTCTGGGGTTACTTAAAAGAGTTAACAACATACAGGTAAAAGAAGTCAAACCATCAAGGATAACTAACTGCATGTGATATAAAGCTCAATTTACGGCACCGTTGAAACACCTTTATTTATACAATTATCTTTATATTATAAAACCAAATAATAAAAATATTATTATTATTATTTATAAAACAATAACACTATAAAAACAATATAATTATATGAGTTACTAATTAAATCTTAAAAAAAATAATCCTTTGTGTCGGTATAAACTAAGCTAACTATGGATTTAGGCATCCAAAGAGAGAAACCTCACGATCCACCATCTCACGATCTTAGCCGTACACACTATGACTGCTTTTTGAATTTTATATTTAACCCACTTGCTAAGACATGGACCGATCGGCGTCCAAATTTATAATTTAATTATTATTTATTAAACTACTATAAAATATTATTTTTAATAATTCTACTATATATACACTCTCCTCACACCAACATGTCCAGTAAATACTTACGTTGCAACTTAATTAGTTACTTTACACAGGTGGGATTCATACTCCCACACCTATGCACAGTACAGATCTTTCGCGTAAAGCGTAGAACACACGAGCGTAAAACGAAAAACTGGATTTTTAGCTCGACGATAACACACATCGTGACGTGCTAATTGTATTGGAGCCTTCCAAGTTCCACCTTCGGAGTCAATGATAGTGGGTTAGAATTCCACAGCATAATAAATATTCCATTGGACTTTTGATGTGGACTATTTCTTAGCACAAGCATTATAAGCCTAATTCGAACGGTAACCAAGAACTCTGGTAAAATTAAAAACGTTGTTAGTCTTCTTTTTGAATAAAAAAAAAACAATTACTTTCCACATCTCCTCTCAATACTAACATATCACCTTTATGTTTGCAATCTGCAGTGTCCCAGTAATAGCTTATATCTTCAAAGAAATATTATTATTATTATTATATATTCACGCCTATCCCCCGCAGGGGTTGGCAGAGACCACAGAGCTACATCCACTGCCATTCATCGCAGCGAAACGGCTCGTTATTGGTCGCTTTTCGCCCTCGTGAGAATCAGGACGTGACGGGTGGCGAACGACGAATTTTTTATATTTATTTATTATATTTATAAAATTAGGTATATTAAATTCGTCTTAGTGAATCCCACGAGCCGCAAGGGAGGATGGAGGTCAGCCCCAGCAGAGCCCTGCATGCTGAGGTAAGGCACCATAGTCCCCGGGGGAGCCCGACCCCGGGACGATCGGCACGCTTTCGACTAGGCTCGCCCCTAGCCACGCATCCATTGGCACGGCAGACCGTGGATTGGCGGAGAGGAAGGGAAAGGATAGAGAAGAAAGGAAGGGGCAGGAAAGGAAATGCGGATTGGGGGGTTACCAGACGCGGAATAAACATTTATAAATCCATATAAATATTTATTCCGATGCGGGAATCGAACCCGCGACCATTGACTCTGCGGGCGGAGGGCCCCGCCACTGAGCCAATCGGTCGGTCAAAGAAATAAGAATTTATGTTTTACTCAACTTACTTTGCCATTAAATGTAAATAAAACAATACCTAATAATCAGACAGTCGTGATGTACGAAAATTTAAAAACCGGCTTGTGTTTTGACCACCTTATAAAATGTCTTAGATCTCTTAATAAGTTTTGAAGTTGCGGTACTGATTTGTATTGTCGATGTTTGTCGGCCTATAATCCACTTTTGATTGCAAACGTGTAACACTACCTTTAGTTACTCGGCCCGTACCAGGGGACAATAAATCTGCAAGAGCGAGCCGGCGCCATATAGACGCTAATTATTAGCTACTGGGTCGTCATTAAGGAAATAAAGTTAGCGGAACTACTGTCTGCACTTTATATAGAGGTGGCAACCATACTTTATAATAAAATATCCTACTTTATTTTATATTGATACATATACATTAAACTTTTGGTCAACAATGGAGTAGTGAAATTTCACCACTCAATGTAACCAGTTGCCTTTGGTGATATTTCTTAACCGACTTTGAAACCTTCAAAAAAAAAAAGCCTACCCATGGTTAAAAAGCCGGCAACGTATTTGTGATGCATATAAAGTTGTGGATCTATGGGCGGCGTTGATTGCTCTCATTAGGCGATATGCTTGCTTGTTTGCCTCACTATCCCATAAAACTCCCTTCCAATACCCTCTCTCTCTTTCCCTCCCTACCCTTCCTCTCCCACTCCCATAATGACATTGTCCTTAAAGGTTGGCAACGCTTCCGCACTGCCCATTGTGCTGCGGATGTCTATGGGCGGCGTTGATTGCCTTCCGATCCCATAAAAAAACAAAGAGAAATTGTATCCTCAACTTTTTTATACAAATATAGAAATGAAAATATTTACAAATATTTTAATGAAAGTTATTAATCAGGATAGAAAATTCTTAACATGTGCTAAAAATACCCAACAATATCGACGCAGTAAAGCGAAAACGAAATCTTACCACCAGAAAACCTTTTACGACTTCTGAAAAAATTGTATCTGATCATTCAAAAACAGTCAGTTTCAACGGTAGACAAAATTAGTCGTGGAGCCGAGAATTGACCATTTGACGCAGTGTTTTTTCTGATCCAAATTATGCAATAATTTTTTTGACATCTATTAGCGAAAATGCTGTAGTCACTTGCACGAACATCACATTATATAAATTTAAAAAAATAAAAACTTTATAATGTTTTTTTCTTTCCTATCCAAAGAATTTAATATATTCCTAAAAGAAAGATGGCAGCCCTAATTTTATGGAGTTATTAAAATACTGTTCATTTAAGTTACTCGTGTACAGCTAATGCAATAGGACGTTTTACTGTTTGTTGTTTATTGCAGTTAGTTGCTGTGAGGTTCCCAAAATAGAATAAAGGCCACCCCATTATTCCCCTGGGTATCGTACAAGGCAACAATACTTACATACCCCGCTAGCTCAGTCACCCAAAGTGTTGCCTCCAATACTCTCGTATTATATATAAGTTACCGGTCACTCGTATTGTGTAATTTTGCCGCGGAGTGAGATATTACTAATTTAACTACTCTATTTGTTCAACCTTCTACATAATCTCTAGTGATACATTGATAAATTTATCACTAATGTATTAAACCTTTTTATTTGAATATAATAAAACCTTTGAAATTATATTACTTCTTTTTACATTCGTAATTTTAAAATTGAAAATAAAATAGAAATAAATTATTTTAGAAAAACATATTAGTTCGACTGACGTTTTTTGATAGACATGTCACCTTTCCGGCGTAAGAAATTGAGATTGAATATAAAATGTAAAATGATAAAGTGTGAATAAAGTATGAATAAGATATAAATGTACAGTGAATAGAAAAATAAATTATTTTCATTTGGAAGAATTTCATTTCTATCGAAGATAAAACCTCCTAAAGATCCTGTGTGTCGCCGTAAGCAGTACGGCTGGCACGCTATAGTATATACATACATACATATCGTCACGCCTGTTTCCCGTAGAGGCAGGCAGAGACCACAGATCTCCATCAGCTACGATCTCAGCATACTTTCCTTGCTTCCTCTACACTCATCACTCTCCTCGTGCAAGCTCGTCGGTTAAGGGTAATCTTGACCTGGCCTTTTCTAAAAACTGCGGCATTTTGGTCAAGGTATGTTTTCCTTGGCCTTCCTCTACCGACCCTTCATCCACATTCGCAGCGTAAATTTCTTTTGTCAGTCATCTTTTATCAGTTGGAAAATTCGACTACCGGATTACCGTCTTAAAAATAAGAACTGTTCCCACCTTTATGGATGGGTCATCACGGTTCAATTAATTTGCAATTTTCTGCCACGTATGGTGCAAATGAAAATTATTTGCCACCTGTAGTATTCACGGATAATTTCGACATTGAGGTATCCAAGAGATGCGCGTATTTGTTCACGAAAAGCAGACAACGCTTATGTATTATTGCCTTTTGCGTTGCGGATGACTGTGGGCGGCAGTGATACCTTTCCAATAGATAACCAACAGATGTTGATTAAAGAAACGCTTTTTACGTATATTTATCGTTTTTATCAAATTTTTATACAGTGCGTACTTTATATAGTGCTCCGAGAAATTGTTCGGAATAATTTCTGCCGGTGAGTTCCATTATAACACAACCAAAAGAGAAGTTTCATCCCCACGACATTCAAAAAACAAGCCTACTCAAATCTAGGATAATATATATATATATATATATATATATATATATATATATATATATATATATATATATATATATATATATATATATATATATATATATATATATATATATATATATATATATATATATATATATATATATATATATATATATATATAGTATTATTTTGATTGCTTTCCATCAAGTGATACACTTGCTCGTTTGCCTCTCTATCTTATATATAAAATATACACATACATATATGTACGCCATCAAACGACCGATGGGTTCCCCATCTACGTTTTTCCGTGTAAAATACGTTGCTACATTATATAATTGACATGACAGGGGTCCAAAATCGAACGGCTCGCATACGAGGCGCTCACCACACATTGGGGGGTAGTAGATCGCACTCACACACAAGGGTACAGTTATATGGTCCGTGTTTTATTGAACAGGGAGTCCTTGAAACAAATACGACATATTTACTGACGTCCGCATGAATTTTTTTTTACGGAATATATGTACCGTTAAAACAACAACGGGGTTATCCTGATATTAAGTAAATTAAGCCTACCTTAAGGAAAAAATAGTTCTTTCAATCGTAGGATTAAATTCGCATTTTTTATGGAATAGGATGGCAAATAAGCAGGCGTGTCGCCTGATAGAAAGCAATAAATGCCGTCTTGTAAGAAAAGTGTAGGCTTGTGTTTTGAAGGTTTCAATGTCGTATCGGTTCGGAAATACCGCTAGAGGTAGCTGGTTCCACAGGGTAGTGGTGCGTGGAAAGAAGTTTCTAGAAAAACGTACCGTACTGGATAGCCACTCATCCAGATGGTGGTGATCAAACTTTTTCTTGTGGCGAATTATGCAGTAGTGGAATTCAGCGGCCGGATTTATTCCGAACAATGCCTTGGAGCATTCTCCATTGTAAACGATAGATAAAATATGTTGAGAGATGAGATATACGTCCGCAGGTCTAAAACGTCTAGTCGTTGGATGAGTTCTTGGTCATTGACAATACGAATAGTCCGCCGTGGAATGCGATCAAGAGGAAGAATATGATGATGGGGGTATCCCAGCCTAGAGATGAGAACTGAAGAATTCTGAAGTCATAATAAATATATAATAGCTATGATATTTAAACAGAAACAAATATAAAGTATGAACAATATTATTCTCATGGGAATCCTTTTCAATATATTTTATAAATGATGTCTTAATCGAAAGCGACTCTAAGATAAACAATCCAATGATCAAGATAGAGGCACCATAATCCCAAATAGCGATCGTTCCTAATCTAAGCGGTATCTGTTTCAGCCCGGCCTCGACACAGCTTCGCCCGAAGCCGTCATCAATTTGGAGAAATGCTACGATTTAAATTTCAAATTTGTTCACATTCAAATTCGGAGACGAATAAACGGGAAATACAATTAAGCTGGAGACACAACGAGAATTAAAGCTACGAAAAAAATCATGTCGAAGAAATTTAAATTTGAAATTTAATTATTCATATAATATATTAAAATAATTTTAAATAACATTTAGCTTATGCTGTTCCATATATTAAAAGCTTTGGCAGCAACATCAGTTGGTTTTGTAAAAGTATGTATATACGCGTGTTGCATATATATATACTTTTATTTTTGTTTATATTTGAATATGGATTTTTTGTTTGGTTCCCGATATAGAATATAACCACCCATTTGTTATCGTGGGTGTCGTACCATACATCTAGGGAGTAAATAACAGTAAATTGACAGAAGCATCTAAAAGAAAAACCAATCAACGTTCTTCAATTCATCTGCCAAGCGCGGGGCACAGCAACACTCTTCAATTTTTAAGGAAACCAATTTCTAGGAATGGACTGTTACTGTTATGATGCTTTTGATATCAACAAATTTATTTCCCTTCAGTTTTACATTCCATAAGCAACTCTTGGGTAACTTCTAATTTTTCATTGGATACTTTTAATATTATATATGAGCGAGTTCGGTAAATCATGAAACTAAGGAAATACTTTACCTGTATTTTACGAACGCAATATGTTTTTAAGGACCCAAATGGAGCAGTGTCTAAACACTTTGGGTCCTAAAAACACATATTAAACAATACTTAGGTGTTCACTTTCTGAGTCATGGGTGGGATGTTTAATACTCAGACCAAAATAATTTTTGTATTGCCTGCAAGTATTTATTCTGAGTCTGCTTTTATTTCTCTTTATCATACTGTATACTAATAATGGAATCTATGAGACCGATAATCTTGACCTTCATCTGTAATTATTAATTAAATTTCTTAATGTTTTGTGTGCCCCTTGCACATAAAGTTTCGAAGACTTGTTACGTTTTTGCCGATAAGTACTCTGGGCTGTCGAAAATGTGTATTTGAATTGTATCTGTATTTAGTTACCAATAATTTCGTAAGACAAATTTAAAGTATATGAATTAAATTTTCGTAGTAGGAAAATAAATGTAATGTTTTATTTATACAGTGGAAATAACATTTATAAATACAGCCTATGTAATATATGTTCGAATATTACGCACGGGCCTTCTCAATTTGGAAGAATGGAGACTAAACGCACCATGCCTTATCCCAATCCGAAATATACCCGCAAATATTGAATTCGAAAGCGGTAATATTACCACTGAGCCAACTAGGCCTACAGGTATTTACTCGTATTTCGATTATGGATGTTTTCTTATATGGAATAGGAAGGCAAACGAGCAAGCGTGTCACCTGGTGCAAAGCAATAAAAGCCGTCCATAGACACCCGCACTTTATTGGGTGGGTTGGGTAATAGGTATTGCAGAAGTGTTGCTGGTCCTTAACCTCCCTTGCGGCTCGTGGGATTAATTAAGACGAATTTAATATACCTAATTCGTTGAAAATGACAATGACGTGGTTCGCCACCCGTCACGTCCTGATTCTCACGAGGGCGGAAAGCGACTAATGGAGAGCCATTTCGCTACGATGATTAGTAGCGGATGGAGCTCTGTGGTCTCTGCCAACCCCTGCGGGGGATAGGCGTGGATATATAAAAAATACACAGAAATAAAACATTTTAAAATTAAATCAACATTGATATAGAAGATGTTTAACATTACAATGTAAAAGGTTGTAATAAATTCAACGTGGGCCATTTATATAATACCCCAGGTAACACTCGATTGCCTCAGTTATCGCAGGAAGCCGTAAAAGCCTAGAATTGAACTTAATGGCAGATTAACTTTCTTTTAGACCCCTTCTTAAAGATTAAGTGTGTAATAAGGGTTTGAGTTACGCGATGGGTCAATTTTAGCGTAAGTTTTTTTTTCTACAACTTTTATGGGTGCTTAAACGGTATGCCTCATAACATGCCTATATATCAATAAAGTTGAATTGTCCGTCTGTTATCACAAAATAACTTCTTTGAGGTAATCACATATGATTAATGCAGTCAGGCGTTACTTTGCGAAAATCCATTACTATGTGGACAGTCGAAACTTTTACTTAGCTAAGATCCGCGACAAGTAAACAACAATAGAAAATTAATAATGTGTGTTTCCCTGCTGGATGAAGTGGATTTACCTGGAACTTAAACTAAAACTTACTGAAAAACGGCCGTTAACAACTCTCCACCCACCAACCACTATACACAACACCAAACACACACTACCACTTTTCCGCCTTGCAAATGACACGTGTTTTGCCTCAACACGAGGCATCTTCAGGTATAGTAGACTCTACGGAAGGCAACCGTTAAGTTATCTCTACGGAAGTTTTGACTGTAAATATAGTAATCACATATGGTTATTTGTAAACATGATCATATTTATCTGCCATTATTATCTTTGCAACATGTCAGTTGGTAAAGTTTTCGTTAACGAGATAAAGCCATAGGCTCAATTCGACCATCGGACTATTCATGTTAAGCATATTTTTATTATAAAGGCTATTAGATTAGTTCCAATGATTACCAAAAATTCCACTCTTTAAGGAAAAGCAGGGTCACTGATGATAAGTAATTACCGCCGTCGATGGAAGTACGAAAATTAGGGTAAGGATGAATGACATAATGGAAAGAGATGAAATGGGGAAAAGAGAAGTAAAGTAAGAGGAAAGAGAATAGGCCTGCACCTTTCAAAGTTTACTAGACGAAACCTTTCCTATCGCATTTCCATAGTGGTAGAACCATGTTGCAGACGAATACTTTGCCAGGTGCCATTCTTGACATTATTTGTGTGTAGTATGAATGGGCCGGCTCGCCAGGGGAAGTACCACACTCCCGCAGAAAATCGGCGTCTGAGTGGTAGCTTAGCTATCGCGCTTCGTCAGGTGAGCGGTTGAGTTCCAGAGACCCAACCCCCTTTCCCCCTCCCCTCCCATAATAACCTTTCCTTAAAGGCCGCCAACGCTTCTGCACTGCCTATGGCACTGCGAATATTAATCGGCGCCGTTGATTACTTTTAATCAAGTGATACGTCTGCTCGTTTGCCTTCCTATCATCATCAAGGCATTATAACCGCGGGTTGGCCCTAGCCTGGTTCAGTAAATATTTCCAGTCGGATCTATTTTGCCTTCCTATCCTATAAAAAAAAATGATGTGAATAATTGGAGAGGATGAGTTAAGTAAAAGAAGAGGAAAGAGGTTCGACCTTCAGTTCTCAACGCTCAACATTCCAAATGCAATAGCAAACGGATCTTATACAAAAATCTGCTTTCTACGAGATTGTTATACCACCACGGTCTAGCTAGCTTTTTATAAAAACTGCACTGTGCCTCTGTGGTAGAGGCAAAGTGCATTAAAAATGACATTTTATTTTCAAAAAGACGCATAGGAAGTATACTGGATCAAAGCGTGTAAAACAGCGATCAAAAAGGTTCCACTATGAAAGTTTTCTTAAATCAAAAGCCTTTCAACATTCCTTTAACCGAGTTAGAAATAGAAAAAGCTATTATTTTCCGACCAGGGAGACAGCGACATTTTTTGCCAAGTATTCTTGTCGACTGTAAATTCACACTTGCAGACGCTCTACTACTTTTTACACCATTAGCCTGACAAGGCGCGTTACGTTCTGGTTAGTGGCGAGGCGACGGCAAGATATTTCTCAGCTTGAATCCCGGTAAAATATTTCCCAGGGAACCATTGTGAAAATAACAGTTTCAACGAATTTATTTATCAAGTTTTGCTGTACGGCTTAAATAATTTAGTCTTATATTTATATACTAATATAATTTTAATACTACTTATTTAGACTCTTATATTCTTACATTTATGGACAGTTAAAAATTTTACTTAGCTAAGATCTGCGACAGGCAAAACAATAACAGAAAATTAATAATGTGTGTTTTTTGTGCCGGATGAAGTGGATTTATTTGGAACTTAAACCAAAAACTTACCGAAAATCGGTCATCAATCGGTCAACACCAAACACACATTACCACTTTTCTATCTTGTAAACGACACGTGTTTCGCCCCAACACGAGGCATCTTCAGGTATAGTAGACTCTACGGAAGACAACCGAAAAGTGATCACTTTCACACACATATTATTAATTTTCTGTTATTGTTTGCTTGTCGCGGATCTTAGCTAAGTAAAATTTTTGACTATCCACATAGTGATGGATTTCCGCAAAGTAACGCCTGACTCCATTAATATAGTCTTATATTTATATACTAATATAATTTTAATACTACTAATTTAGAGTCTTATATTCTTATATTTATTTAGAGTTTTTATCTCTGAAAGACGATGTTCATTATATCACAACCTAATTTTAATTTGGAAAGTTAAACAT
Organism: Baronia brevicornis; assembly: GCA_031353405.1. NCBI lineage: Eukaryota > Metazoa > Arthropoda > Insecta > Lepidoptera > Papilionidae > Baronia > Baronia brevicornis. The sequence continues at coordinate 121,205 of JASFAT010000503.1, forward strand.
AAGTAGTTATAAGTAAATATTTATCTCATAATGCCATTATGAAAAATGAATGTTTCTAATATTACAAAAATTTCCATCAACCATTCCAACTAACAAGGGGAGGGCACGACCTGAGAAATTCAGTTGTAGATGGGACGAAGTGTAATTGTAGTACTCTTTGAGAGTATTCACCCTTTCAAATATTACTTTCGAATGGCCAGCCAATTCAGAAAAAAGCCTTTAAAATTTGAAACTCATCTCGTGCTCAGTAATTTTTTTTTCATTCATTTAATTCCATTAATTTTATTTATCGTTTCAAATGTTTTTAACGTGTAATTGATAGGATAAATTAATTTAATTGTTAATAGATTTAATTAAGTGAATTAAAAAATAATAATTACTCATCATGAGACTCGAACCTAGAATGCTTACGTGGCACACAGGTTCGTGGCTGATTAGGCTATTTCATCGCTGGATGGGTAAAAATGTTGTTAATTTTAAAGGCTTTTTTCTCCAAATTGGCTAGCCATTTTGAAGCAATATTTGAAAGGGTGAATACCTTGAGAGTACTACAATTAAACCTCGTCATATCCCCAGCTGGATTTTTCAGGTAATGGGGGGATTAAGGGGAGGGCCCTTGTAAGCTAGTAATGCTTGTTTATAAAATGATTTACATAAAGACTGCAGTGGATATGAACTCACGACGTACATATAGTAAGCCTGAGGTTTACCAACTGATATGTTACTGTTCTATGCTGCTGCAGTTTCAGAAGTTGCTTTTACAAGGATATAAATAAAACTACCAATATTTACCAAACTTTAAAGAATTCCTTATACAGTGAGTGCCATTTTAAATACATACATAAATGGTTAGGATAAATATCGAAACTACTTATAAATACTTATAGGCCGCCATATTGTTACAACGCTTGTAGGTATAATTGTTATCATTTCACTAAAGATGCCCAGAAAAAAAATAATAATGATGTGTTATGTTGTATTTATAGTTTCTTTGTTTTTTTGTAATCTTCAAAAAAGTCAATATATATACGGTATTAACATTAATGTTAACATCTGTAATTACATATAAACATTTATTATTATCTTCATTTACTTTCTAATGAAAATATTATTAATATAAATACAAACCCTATAAAAAATGTTATTACTTGGGTTATTAATGGAGTCAGGCGTTACTTTGCGGAAATTCATTACTATGTGGACATTCAAGAGTTTTACTTAGCTAAGATCCACGACAAGCAAACAATAACAGAAAATTAAACCATCGTGGTGGGATAACCCAAGCCAACGAAGTAATGGCATCCATAGAAAGGAATCTTCTCACGATCCTAGCCATTCACAAAATCAATACTTTTTGCATTTACCTAAATCTATCAAGTTGCGTGAAGCTGAAGATCGGGCTAAGTGGCGCTTCTTGGGTAGGCCTATGTCCAGCAGTGGACTGCCGCAGGCTCTTGATGATGATGATAACCTTAATTTGGACAAATGGGCATCCAAAATACCAATAAGTCTACTCATAGAGACTACTATGGGTACAATGACTGGAATCAACATGACACATGGCGGAGAACTCATGTGCGAGGTTAATGTATTTTATTTGTTTTTCTTTTGTGAAATTCTCGTAATATGGTATACTAATATCGAATATCCTTGCATGATGTGTATTAAAATATTATTATTATGGTGTGATCAATAGAAGGTCAAAAGGAGAGAAGATTATAAGTTAAATACCAGCATTTGAAAAAAACCATAAGCGCAGAACTCTATGAGCCTGAGTAGAATTTATAAGAATCAAACATAGTGTTCTTTGCAGCAGACGTAACGTACGGTGAAATCCAATTTAAATAGAAGCACTACAGCAAGTAGTTCCTTAACAATGGACTTTTGCAGCGCGACTAGACTAAACTGTGAACAAAATGGAAAAGGCTGCGGGCAAAGATTATATAAATTTAACCTTCTGTAACATAATATTTGCAGTTTGGCTTCTCTTTAAAGGTACATAATAGTAGATACAATCATAGCAAAGAAGCAAGTGATTACCTAAGTAGCCATTCATTCATTGACAAATCTACCGACTTCGAAGTCAATGATCACGTGTTCAATTCCCGCATCGGAATAAATATATATTGCCTATAGAAGATACTTTTTCTCAGACTAAGTATTTTGCCGTTCCGCCTTATACAAGCTTAGTAAATGGGTTCATGTCTATTTCTCTAAAACTGAGGAGGGCCGTGTCCAAAAGTAGGATGTAACAAAATAACAGTGAGATAAAAGTATGAATGATGAAGAAAATTATCATTAAAGCCGCTTTTGTGAGGTATATATAAGTCAAAAATAATTCGCAAAATAAATGTATTTACAAGTGATAGGTGTGTATAGCTATATGTATTTGAATGTACATACTTTCTTCTTTGACGGCAATAAACTTTATTATGTCAGTGTCAAGTTTAACAAAATAACAACAAGTATCTTGCACTGATAGTTGCCATAAACATAGAATTGAATTCAACAAGTATCTTGAAGTGTTAATAAATTGAACTTCTTACGATACGTTTTGATAAAACTGTGGCCATACTACCAAAACTTACAAGGACTGTTGACTTTTGACAACTGACTAGATGGCCCGGTGAATTTCGCTTCACCTACCATTTATGTTCCCCTATATTTATCTTCCCCTGGTATGTTAGTACTTAGATATACAATTCTCTTCAAACCTACAAAAGAAACGACAGGTTAATATAACAACACGTGAATTAGACGTTAAAACCGTCACGTTGTTCGTGTTCATCTATTTAAAGTAAAAGGAAGAAAAATAATTTTTCATTTTTCAAGAATATTTCATTCTTTTATGTTTTTCCTATATTTTTTTAATCAAATTCAAATTAAAATAATATTCGTATCGGTCGAGCCGTTATTTAGTTTTAGTGAGACTAACAAAATAGCTTTTTATATATAACATAAGATTATGAACAAAAAACACAATGTCGCTGATGTAAATTGGCGGAAAAGTCTTTATTTATTTATAATAAATATTAGTTATTATTTGTTTTCGTATCTATACAATATTATTCAATTTAATTCATTTATAAACAAAAAATAATTAAATTTTAAGTGTCTTCCCTTGATTCTTTTTAACAGCCTATATATTTCCCACTGCTGAGCACGGGCTTTTCCATTTCTGGAGGAACGGACTTTACCCACCACGCTTGTTCAATGTGGATTGGCGGGGTTACCAGACTCGGAATAAATATTTGTAACCCATACATATATTTATTCCTACCACACTCGGAATAAATATTTGTAATCCATACATATATTTATTCCGATGCGGGGATCGAACCCACGACCATTGACTCCGCTGGCGGAGGGCCCCGCCACTAAGCCAATTGGTCGTCATAATTTTTATTTGGGGAAACTTATTTATAGGTTTTTTCAATTATCGTTAAATAAATATTATTAACTTATATTATATTTTAGGAATTAAATCAGTTCATGACGTTCTTTTCCTTTCGTTAGTTAGTAAATGTTTGTTATTCTATTTGTTTTTTAATAAAATATATAAATTACGCTTGGTTGTTTCTGCCTTTTGATCTATGTGTAAAAGTCGAAGGAAGTAGTTTTCTCTCTTTGGAACTGAATGGAGTTGAAAACACACATTTTCAACTTCGCACGACAGCCCCTTGTCGCGGAGTACGCCAAGCAATACAAAGCTTTTGTAAGTGCGGCGAGCTTTTATTTTCATTCTTGATTAAGTACGCATACCCATCATTACCCGAAATTTAATATTCATTCCTTCAAAGACCAGCTCAAAAACACTTTAATAAGGATTGTGAAGGTACGGCCCTTCTCTCAATAGTTACAAGCGGTAATAGCTCAGTTGGGAAGGTTAGAACGCTTACGATCTGACGTCTTTAGTTCGTATCTTCGATTGGATTATTTATGTGAACCTTTGTTACCTGCGAACACAAAGGAAAATCATTTAAAAATCAAGTAAGTCTACGGTATCTCGGGAAATAGTTCGTTATGAAGATAAGAAAGACTATATAATATATATCCGCTATACGAAACGCGAAAAAGAGACAGATATTAAGAAATATATACGTTTACATACTATACACAAATATTGTGGTGTTAGCAGAAAAGATCCATTTTTCTCCGTCACACCATAAAGTACTTTTAATAAATAAGATCAGCGGTTATTTTTAAGGGCACGCGGATCTTAGGTACAGTCAGAAAAATAAATTGAAGTGCTTTATATATTTATTTATAACTTATTTAGTATCAAATAATAATTACCCGACTGCCCCAGAAAAAGGGTAGTGTTTTACCCATGCCACAATGCCCCAGAAAAAAGGTAATGAATGTATGTACATATATATATTTCACTGAATCGGTCTATAGCCTGAACGATTAAATGGATTTTCATATGTGAAGTGACATTTGTTTAGAATGTGGAAGTGAGATAGACTATGTTATTCAAATATGACGTTTGCAAATTAAAAACGGGGGGAGATTAAAAAATGATACTCTCACAATATGGATATCAAATGAAAGAGTATGTTAGCGTATTAGAATTAATATTATATTATTATTTAATTATTTTATGCGACATTAAAAAATAATTTTATATGTATTTTGGCATTATCTAAAATACATATAAATATGTAATTTGTATATTGAGCTGTATTTTAAAATTTATTTTGTAGTAATTTTATTTGTTTGTTAAAAAAAAGATATTATTACTATGTTGAAACAAATTTATGGGTTTTATTTATTTAGGTTCTTCAATTTTGTAAATCAAAGTCGAAATTCAGTGGGGGGGGGGGATTCATTATAATTCCAACCACTGTCGACGTCGGAAAGCACATAACCGATTCTATATGAATATGGTATATAAAATATATTGTAATATTTTTATGATACAAACAAAAAGAATTAAAACTATTTAAACAAAAAGAATATAGAGGGGCGCTTGTCAATTGTTCTTTATCCGATTGATCTGATTTTTGGTGCAGTCGTGTTTTTTTCTTAATAATTTTTACACGTATATTGTGTGTCACTTTGGAAATACTGTATTTAATATTTATCTACTTTAAACACAGAGGTGTTTATGTGTGCATGTAACTTATATATGCTTTAATTTGTCTTCAACTTTGTAATATTGGATTCTTGGATAATATGGTTCGTTATTAGTCCACAAATAGATTTGAATTCACGACCTAACCATTCTAAGCTAATTGTAGTTGTGTTCGGAGTATATGGTTCACTATTACATTCTAATGATATGATCTTAAGACGTAAGCGCAAACTTCCTTAATTGAGCTATTGCTAATTTTTTTTTAATAAATAATGAGAACATTTACTGACGAGGTCGTTTTAATTGTAGCTTATTGTTGTCAATCAAAACTCGACACTTTTGTCCGGATATCGGATGTCTTAAATGAATTTGAAATTATTAATGAAAGGGCTAATAGACGCCGATCCAAAGTTCGGTCGTTAAGAGGTACTATCAGGCCCATGGAAAGGAAGTTTAAATTTCGTGTCATTTATCTTGAGATCGGACCCTCTGAATTGCTTAGTATTGTTGTATTTGAAAATATGCCAAATTTTTAATTTATTTGTAACTAGAACAAACGCTCCATTGTTAAAGTTCGTGTCCTCACATTTTGGTGATGTACACATCACCAATGCGATGCAGTGACGCCTCTATAGAATGCCTTGTTGTGTTGGATAAGATTGTAGGAGAAGGTTGCGCGGTAGAAGATCATATCGTTGCACCAAAGATATACAGGCTTCACTTAATGGTTGTACAAATGTGGGCACGAAGAAGGTGTCAGTTCATGAAGAATGGCGACGGATTGTAAATAGATATACCACCCTAAGTGATGACGACGACCACTGTGATAAAAGATTTAAGAACCTTCCTACATCCGCTACTTTAAACGTTCTATTTGTTTTGTTGGACGGCTAAATACCTTCGTGTTAAAAAGAGGATTTTAATTTTCAATCAAAATCGATACAGCTTTTGCCCAATATTTACTCGAATCAACCAACACAGGCAAATATACAAAAAAATTTGAAATAACTTTTTGAGCATTAGTTTTTTGTAGTTATATAATCATATGATGATATTTTTGATGCTTTGATGATATCACAAATAAAAATTTATTATATGTACATTTTTCTCTACAATCCTGTCGATAATATGTCACCACCAACTCACACCAAATGATTTTTAACACTGTGTCCACCCCACGGTTGTTTCGAAGAAATAGCTATTGTATTATATATCCACAATATTACAATCAATAATCGTATAACTTTGTTTTTGGTGTACAATAAAGAATATATACATAGGTAACCAGTCTCCTCGTAGGTGTATTTGAAGGTAAGTTACGCATTATTTCTCATTTTCGTTGACGATGAATATAGGCCTGTACTTAATTTTACCATAGGGAGGAATTCTGAGGAATTGTTCGGAATAACTCCACCTAATAAGAATGATTCCTGCCGCTGAATTCTACTACCGCATAACTCGTCAAAAAGAAAAGTTTTATTCCAGCCACCTGGATTGGTGATGAGCCAATGTTGGGCCTCCGGAACTCAACCGCGTACCGGACGAAGCGCGGTAGCTAAGACCACTCAAACGCCGGTTTTCTGCGGGAGTATGTTACGTCCCCGGGCGAGCCGGCCCATTCATGCTACAGACAAATAATATGCCATTCTTGACAAAGTCTTCGTCTGTAGCGTGGCTCTACCACTATGAAGTGATTACACGGTGATGGTGTTCACAAACTTCCTCGTCTGCCATGCTATCCCATAAAATATAAGTTTACTTTTGCCGCCAGTACCCAGGTGAGAGCTGTTTTAATATGCTAATGGTCCAAAATAAATTCGACATAGGCATTTTATGGAAAATGAGGAATAAATTCAATTTTGCGAGAGGAAAGATCGCAGGGCGTCGTCGGGGATCCTTTACGTCTTACTTAAGAGCTGGAATAAGTTTATGCCCTCCAGATAATCTTAGTTTATGGGTTTTTGTCTTTATTAACTAAAGAAACGTCACACTTTTTGCTTTATTTATCAAATAACTTGAATAGTATAAAATATGAATGAGAAAATATTATGAGATTTTTAATTTTAAGGAGTATATGCTATATTTTTTATTTAAATTTTTTGAACTGCTAGTTTTTTTTATTCAGCGGGTCCTAGCAAACGTTCACCATATTTCGAGCGTGTAATATTGCTTTAATAATAAAAAACATTATAACTATTTTCTTCATTTTATATGTACTTTCCGGAATAAAACAGTTACAATTCTTCTCATGGACGTCGATTCTTCTCATGGAGATTTGACGAATTGATTTTATGCCGAGTTGCGTGAATTTAAAAATACTGTTTTTAGAATACTGAGAATACGAAAGATTGATGATGATTGATACGAAAGAATGTTTGTTGTTATTTCGTTAAGTATCTTTAAATTAGTATGTGAAGAAAAAACTTTGTATTCATTTTTGAGCATATTATCCTTACGGAGCATTAAAATTTGGTATAGTTAAAGTTTATACAGAAAGAATTATGTATAATGAATGCAATTATTTTTAAACTCTTTAAAGTACGGTCTAATTTCGACCACGAATCAATTTCTAGTATTATTAATTACCTTTAATGTTGTTGTCATATTTTTGATGCATTTTGCAGCACCTTAAAAAGGTGAATACTTATTTGTTACGTGTGTGTTTATATATTTCAAATGTATCAGTTGATCGTGTTCTTAAATAAATAAATAAAATAAAATATAACAACGTCACTGATGTAAGTTGCCGTCAAAAGTGCGGGGAAATTCCAATAGACCGATTTTTCCGCTTCCGGTGAAAGCCAACAACGGCGACACGTAGCGGCATGCTGATTCACGCCGCCATAATTTCCTCTAACAAACTCGTGAAACAGAATTTTTTGACAAGTTAATGTGTTCTATTTTTTTTCATGTTATATTATTTCAATAACATCTAGACGTAATTGTGCCCATAATGGGTATAATTACGTCTAGATCGACGCAAAAAAGCGATTCCGATCAGAAAAAATACTGCGTCGAATGGCCATCACAAATTACGTCTATAAAATATAATATTTTTTTATGGAATAGGAGTGCAAACGAGCAAGCGTGTCGCCTGATCGAAGGCAATCAACGCCGCCCATAGACAACCGCGACACCGGAGGAGTTACGGAAGTATTGCTGACCTTTTAGGTATGTGTAAGCCTGTTTTCTGAAGGTTCCAATGTCGTATCGGTACTACTTAAAGCTGAGAAAATCATCTTTAAGTAGTACCATTTTCCTAATTGTGTGGTACTTCTCCGATGGAGCTGGCATAGTCATGTATGGCTTATTAAGTAAGATGTATGTGTAATATGGAGATGGAAGAAAAATCTATAGACGGAATGGGTTAAACTATATTACTTTCAATTTGTAGGTAGCAAAAATCTTGTTGCAATTATTCTATCGTATAAATGATATCGTAAAATTAGCAAATATAACTGTTGAAGCGAAATTAAAAAGGAGAAGCATTAAAATCAGTTCAGCTACGACGTAGAGAAATCGTATCCAGCGAAGCACTTACAGCGAACACATAAAATTCGTTCGAAAGATATGAGTGTTTCAGATGTTCCCAAACTTTATTTTTACTTTTTTAATTTATTAGATTCACTTATACACACTAATAAAATAATAAATAAACAATAAAAATGTACTAAAATTAAAACAGAAAAGAAGAAATCGCATTATTTATTTTTCTTTTCTGTTGTGAAAGAATAATTTATAGTAATATATTTTAAAATCCTTTACAGTAGTTAGACAGAAATTTTGGCGACGACCAACTGGCTCAGTCGCGGGGCTCTCTGCTCACGGAGTCAATGGTCGCGGCTTCGATTCCCGCATCGTAATAAATATATGTATTGACTACAAATATTTATTCCGAGTCTCGTAACCCCGCCGATGCGCATTGGACAAGCGTGGTGAGTTAATGTCCGTTCCTCCAGAAATGGAGAGGCTCGTGCTCAGCAGTGCTCGGCAGCCGGCCCATTCATGCTACAGACAAATATTATGCCATTCTTGACAAAGTATTCGTCTGCGGCGTGGCTCTACCACTAGAGATTATACAATAACTACAACTTATATAACCTACTTCTGTATCATCATGAATATCTAATGCGACATTCATTTAAATTAGGAATAAGCGAATCGGGTTCAACACGCTTTGCGGTAAAGGGGCTATCAAAGAGATTAATAACATATAACACGTGGTTACTTCGAACTACGTGCGAACTGTAAAATATACTTTGCAATAAAGACGAACATAATCTTTATTATTTTTTCAAATCACTTAAATAAAAGGTTTAAATGATGTTTTTCGTTAACATTGTAAACTTTGAGAGCCACTGACACACCAACCTAATTTGAATTTAAAAATGAACCTGTGAACGCTGTAGCTAAGTTCAATTCCACGAATTACCGTTTGAAATTGATGCGGGTATTTTTAAACCCTATTACTTGAAATATAAACGAACCCGACTGATATCAATATATGTCTACATATAATATATAACGGCATGGCATTAGTTAAAACATTGTTATTAGATTTGGGTGAAAAATGGGTCCATGGTATATTTTTATCAGACGATCGCCTGGCTCTGTGAGCTCATAGTCCAAGGGACCCTTGGGTTCATATTCAGGTTAAAAACTGAAATCTCTAAAAAACAAATATAAAAATAAAATATAAAGTATGTGTAATGTGTTTCAAAGACACTGCATTCAATTTTTATTACAATGGCATGAAAATAATCAATTATAATATAATATATAAATTTGTTTACATCAGCTTTAGGCAAATTCAGATGAGAGAATCGATGTTGAGCACACACTTAAGGTACTTTTTTTATAGAACAGTTTGTGATTATAGCAATGATTTATATTTTCAGCCAAAAAACGAATTCATAGTTTCTTTTTTTTAGAGTGAGACAAGAGTATACAGGCACCTAACTATAAATTATTGCTGACGATCAGGTGCCTTGCAATTACAATCTTATCCACTAAAGAGACTGCGTACAGCATATCGTATCATATGCTAACACTTACATTATTGAAAACCTCTGGAGCCACTTATAGATTAACATTTTAATTATGATAAGTTACCGATAGTATAAAATATATACAAATTCGTTGTTCACAACGGTTAATCAAGAAAATTTTATATATATATGTGTGTGTGTGTGTGTGTGTAAAGTGTGAACGTGCGCGTGTGTCTGTATATCTAATTACCATTCTTTAATATTAATTATTGTCAGAGGGGATTTTTAGAATATTTCTTTTAAATGAGACAACATACATTTCTTTTAATAGTGGTAGAGCCGTAGTGAGCGGCCAAATTTCGGAGGCCCAACACCCCTCCTCCTCTACCCCTCTCACTCCAATTCCCACTTTGATAATGACACTTTTCTTAAAGTTCGGCAATGCTTCCGCACTGCCTATGGCGCTGCGGAAGTCTATGGGCGGCGTTGATTGCTTTCCATCAGGTGACACGCCTGCTCGTTTGCTTTGCTATACCATAAAAAAAAATTAGTAGTATTAAATAAATCTAGGGGCTTTAACTAACTTATTATAGGCTTATTATAGGTATAAAAGACTGATATTAACCATAATACAGATGTAATTTGCGCACACGCATCTACCACACACCCACACTTCATTAACGCAATAAGAATAATGCAATAAAAGATAGCACTGATGCGTGAGAGTATCCTGGAAAACTTGTAAAATATCAATCACAAACTGCTCTTTGTTGTTATATAAACCCGTATGTCCACATAACAGACCATAATGACGATTCCATCGCAGTGCATAATGTGCGGTCGTAGGATACATTAGTGCCGGCTCTCCGTACCGAGTGGCCGGATTGAAACCGGGCTGACTAACGCAATTATCGCCCGTAGTGTTGCCCGTCGAACTATCGATGTCGGTGCCGCAATTTAAAGTTTGTACAGCGATAAAAGTTAATCTGATGTAACATGTGTTCGAAAGAAGTTGAAAAGCTGAAGACATATAAGTTGTCTATATTGATACATATTGTTATATGACATATAAAATTTCACACATACTACACACCGCAAATAGAGGCCGTTTGGCTTACTTATTAGTGTGATTGCTATGAAGCCTAAAGTTATATGTTAAATTTATTTACTCAATCCATATATGTACCACTCAAAGGACGGGTCTCTCCAGTTCTGGAGGAATGATTGTTATTCAACAACAACTCTAGTTCAATGCAGATTTGCAGGATAACCAGACGGGGAATAAATATTTTTAGGCAAAACATATATTTATCCCGATGCGGGGATCGAACCCGCGATCATTGATTCAATTCAAAGAGATTTTGTATATAGGAACAAGTGAAACGGCAGCTAGCTCCGTGCGAACTGGTTTATTGTGAAACATACTATAAAAGTGATTGCAGACAGAGTACAAATAACTATATATACACATATCCAAAAAATGATATTTGTTCACCCAAATGTCTTTTGTTGTATATTTTAAACATAGAATAATTAATTATTATTATAATACAATTTTAAACATAACATAATTTAGAGTTCTAAGAGTTTAATAGATGAACCAAACATTTGACAAATAATCTATTTTCCACAGTGTAAAAACTTACGATTATATAATAATATTTTATTATCATTGTTATCAATATAACTTTAGTTCACTCCAGAAGATTGGCTTTCCTCGAAATCGAAGCATTCCTTAATCCCTACGATTGGTGGACGACTGGGGATTGATGAATGGTTTTATGACTCAGGTAAATCTAATTGTGTACTCACATATATGGGCTGAAAAAAAATCGAACATGGGCTTAGTAGCAATCACTCTAATCCAAGCCAAATGGTCACTGTTTGTTATGTGTGTTAAATTTTTAAAGTCGTATGATCATTTCTCCAGGAATGGTGAGGCTTGTGCCAAACAGTGGGATATATATGGGCTGTGGAAAGAAAAACACACAATTTTAATTTTTTATTTTTTAACAGTAATCGATAAATGGGCATCACTAATGCAAGGAAAGATTTACAAGGTGGGCGTTTCAGTGGCGCGCTGCTTTAACCTTTACTCGCATTAACAAGATATCGATCAGGCTGCTTCGCTTGCAAGTGAGTGTAATACTGGCGAGTATTCGAATACGCCGATTTCGACAATATATGCACGTAGATTATGTTTTTCAAAACAAAATGTTTTGGTACCAAATTTTACTATGTCCGTTTTAAACAGAACATTGGAACATTTAATTTTACTACTGCAAGTAACGCATCGAAGCGCTCTCTTAGCGTAGTGGTTAGTAAGCTGACATGTAAACTAAAAAGACTTTTTTACACATCTTGCTAGCTTGTTATTAAACTGCAGATAACTAAAATGATTCATAGGCCTGGGGTTAAAGGAATGTAATAACTAGTTACTTATTAAATAAGAAATTTTTAATATAGCGACAAAAGGATGGAAGAGTTTCTTGTGCCGTTTTTCTCTCTTAAAGCTTCATTTTGCGCTGTTAGCGCTTCGGAAACAAAATGTTCATCAATTTTAATTTCGATGTGAAAAAGAATTAAAAACCTTTGTGAAACCTATTTTGAAAAATAAAACTTTTATGGCTTTCAAAAGTTCTTAAATTAAATATTTAGGTAAATTAATATACTACTAATTGATTTACTAATAAAATTAATATACTCATCACATATTCACAAAATATGTTTTAAAAGAGTGAAAAAAGTGTAGCGGTGTTAGTTCATTAATTTTAATATTGATGTGAAATAGAGTGATTCATTTTGTTAAATCTATTTTGAAAAATAAATAATTTTATGACTTTTAAAAGTTTTTGATTTACAATGCGTGTGTTTATGTGTATTATATATTCATAGCGTGCATACTACGACCGATTGGTTCAGTGGTGGGGCCCTCCACCCTCGGAGTCAATGGTCGCGGGTTCGATCCCCGCATCGTAATAAATATATTTATAGATTACAAATATTTATTCCGAGTCTGGTAACCCCGCCAATTCGCACTGGACAAGCGTGGTGGGTTTAGCGTTCGTTCCTCCAGAAATGGAAAGGCCCGTGCTCAGCAGTGGGACATATATGGGCTGTGAAATACAATTGAGCCTTAATACCACTATTCTTTTAATACATGGTCTATTTTTCTGAATTAATGCAAGGGTATTATTTTAAGACATTTATGTGCCCAAGAATAACAACTGATACTGCGAAGTTACTAAAATCCTCTGTCTTCTTTTGTTGTTAGGGTAACTAGCAAATAAGTACTCAATAACAGACTACACAGTTATCATACGTATGTAAGAGATATAGTTCTCTAATAAGCCCACTGACTGTAGATGATTCCCGCACTACTACTCTAAATATCTGAAAGACAATAGGTTATTAAATAGCTCCGGCACAGAGCAGTAACATAATAGAGCCCGTTACATTATACGCTCAGGGAAAAAATCCAAGCATCTTGGAAGCAGACAGGTAATTACTCTGAACACGTCAATTGCACACGCTAGTTCCCACGTTAAGCTTCGTATAGCCAGTATCCGTACTAAAAAGGGGATTTAAGTTATATATACGTACATTGTGGTGCTAGTTATATGTGGATTTTTGTAAAGAAAATAATTTTTTTACATTGCATTTTAAAGGAAGACAATAAATGTTATTGCTAGAATTCTAGGAAAACATATCAACTAAGCTAATAATTTTTAGCTACCGCTTCAGAATAGTTAGAATTATTACAACTTAACTAAGTTATAGCACTTCTGGTAAAAGTATGTGGTTAACGTTGATTGCCTTAGATATTGTTTTTGAGTATATGTTTTCAACAATAAAGCTAATAAACTACGATAACTTCAGAAACCAAAGTGGTGCTCTAAGGACATGAATAGCACAAGAAAATCCCTCATCATCTTTTCAAAATGACGTATTTATTAACATAATTTAATATTTAATCCCAGGCTGTTTGATCGTAAGTACAACCCTAACCACAAAAGGTTTCTTTGTTTGAAGCGAAATTACAGGATACAAGTTATTTCAATCAGGATTTTTTAAATCAGACGTATTATAATATTTTTGTATCAATACTAGCTGTAAATGGGAGAAAAGTTATTTTTTGAGTTTATTTTTCTCATTTCTTCCTTATTCAGATTGCTAGATTGACATGCAAAGAAATAATAATAATTTCTTATGTCAAACAGAATATTTTGAATTTCAATCTCCGTTTTTCTCCCATCCTATCTAAACTCACCTTGGCAACTATCCTTTGGATATAAGAGTACTTCCTTGCTTTGACTTAGTTTTAGAGATTAAAAAATAATTGATTTGCTACCTACGGTAAATAGGTACATATCGACGAAAAAAAGCGTAAACGTAGTTAACCGCAAAATGAAAACTTACCACCAGAGCCAAAAATCTCTTAAGATTTCTCAAAAATTGGATCTGATCACTCAAAAACAGTCAGTACCAACGCTGTACAAAGTTTCCTATTAGTTGTAGAGTTGATTTAAGTCTGAATATGCAATAAAAAAAATTTAACTTCTGTGTCATTTACAGCGTTTTCTTTTTTTTGCGTCGATATATTTTTAGTTGATTTTCTGATATAATACTATTAATATCTTCGAAATGAATACATCAATGTCCAAGAGCGGACGTTTCGTGCGGATTTATTTTGGGAGTTGTCATTGAAATGCATTTTGGCTGTGTTCACGTCAGTTATTAGATAATTCGTTACTGGCAAATGTCAATTAGTGATCCCGAAGTAGGACTTAATGATAAAACGATAACAGTGTTCCGTGTCAGACAATATTGAATGGTGGGGCATAATAATCAACTAGATATACTCGTATAATAATGTGAAATTGGATTTAAAATCTAACATAAATAAATAAAATATAATATGATTTAAACTTATAGGCCCATCTTACGACTTAAATAGGTTGTAGGATTAGGAATAAAATACATAAAGAAGGAATTGCTTTCAAAATTTTTGACAATAGTTTTTTTTTAATATCAAAATTGCCTGTAGTATCATTGGTAGTATTTTTAATATAATGCAAATAGTATAAATGGTTGGCACCATGAACTGCATATCGTAGTAATGAATCCATCTTTAGAGACGTGGGTATCCACGAAAGACTGTCCTCATTGGTCGCTCTTTCTCGTCAAGTTATTCGTACAATGGCAACATTATTATGAAAGAGATTTCATTTTCGCAGGTAATCGATTTTTAGATATTGATTTTGTTCTGCTAAGTAAAATTTGAGAGTGGGAGAGGTTACTCTAATTTCTTTCTTTTACTTATTCCCCTCATAATATACATATGTTACCCTAAGGTAGGCAAATAAATAGCTTTGCCATTAGAATTATTTATGCCCATGGGGGCAGTAACTACTTACTTGGTTACAAGCTAGGGTAGGCAAAAAAATGCTGTGCCATTAGAATTATTTATGCCCATGGAAGGGCAGTAATTACTTACTTGGTTACAAGCTATAGTAGGCAAAAAATTTGATGTGCTATTAGAATTATTTATGCCAATGGGCGGCAGTAATTACTTGCTTGGTTACAAGCGAAGGTAGGCAAAAAAAATGCTGTGCTATTAGAATTATATCCATGGGCGGTAGTAATTACTTGCTTGGTTACAATCTCACTTCTTTGTCTTACTTTTTAATAAGAAAAGTGCAGCTCTTTCAAAGCACGAATATGCTGGTCACTTGATAGTAAGTGATCACCGCCCTCTATAGACATTCGCAACACTGGAGGCGTAACATGAGACATTAAAGATTAATTGTTTCATACATATCTCAACTTTGACAGCAGTAAAGATTATGAACTCATTATATTCGATGACATTTGCAAATGTTTAAGAGTTTACTTCTCAATTACACATTATTTGTGAAATACCCGCAAACGAAACGAAACTTAAAGTGTATAGCGTTAAAAGTTAAAATTGCTTACACTTTGCTCTTTGGCTGCCATTACAAATAGATTGTAATTATATTTCGATTGTTGAAATGTTGAGTTACACACCAGCAACAATGGCGTGTGTTCAAGAAATATTTGCTAACGAACCACCTTCCAGTAAAAAAAAAAAAGAAACTCATTATAAGAGTGTTCGCTTACAAAACTAATTGTGCGCTGAATTTTCTTTGTAATATAAAACAATATCATCTTATTTTTTTTAACAGCCCATATATTTGTCCCACTAGGACGCACGGGACTCTCCATTTCTGGAGGAACAAACGTTAATCCACCACGCTTGTCCAATGCGGATTGGCGGGGTTACCAGACTCGGAATAAATATTTGTAATCTATACATATATTTATTCCGATGCGGGTATCGAACCCGCGACCATTGACTCCGCGGATGGAGGGCCCCGCCACTGAGCCAATTGCTCTTTAATATATCTAATTTATAATATTTTTTAATAATTAAATTATTCTACACATTCGATGCCGTCATCAAAAACATAATATTCTTACTTTTATATTGTAATTAACTCATTGATTACAGTATCCGATTCATGAGTCAAAGATTTTTATTTAAATTTGGGCGAAATTAAAAGTTTTTTTTTAAAGCATTATGACTACGGATCTTTGGATGTGATGTACTTGTTTATTTTGTTTTGAAACATTAAATTTCATTTTAATGTGATCAACAATTCTTCATAAATATCTGGCTCATTGATGTTACTGTGCAAATGAAGCGCATTTATTTAAAAACTAAACTTTTTAGTTTTTCTTCCTTAATTATTAACATATTGGTTACATTTTGGTTTATTGGTAACTTATGATTAACGGAGTCAGGCGTGTTACTTTGCGGAAATCCATTACTATGTAGACAGTCAAAACTTTTACTTAGCTAAGTTCTGCGACAAGCAAACAAAAACAGCAAAATTATACTGTATGTTTTTATACTAGTAGAAGTGGATTTAGGGGTAATTTAAACTAAATTTTACCGAAAAAACGGCCGTCAGCAATTCTCCACCTCCCAACCACTATGAACAACACTAAACACACACTATCACTTTTCCACATTGCACACGACACGTGTTTCGCCTCAACACGAGGCATCATCAGACATAGTATACTCTATGTAAGACTTATGGTTGTCTTCAGTAGAGTTTCTGTGTCGTTTTGTTTGTCGCGGATCTCAGCTAAGTAAAAGTTCTGACTGTGCGCATATTATTAGTAATAAATAAAAATTAATAAATAAATAAAGTGTTTTATACCTAAGCTACGAGTGTGCTATAGTACAGACTATGTACTACAGATATATATATACAGACTCATAACAAATATCTGAATATCATAACAATTTTTTCATCACGCCTGGTTTCAAACCAACAACGACCACGCCTGGTTTCAAAAATCAAACACTTCGCTACTGCGCAATTTGTGTCGTGAAAGGATATGTATTTAAAATTAAGTTGTAACATGTATTTTTTGGAATTTTCTTAAAGCTATTTTAATTTTTGAATTTATAGTGGTTAAAATATTTTGCGCCGTTTCAATGTACGGTGAGCCTTATGCCACTGAGTATGCATTTGTATGTACGCCGCGAAATCAGTAATGCTCTTTTGAACGATTGTTGCATCTGTGTAGCGTCGGTTCCGCATCCGCATAGTGATGTCGAACGACGCGTCGGTATTGCGTCGGGAGGTTTCTCGTGCTTGCAATGTCACTGATTGTTTGCCTTAACTTGCATAATTGTTGGTGTCTTGTATTTTGTGACTTTTGAACGGCTTGAGACAGCTATACTCAACCTGCAGCCCGCTGGGCTTTTGTGGTTAGCCCATATGTTACATTATTTTAAACTATTTTAGATTTGGATAAGAAAATGAAGAGTGCGCTAAGTTAATAGGTTCTACATAACACTCGAGCCACGGTGTGCAGTGCTATTATTGGTGTGGTAATTTACCGATATATATAGCAATTTATGCTTATAATTTTCAGCAGACATCTGATTGTATCATAGAAACACGTCATTTTGTTGTTTTCATAAATACGACTTTGAAGAAATAATCAAGTATTTGAATTAGCTAGATTCTGAATCGAGCAAGTGAGACTGCAGGAATCCCGTTTCTTTGACTTCCATGGCTTTGTTTGCCGGTCGTGACTTGTTTTGAATTTATTTGTTGACATTTACATGACACAACTGTGTTAAAACATAAGTAGTCATTACCTATTTGTTTTGCGGCCCGCGTCACTACGACTAACACGTGTTTGCGACCTTTATGAAAAAATTTTGAGGCTTGAGTGAACGATGTACGTACACACAATATATTTGTGTTGAACATCATTCAATCATCGTTTAGAGGCATTGCCGACCTTCGAAAAATGTGTGAGTCCGTTTTTTGAAGGTTTCAATGTCGTATCGGTTCAAAAAGACCGCTGGAGATAGATGATTTTACGGAATAACGGAGTTAATACTGGTATATGGAAAAAAGTTTACTTTTTTTTTACCATAGCAGGCAAACGAGCGTGCGGATCACCTGGTGATAAACTATCACCGTCGTCTATAGAAATACACAACACCGTAGGGGTCGCAGATGCGTTGTCCGCCTTCACTTCAAATGGCTTCAAATTTGTGTTTCCTTTTCCTTTTTAGTCCCTTCTCATTAAACTCTAAGGTAAAATGTAGGCAATACATTAAGTATTATAGGCGGTGGATACTGTTTAACATTTGATGACCCTCTTGTTGGTTTACACTTCCAAGTTAACAGAAAAGCATACAACTTGCTTCTATTTGTTTATAATTTATAATTATACTCATTTTATCATCAAATCAACAAGCCTGTTACCTGTTAGGGTAGGCAGAGACCGCAGATCTCCATCTGCTACGATCTCGGCACACCTTCTTTGCTTCCTTCACCCTTGTCACTGTCTACATACCATCTCGCCTCTGGGTACTCAGGGTACTCTTGACCTGGCCTTTCTTAAAAAGTTTGACAATTTTGTCAATGTATTTTTTTATCATTGTCAATGACAGTGACGTGGTTCGCCACCCGTCACGTCCTGATTGCCACGAGGGCGAGAAACGACTAAGCCGAGAGAGCCGTTTCGCTGCGATGAATGTGAGAGGAAGAATGTACGAGTGTGGAGGAGGCGGGGAGGGTGTGGCGGTGTGATCGTAACGGATGGAGCACTGTGGTCTCTGCTAATCCCTGCGGGGAATAAGCGTGAATATATATAAACAAAAATATTTTTTCATTGGTTTTCCCCTACCGACTCTTCCATCCACATCCACAACGTAAATTTCTTTACTTGGTCGTCTTTTATTTATCCTCTCTATGTTAACCATCTAAACATCCCCTTCTCAACTTTTGTCACGACACCTTCTTTTGCTAGACACCGCTCTCTTTTAATTAATATTGTACAACAGTTAAACAAAACAGTGAATGTCATTGTTGTCGTTATTTATTTGAAACTCTGTGGTCTGATTTATAATAATGGGTCGGCGCCTAAACAAAGAGAGAATAATTTGGCAATGTGATTTGACGCGCTAATTATTCTCGCGGAGAGGTAATAAATAATTCAGACGCGGAAGCGGAGTGCAGAGGTTTCAGGTTGGAACCCCTGTCACTGTAATTTGTGCTGTCAACCGTCGAGCCTAGCTTGGAATCAGGTGTTTAATACGACCATTAGAAAAGCCTAGATTTAGCAGCATGCAAATTGTGCTACCAATTTGTGTAGGAGGCAAATGACAGCAGTTCTGGAGTAGCATTTATTATTAGCCATTTCGTTGATGGCAATTATTTTATTACATGTTTTGGACTATTTATAAGTATTAAGTAATTTCTCTCTCTCTCTCTCTGGTCGATCCTTCACGTTTGAAGATCGCGATTCCCAGACTTCACCTTTTTTCTTTCATATACATTGTTTTCTTCGTGACCTTCATGGTGATTTTCTTGGGAATTTATTGCAATTGTTTTCCGTTACCTTTTGCGAGTTATTTAGACCCCAAGGTTTGCTGAAGCCTCTTCCGACCTGTTTCCCGGTCGGATGTATGGTTATACCGCCATTGCTCGGTAGCCAGAGTGCCTACGGTCAAGTATCAATTGTAAGTGACCTTCTACGTAGCCTGAATATAGACGACGTCTCGGTCTACGGTTTCATTCTCATACTCCGCGATAAGATGGTCCACATCAATAATAAAATGTAACCAAATAACTAAATGAAACCAAAATAAAATATGGGGTCCCCTTCTTCTTTTAGAGATTTACTTAGTTACATAATATCAACGTCGTAATATCAACATACATACGCCTGTTTCCCGTAGAAGTAGGCAGAGATCACAGATCTCTATCTGCAACGATCTCGGCACACTTTTTTTGCTTTATCCACACTTTCTTTACAAATTCGCCGGTTAAGAGTACTTTTGACCTGGCCTTTCTCCTTCGTCTTCTCCTACCAATCCTTTCATCCACATCTACAACGTAAATTGCTTTTATCGGTCGTCTTTCATCCATTTCTCTATGTGCCCAAACCATCTAAGCATCACCTTCCGGTTCATCACCTCGCCGGTTAAGGATACTTTAAAAAAAAGTCGTTATCAACAATGTTTATAATAGACTTTTAAGGAACGAGATGAGTCAATGCGGGTCACCCTCATTCCATAAACTATGGCCATAACTAACACGATCGCCAAGCAAACGGTCCCGCCTGAAACTTCACTGTAAATATAGTTAAGCTATTCGAGAGGCGGTGGCTTAAAACTGAAATTACTACTAGGCACTTGGCACACCGAGAGCGAGGCTAATTCCTTATTTATCGCTATCGGTGGATATTAATATTATTTAATGTGTAATAATAAATTTTCTTTCAATTTTATTTTCGTAAATTAATTAAATTATTTTGAGATTGACTCAGTGGCGAGGCACTCCGCAGAGAAACAGACGTGACGATACGTATGTATGTATGTCATATTATTTACTTGTGCAAGGAAGGACGGTATGTTATACCAGAGACGTCAATGGATCTAATCATTATTTATTCTAAAACAATTATTTATTTTTCAAATTTTAAAAGTTACGAATATTTAAATAAAGTAATATAGTAAAAAAGGTTTTATTATAATATATTCAAATAAAAAGTTTAATACATTACTTTTTACACTCCGCCCGCGGAGTTAATGGTTGCGGGTTCGATTCCCGCATCGGAATAAATATTTATATGGATTTATAAATGTTTATTCCGAGCCTGGTAACCCCCCCAATTTCCTTTCTTCTCTATCCTTTCCCTTCCTCTCTACCAATCCACGGTCTGCCGACTTTTTGTTGAGTTCTTTATCTTATTCTTTACAACAATCACATTATTTACATCAATTGTATACGAGTATGGTTTTCTTTTATGAAAGAAGTATAATGGCAAAAAAGTAAGGGTTGCTAGATGGTAAAAATCACCGCCCATGGACATTTGCAATATTAAAGACACTGCATATGCATAAACTACTTTAGGGTAAAGATGTAAATAATGGGAAGGGAAGAAGGATTTAATGGGAGGGAAAGGGAGAAGCAAAGGAAAGTAAAAGTATCTGGGCCTCCGTATCTCTCCCACTCACCGTACGAAACACAGTATCACAGAATTAACCCTTCTTTGTATAATGGTGGAAATTTCTATCATAACATTGAATACCTAAAAACTATATAAAAGAACAAGTTCACTTTAAGTTGATCGTGTCTAGATACCTTTTTAATGTTCATTGCATAAAAAAAACATAGCTGTCAAAAATAAGCAAGTGCCACTATCACTAAAACAAGCTTGAAGTTGTCATTCCGTTTTTTTTATTGTAGTTGCAATAAACGTATGATTTTGTTTTATTATATTTGAGTTTCTATTGCTTAAAAACTGTAAATGAGTGGAAGAAAGGTTTGTAACATGTGTTTCTGTTATTTTTAGAGCAATTTCTGAAAAAGTTTGGCGTTTAATTTAAAAAATACCACATGATAGAATTTTACATCACTATGCAGTTACTTATCTCCTAATATATGGGAAAAAATATTTTTATTTTTACTTATTAAATTTTTATTCATTGTTGATTATTAATAAAAATAATAATTGTTTTGTAAATTATCATAAAGAATGAAAAATATCCAATGATATCCTCTTTTAATTCTATTTACTTTGCATGATTTTGCAAAATTTCCATCATATTGTATTGCTAAATTTATACTATAAATATATACTAAGATTTTTTTAATCATTTTTCCTTTAATTTTGAACATGAATTATATCACCTTGATTTATTTCACCAATAAAGAAAAACTCATGCAATGAAGGGTTAAGTCAATTTGTGTCATTAGCCTCTTGACATAACCATAATTTGATGAATCATAAAAATAATGTGAATATTATTTTTATGATTCATGCATAAACATAGTTTATCGTGGTAGAACCACGCTGCGGACGAATGCTTTGTCAAGAATGGCATATTGTTTGTCTGTAGCATGAATGGGTCGGCTCGCCCGGGGAAGTACCACACTCTCGCAAAAAAACCGGCGACTGAGTGGTAGCTTAGCTACCGTGCTTCATTCGGTGAGCGATTGAGTTCCGAAGACCCAACCCCCCTACCATAATGACACTTTCCTTAAAGATCGGCATCGCTTCTGGACTGCCTATGGCACTGCGGATGTCTATGGGCGGCGTTGATTGCTTTACATCAGGTGACACGCCTGCGCGTTTGCCTTCCTAAATCATAAAAAAAAATCTAATATAAAAATAATAGGATATACTTAATGGTTACTTAAGATATACTAATTGGTACTTAACCAATTGGCTCAGTGGCGGGGCTCCCCGCCCGCGGAGTAAATGGTCGCGGGTTCAATTCCCGCATCGGAATAAAATATATGTTTGGATTAAAAATATTTATTCCGAGTCTGGTAACCCCGCCAATCCGCATTGGACGAGCGTGGTGGGTTAACGTCCGTTCCTCCAGAAATGGAGAGGCTCGTGCTCAGCAGTGGGATATATATGGGCTGTTAAAAAAATGTGAACGAATGAAGAAATTCAATAATTTAAAAATAAACTGCCCGGCGTCTGTACGAGACACTTATGGGCATCTGAAAGACGTCTAACTTTACAATTCCGCATGAAGTAATTGATGTGTCCTATACGTCATTGTTCTTTGTTAGGGAAATTTCTTACGAAAAAATAACATATTTTTTCTTCGTAGCAGATTAATGTACGTTCGTCCTAGAATGGTGTAAAGTTGTGTCGACGTTTTGTATTATATATTGTCACTGTATAGAGAGAGCACTTGTTACATAGCTCATTGTGACCCCACCATAAATAACTGGACGACCCACCGCGGGGTCGCTATTGAGAGCTTAAGACCACTAAATGCTACGCTGCCCGTTCACAAATATATGGAAATTATTCTCTATGGATCCCTTTGTTTGAATTTAATCCAGCGCAGTATGGGGATTATACCGGTATGGAACTTGTCAAATCGGTGCGTGATTATAAATTAACTGATTTCTTCTTTCTTCTTCTTTAATCTATTTATGTGCAGCTACCTGTGACTTAGACTGTGTACTATAGTGTGCCAGCCGTACTGATGCGGTGACACGGGATCTTTACGGGACTTCTTCTTATACTAAAACTCTTCCAAATGATATTAATATATTTCTCTATTCACTGTACATTTATATCACACTCTTTGTCATATCGGCGATATGGTTTGCCACCGGTCTCTTTCTGATTCCCAGGAGGGTTTGAAACGATTAACGGAGAGCCGTTTCGCTACGATGAATGAGAGAGGAAGGATGGATGAGTGTGGAGGAAGCAAGAAAGGTGTGCTGGATTTATTTCTAAAGCAAAATCTAATTCCTTTCAAAGTTCTCTAGATTAACCTTAAAGTCCTAACAACTTTTGTCGGAGATCCGACAACCGTTGGAGTAGACGAGTGCTAAAGTGGCGACCGCGTCTCGCCAAACGTAGTGTGGGTCGTCCCCCTCGTAGAGGTTAGATGATCTGCGCAGGGCGGCTGGCAGGGACTG
Source organism: Baronia brevicornis (assembly GCA_031353405.1). NCBI lineage: Eukaryota > Metazoa > Arthropoda > Insecta > Lepidoptera > Papilionidae > Baronia > Baronia brevicornis. The sequence continues at coordinate 145,288 of JASFAT010000503.1, forward strand.
GATGCGTGAAGCTAGGTGACGTTTGCTGGGGGAAGCCTATGTCCAGCTATGTACTGCTGCAGGATGTTGATGATGATGATCATTTAAAAAAAATACACTGTAAATAATGTTAAGGTAAGTCATCGTGATTATAGCCTTGTGAAATAAGCTTGCGAGGGAACTGCATGGCACGAATTCGTGATCACTGTAGTGTTAAATCCACACGCTTATGCTAATATGCATCAATTAGCAGACTTCCATTGTTAAAGGTGTTATCGCTAAAAGTCGACAAGCACGACCTTACAACTAGAAGCAAATCACAATCAAATCCTCACTTTATTGTCTAAAGGCAAACGACCTTTTTGCAATGCCAATGGTGTAACAGATATACATAGGTAGTAGTGATAACTTGCCATGGTGACTGGTTTCTTTGCTTCTCGTTTATGATATATTCCTTACCAATATAAGTTCATAGTAATACCGACTAAGGAATTAGACATGGCTACATCAAGAGACTATAGAGCCCAGACAGTTGGAATTAGTCTCGAGAACTGATATCAGCATTTTGTTGAAAAGCTGCAGAAGCAACCGTTCGTTCAAATCCAACGCCCCCAAAAAGGTTCTGAAAAAGTTCTGAATTTAAATATATTTTTTATTAATATATGTTTATTTTAAAATAATGTTGTTACCTTCTCTGTTCTAGTGTTCGAGTTAAGTTTGTAATTGATATAAAAATGACTATATTCGACTTTCTAATTTCGTTTACCTACACTGTTGAGCATTGTGACCATCATAACATTTTTCTTTACATGCCTTTTTAAATAGGGCCCTCATATTATTGAAATGTTCTCCAAAATGTATGCACACAGGAAATTCTAGTGTGAGGTTAGCATTTTTCGTTGTAGTTCTTTTATTGTATTTGAGTAATACCTGTGACTGAGTCCGAATCATTTATTTTTTTTTTTTATGGGATAGGAGGGCAAACGAGCAAGCGAGTCGCCTGATGGAAAGCAATCAACGCCGCCCATGGACAACCACGACACAACAGGAGTCGCGGAAGCGTTGCCGGCCTTTTAGGGTTGTTTTTTGAAGGTTCCAATGTTATAACAGTATGGAAAAACCGCCAAGGGTAGCTGGTTCCACAAACTGGTGGTGCATGGAAAGAAGTTACGAGAGAAACGCACCGTAGTAGATCGCCACTCATCCAGATGGTGGGGATGGAATTTTCCTTTACGGCGAGTTGTGCGTCGTTGTTCTCCAAAATGTATGCACACAGGAAATTCTGGTGTGAGGTTAGCATTTTTCGTTGTAGTTCTTTTATTGTATTTGAGTAATACCTGTCTGTGACTGAGCCCGAATCATTTGTTTCATTTTTGATAATGGGTCGACATAATCTGCTATTAAGACAATTTAACAACGCATTTTTACGAGTTGCTATTAAATATACAATTTATAACAACACAATCCTTAACGCCCTTTGATATATAATTTTCATTGTCTCATTATTAACCTGCCTGTACCGTAAATAGTTGTCGGCACTCCTTTACAGCTTCTATATAAATACAAGTAAGTAACATGCCTTCGAGAATGCAGAATATTGTACACTGCAAGTAATTCGTAAGACCTCAGGTGGCAGGTAGGTTTGGCAATTCATGTGCCCCTTCGATTAGTTTCTACCGGACATTCCAATTTCTTATTTTTTACTTAAATTTTATTTATATCAAATAAAAACAATATTAATTTTGTAATGGCAAGAAAACTAATATTATAAACGGCTGCACGCTTTTTAAAAATACAATATTTTGATGATTATTATAATTATTGTCAACCATTACAATCGAGCTAATAATACTTGTGTTACGAAAATATGGTTGACGTCAATACTCTAAAAATAGATCAAATGGAACTCTTATATTGGAAGTGCTATCGCTAACCTATAGCTATGGATATAAAGAATTATAGAGAATACAGCGCTTAGTTTTCTCAAGACTTCACTTCTACCGCATGTGATCTGCACAAAGTTTTTTTTTTCATATTAAGGTATTTATGATTTTTTTTCTGAAATGATTAAGAATCACGGATTAACATATTAATTATGATAACTTATATTAAAAATATATACAGATTCTTTGGTCATGACGCAAGAAAATTTTATATATTGCATGCGTATCTGTGAGAATCAGATGAGTATATTTAATATTAATTATTGTCAGAGAGAATTTGGGGACCCTTTTTTTAAATGTCGTTTTTTTAACAGCCCATATATGTCCCACTGCTGAGCACGGGCCTCTCCATTTCTGGAGGAACGGACCTTAACCCACCACGCTTGTCTAATGCGGATTGGCGGGATTACCAGACTCGGAATAAATATTTGTAATGTTATTATATATATTCACGCCTATCCCCCGCAGAGGCAGAGACAACATCCAGAGCAGAGCTCCGTCCGCTATCATTCATCGCAGCGAAACGGCTCTCCATTAGTTAGCGACTAAAGCCCTCGTGAGAATCAGGACGTGACGGGTGGCGAACCACGTCGCCGTCATTTTCAACACATTTCATTTATTTGTAATCCATACATATATTTTTGGCGATGCGGTTTCGACTAGTCTAAATTTGTTCACAAAATTTTTGGTTAACCTAGTTTCGTAGGATCACAGCAGCCTTTCTGTGCTCAATATTGCAAGCACGGCCGCAATCACTACTTGTGTAACTTTTAGTATTTACTGCACACCTCATCGCAGCGTCGACGGGCTCTCCGTGGGAATTATTTATTTGCATATTTCCAACAGGGCCTATTCGGGGAAGCTGTCTCTCGATGGCAGCGATGTATGTATCTTGCATACAAAAGCTTTGTGCTTTGTGAATTCCATACATATTTTCATTCCTTGTTTTAATGAAACTTTCTTTAACAGCCTATTGCTGTCCCACTGGCGGTCATGGGCCGCCCCATTTGCTGGAGTCATGTCTTATAACCCACCTCGATGTCCCGCTTATCCATCATAGATAAACGGGACCATTCAGACTTAAAATAAATACTTGTTGGTGATTGATATAGTCCATAAGGATAAGAGTACTTGATGTAAGGTGAAAATTTCTTTTTTCAAATTTTTACTTTATTTTTTTGAGTGTTAAATATATATATATATATATATATATATATATATATATATATATATATATATATATATATATATATATATATATATATATATATATATATATATATATATATATATATATATATATATATATTGTATGTATTTAAATTAATATAATTAGTTTTTAAAACTAAATCCGCCTGGTGTGCATTATTTGAAAAAAAGATTAAGTAAATAAATATTTCACTCGACGCAGGAATCGAACCCGCCAACATTAACTGAGCAAATTAGGTTGTCAATAGAATTATTCTTCTATTAACACATTCTCCATATATCCCTATTTTTGGCCATAGCCTAGGTCTTCCCATTGCATTTTCTGCTGTGGATTTCATTTGGTCGTCGTCCTGGGCGCTCTGATAACGCATATGTACGTTGTACGTAAGTACGTTCCAGTGCAGTTATGGAAAATAACTTTTTTATAATATAGTAGGTTAATTACAGCATGCTAGGTTATCTCGATTGAAAATGATCACTGCCATAAACGACTGCAATTAAGGCGCATAATTAATGCGATGCATCTTCTTGAAAGAAGAGCATATGGTAGCAACTTTAATGTATAAATTTGCAATTATTAGTGATTGTGTGTGGTGTAACTTTGAATGGTAGAATGAAAATGAAGATATAAGAGAGCGATGTGGAGTAAAAGAAGGTGTCGTGACAAAAGTTCAGAAAGGGAGGCTTAGATGGTTTGGGCACATAGCGAGGAAGGATGAAAGACGACTGGCAAAAGAAATTTATGTGGCGAATGTGGATGGAAGAGTAGGTAGGGAAAGACCACGGAAAACATACTTTGACCAAATTGCTGAAGTTTTTGAGAAAGGCCAGGTCAAAAGTGGCGATCTACTGCGGTGCGCTTCTCTCGAAACTTCTTTCCACGCATCATCACTCTTTGGAACCAGCTACCTTCGGCGATCTTTCCGGACCGATACAACATTGGCACCTTCTACAAAACAAGCCTACACATACATAAAATGCCGGCAACGCTTCCGCGACTCCTGCGGTGTCGCGGTTGTCTATAGGCGGCGTTGATTGCTTTCCATCAGACGACACGCTTGCTCGTTTGCCCTGTTATTCCATAAAAAAAGAGTACCCTTAACCGGCGGGTTTGCATGAAGAGAGTAATGAGTGTGGAGGAAGCGGGCGTGATGATATATATGTATGTATGTATTGGTGAATGTACATATTTTGTTTCATCATTATCATCACACGTCTGCGGCATTCCACTGCTAGACGTAGGTCTTTCTCACGAAGCGCCACTTAGCCTAGTCTTCATATGAAGAAACTAGAGTTTCAAGAAAGCTTTAACGACTTCCAAATGTTTCTACATCATTAATCTAATCTTAACTGTTCCTAAAATACATTTCTTTTTTATTATTTATTAAACCAATCTATGAATTATATAAACAAAAAGTTCACACGGTTCAAAGCTTACCTTATTTAAGACCCAACATCAACCATATGGTATGAACTTTTAAAAAAGAAACTTGACCGAGGAATGTACTCGCGACGCTCAGCCGATTCGCACCTGTCACATCTCGATACCTGTTTCGAACGGATGTTCCGATCGTTCACCCAGCGCGAAAGGAACAGGTATACAAGCGTGCCGCAAGACAGAGAGGTATACATCAATTATGCTGAGTTGAACAGAGATAAATGCAACGTCGCGTGGCGCGAGAGCGAGAGGTCGACCGATCTGATCCTGCTATGCTTGTTTTATTTAATAATCCAGTTATAATAAGATAGCGTATACTTAGTAGGCTTCCGAAGTCGCGATACGAGTTTGCTTGTTTTCTGTGAATATGGGCATGTATGTGAGATGCTTTGGCTTACGCACCCTATATGGACTGATTCGAGAAAATATACAATTCATTTGATAGCATATTGATTAGATCGTTTAATGCGTATTAAGTAAATTATGTTTATTTAAACTTTTATTATTACTTTGATTATTTATATTTACTTTTATTATTTGCACAATATATACATCAGACGGACTTAATGCCATTGGACATTTCAACCTGCGGGAGAAACAGAGAAGATTGGTTTGAAGGTGATGCAGCTTGTACAAAAAAAAATTAAAACTAATTTTATAAGTTTAAATATATAAAATGTGTATACAAATACATATATAGATATATACACACTAACTCACGGGAAAATAAATAATAAAAGAAAGAAATGAAAACAGAAAAATTCACTTTGCTGCATGTACTCTCATCCTTATCCTCATCATTAATATATATAATTAACAGAACTTCATTCGGATTTTGACTTTAAAATGAATTTGTTAGAGGCTTTTTAATTCAATGTCAAGAGGAATTCCTTTCTAGAGCTTTATCGCTGTTAAGGTGAAAGATTTAGAGGTAAAGCCAGTGCGGTGTGAAGGAGAAGGAGAATGAAAAACGGGGAGAGAACTTCGCTTCATTTCAATTCCTTCCCGGTATGGTCCGCGTCTTATGTCGGTGATTCGGGTTCTCTGATATATTTTGTCATTCACGAGCGCTAGTACCTACTTATTATTAGGTGATGCTTGTTTACATATTTACCTATTTTTTTGATAAAATGACCTCGGTGTGGCCCGCGTCTTATGTTGGTGATTCTGGTTCTTCGATGTATTTCCTCATTCATGGGCGGTAGTACCGAACCATCAATAGATGATCCACTTCATGATTCCCGCCGCCGAATTCCACAACCGCACAACTCGCCGTAAAGAAAAGTTTCATCCCCACCATCTGGATGAGTCGCGATCTACTACGGTGCGTTTCTCTCGAAACTTCTTTTCACGCACCACTACTCTGTGGAACCAGCTACCTTCGGCAGTCTTTTCGAACCGATACGACATTGGCACCTTCAAGAAACAAGCCTACACATACTTAAAAGGCCGGCAGCGCTTCCGCGACTCTTACGGTGTCACGGTTGTCTATGGGCGGCGTCGATTGCTTTCCATCAATATGCTTGCTCCTTTTCCCTCTAGTCCCATAAAAAAAACTTGCTAATTTACCTATTTCTTCTATAAAATGCTCTCGGTGTGTCTCGCGTCTTATGTCAGTGATTCTGGTTCTCTGATGCATTTCTTCATTCATAGGTGGCAGTGCTTACTAACCATCAGGTGCCCTACGTTCTTCTTGTTCGATAAAAATGTTAACGATCATTAATTTATTCAGTTTTGGAATGAAATCTAATACTCATTGGAGTATACATTATATTCCCGTTAAACAGGTCCGAGAAGCACAGATTAGTTGTGCGTGATACCAGTATCTCCAATCAAATCTTCAACTACCAATTACAAGGTATCGTGTTGCGTTTTTAAAATGTTCCTTATCGCAAATAGCGATGTACGTTTGTCGATGTAAATTTGCTGGAATTAAAAAAAAATAAAATAGCCAAATTGAGAACCCCTCATTTTATTCAAATATATATATATATATATATATATATATATATATATATATATATATATATATATATATATATATATGTTTTTTCATAAAGTTCTATTAATATTTAAATTATTCAAACTTAAACTACGAGAATCTCAGTGCTTCGATATTTATTGCGTTTTCAAAGCTTTTAAAAAAGAAAATATGTTATAATTTGTTTAATTCTTAAGGTTTTATTTCTCTCGTCTCAATATCTAATTGGGAATTCAGTGAAATCCATATGTATGTGCGAAATAATTAAAAAAGTTTGTAGAACCCTTAAAATTTTTATTGACTTACATTGTATCCTATCCTTTTGTCTGTTTTGTAGGAATTCTACACTCTGTTTTAATAAGTTTAAAAAATAACCCACCACTAATTTCTATCACAATAAAATTTTGCACAATTTGTTTTTCTGAAAAAAAAAAATCTTGTTTTATAAATACGAAACTTATTAAATACGGAAATAAATAAAAATATTATAGTATGCAGCTTTCCTTACATTATTACAATTTTTTTGTGCATGATTTCTTTTTTATTTGGAAGGTCTAAATACTAATTATTATCTTTTTTTCTCAATGTCTTATGTACGGTTAATTTTAATTCAAGGTAGGCAGTCTAATCATGATTGACGCAATCGTTTAGTGGAAACGTTTAGTGTACTTATTAATAATCAAGGTTGTAATCTCGTAGCAATATTATTTGAGAACCTTTCTCATATAAATCAATTTTATTCAAATAGAGGAATTAAAAAAAAATACACACTATTATTGAAAGCAGTGTGTTTAATATTATATAACGAAAAAGTAGGAAATGTCTTTTTGTCAAATTTGGTCATGGTCAGCCGCGTTTCTCATCTATAAGTAAAGAAGAGAAACTCAGAGGAAGATGTGTAAGGATTTTACACTTATGATATTTCCACATAAACATGACATTCAAGAGACGTGCGTATATGTATGTTTACAACTGGCTACGCATCTGAGACGTCTTCGAAGTTGAAGACGTCTGTGATCAGCGGTGATCACTTTTCACCATTTTATTTAAAAAAAAAGATCGAAGAAGCAGTGAAAAATACTCTATAGAAGATATTAGAAGTGTAAGAAAGGTAGGTGGCAAAGGGAGGCCAGACTGTGAAATGGAGGAAAATTGGAGATAAAATCAACCCATAATGGATTGTAGAGTAAGAAAGTAAGATGCCGCTTCTGCGATGACTTAGAAAAAGGTCGATGTAAACGAATCAGAAAAACATATTATAATTCGTTCCGATGCTAGTTTCTATAACTTCGAACGTACATATATAATAAAATAATGCATAATGTGAAGTAATCTTTAATTTTTTTAAATATAATAAATATTATTTTATTGGAGAAATCTTTTCAAAAGTATTATTTAAAATGTGATTAACGTTTCTTTAAAAATATTATATCCGTAATTATTCCTTTGAAGCAGTCACGATTTTTCCGTTTTAATTATTTATTTGTGGAAATTTTGATCACGCAACAATAAATTATAACCCTATTATAACTGCGGAGACGAATTAAAAAAAAATTGCAAAATTGTTTTAATTTTATATCAACTGCTAGTTTAATGAGTGGGCAAGTTAATGCATGGCTTACGATCGAGCTTATTTAATACAAGTTGGCGTAAACCCTGCTTTCTAATTGACTCGCTTGTTGATATAATTTAAATGGTGGTCGCGCTGGTAGTTCCACTTTTAGATAACATTCTACACCGCTGGTTACTTGTATATTTAATCTCTTGAATTAACATTTATCGGGTTTTAATGATAATTTTAAAATTATGTATATAAACAACTGACCCGTAAATATTATTTTGTTAAAGAAGTCTATCATAATACGTTTAATATTATTAGAATTCTTGTTAACCATTCCAACTAAGCTAATAATGCTTGTGCTATAAAAATATGGTTCACATCAACAGTCCAATGGAGGATTAGAATTCACGTATTCAGATCGTAAGAACGTTTCTTTCTAATTCAGCTTTCAGGTGCCTTCAGTAAAGCTTATTTTTTGTGAAAAAAAATCCTGTATTATTGTAGTAATAATAATTTATATAATAAAAAGTTTTGCAAGATTTTTTAATGTTTGAAAAAGTTAACTTTTTTTCTCAATTTCCATTTAATATTCTTTGGCAACTTTAGATTTTCATTTTCCATTTCGTATTCCTTAGCAATTTTTTATCTTCATAAGATTATTAATGTCGACCTAATTGGTTCAGTGGCGAAGTAAACGCTTTGGAGTCAATGGTGGCGGTTTGATTTTCACTTGGTGATAAATATATGTTTGGCCCACAGATATTTATATCGAATGTGGGTGTTACGGCAATTCATTTAGAAGTAGGGAGGACAGTATGGACATATGTATAGAGGCTGTGGAAAAAAGTGACAAAAATTATGGAAACAAGATTATATAATAACGGAAACAAGGTTATTAATAGCGAAAACAGCATATACAAGCAAGTTTAATAATTCCACAGATTTCATCAATAATTTTTTTTTTATATATTCACGCCTATCCCCCGCAGGGGTTGGCAGAGACCACAGAGCACCATCCGCTGCTGTTCATCGCAGCGAAACGGCTCGTCATTGGTCGCTTTTCGCCCTCGTGAGAATTAGGACGTGACGGGTGGCGAACCACGTCGCCGTCATTTTTCGACAAATTAGGTATATTAAATTCGTCTTCAGTGAATCCCACGAGCCGCAAGGTAGGATGGAGGTCAGCCCCAGGAGAGCCCTACATGCTTAGGTAAGGCACCATAGTCCCCAGGGGAGCCCGACCCCGGGACGATCGGCACGCTTACGACTAGACTCGCCCCTAGCCACGCATCCATTGGCACGGCAGACCGTGGATTGGTGGAGAGGAAGGGAAAGGATAGACAAGAAAGGAAGGGGCAGGAAAGGAAAATGTGGATTGGGGGGGTTACCAGACGCGGAATAAACATTTAAAAATCCATATAAATATTAAAAAATTTTTTAAATAATATTTAAAAAAAATTTTATTGGCTAAATATGTGAACAAAAACTCCACTCAAACGAGATCAAGATCACATCTTATTCGCGTTATCGCTTCTCGCTCGAATCATCGGTAAAATGTCTCTTCGGCTTCCTAGCTGCATTAAAACTGTATCAGAAGAATGATATTAAAGAGAAATTTGATATGAAAACCGGCCAAACAACATCGGCGAGGTTCTGGTTCTTCCATTTTGAACTATGGGACGGTAGTAACATGTTACGCTTTAAGTGTCCCATTTGTTTAAGTAACTACTTAAACGACAAATGTGACAAATACCTTTATCGTTCTCCTTTTGAATTACTTTTTAATGTTAAAACAAACCAAACCATTAACTCCGAAAGTGTTATGGTTGTCTTTCGTAGAGTCCACTTCACTTGAGGATGGCTCGTCTCGAGGCGAAGCGCCTTGTTATTAGTGAAAAATGTGTATTTTTTGCGTTATCAGCATTGGTAACCATGGTAAAGTGCTGGAGGATTAGCTTGTGTTTTGAATACACTTCATCGCAAACACACAATATTATTTTTCTGATTTGTTTTGGCGGATCTTAGCAAAGTAATTTTGACTGTCCATCTTTGTAATGGATATACGCAAAGTAATGCCTTACTCCATCAATTTACCTGGAATAGCCAATATATATAATATATAAACACTTAAAGGTATATTTGTATTCATTACGAATGAACACAAATATTACTGTTAGAGTTTCTGGTGAGAATGTTTAGAATGAGCTGGTATAATCTGAAGTATCGGTTCTTTCATACCATACCACACCAGGATTTCTTTAACCGTGACTACCATTATAATAAACTGACGAGGACGACAACCAGACTCAGAATTTTGCAGGAAACGCTTGACTTTATTAAAAAATACAAAATAAAGAAAACGACATTATAGTTCATTTATCGAACGTGAGTCTTTATCAAAAAAGCTTTACCACCTAAATAGAGCATAAAAACCCTAAATAGAGCATACATATGCGCCTTCTCATAATATCGCCGTGAAGTGGCACTATTATTATTTATAAAATACGTAAAAGCTTGAATATTTCAGCCAAAGTTAACAATGTATTTTTCGATCGGAACAAGATTGATATATTTTTTCATTTCATTTATCGGACGTCAGTCTGTAATCAATAAAGCTTTACCACCTAAATAGAGCAATAAATATCCTAAATACATATGTATACACCTACACAGAATATCGGCGTGAAGTGGCACTATTATTATTGTTTTTTAAGGGATAGGAGGGCAAACAAGCAAGCGTGTCGCCTGATGGAAAGCAATCAACGCCGCCCATGGAAAACCGCGACACCGCAGGAGTCGCGGAAGCGTTGCCGACCTTTTAGGTATATATAGGCTTGTTTTTTGAAGGTTCCGATTTCGTAACGGTTCGGAAAGACAGCCGAGGGTAGCTGGTTCCACAAACTGGTGGTGCGTGAAAAGAAGTTGCGGGAGAAACGCACCGTAGTAGATCAAAAAAAATAAAATACGTAAATATTTATAAAATACCTAAAAGTTTGAATATTACAGCCGAAGTTAATAATGTATTTTTCGATCAGAACAAGACTAGCATATTTTTTCGTTTCATTTATCGGACGTCAATTTGTTATCAATAAAGCTTTACCACCTAAATAGAGCATAAATGTCCTAAATACATATATATGTATACACCTTCACTCAATATCGGCGTGAAGTGTCGAATTTCAGCCGAAGTTAATAATATATTTTTCGATTGGAGCAAGATTGGTATATTTTTTAAAATTCATGTATTCGATGTCAGTGGTTGAATTCCGGTGTTGACAATTGCCTTGATTAATTACTAGGTACTATGAATACGAAGCATTTATATTGGTAGGCGGTATCAATTAAGCTATCGGGATATCAGTTCGCGTTGCATTTTTCATAAATGTAAAGCTATGTTTACATTTATATAATATCGATGCAAAAAAGCGAAAACAGTGTTAGTTACATTAAAGTAAAAAAAAAAATTAAGGGATAGGAGGGCAAACGAGCAAGCGTGCCGTCTGATGGAAAGCAATCAACGCCGCCCATTGACAACCGCGACACCGTAGGAGTCACGGAAGCGTTGCCGGCCTTTTAGGTATGTGTAGGCTTGTTTTGCAAAGGTGCCAATGTCATATCGGTTCGGAAAGACCGCCGAAAGTAGCTGGTTTAAATATTGCATATTATGTAAAAAACATACGATAACGCCTGTATCTCTTAGTGGTAGTTAGACACCACATATATCCATCTGCTACGAAAGTCGCCGGTTACGAGTACTTTTGACCTGGCCTTTCTCCTTGGTCTTCCTTTGCCAATCCTACCATCCACATCCACAACGTAAATTCCTTTTATCAGTCGTCTTTCATCCATCTCTCTATGTGCCCAAACCATCTAAGCGTCCCCTTCAGGTCATATCAAAATTATCATAAGAAAACAAAGCAATGTAATTGTCTCAGTGGCAAAGTTAGCGCTTTCGGAGGTAATGGTCGCGGGTTCGTTGAGTTATCGATTTATGACTATTATATTTCGACCTATCGATTGCACACTTTTATTTTTATCGACCGATTGATTACACATATATAGAAATATACAAATGTTTAAAATGGATTTTTACAGCCCTAAATGTATCGCTGTTGGGCAAGCAGCTTCGTGATTTCTTCGAAAATAAACATTGACCCATCACGCTTGTGCAAAACGGATTGGCGGGATATCCAGCAGGACAATAAATAGCTGTAGATTATACATATATTTATCTCAAAGTGGCCATTGAACCTACGATCATTGACTTAAGCAGAAACTTCGCCATTGAGCCATTTTAATCGTCCATTAAAGTATTTATATTATACTTCAATACATAGTCAATTTAGACAGTTTAAATACTGGAATTTGAATATTATAGAAAGCGATGTATCAGTGTGTACACAGCCCAAACATAAAAATTATTTGAAAACCTCTGTAGAATCGAAATAGAATTTCAATTGAGAGTACATTTACACTTCTATGAGACGTGGCTTCGTTCAGCGAATGATATTTTATGTTGTATAAAGATTCTGTTTATTTTATACGCTCCCAATACATAAATAGATACATTAACGGCTTGATTCACATATATGCTTTGCCAGCCATAAGCGACCATCTATGCGTTTTTTAATTTTTATCTTTCTAGGTGCTCGAGCCAACGGATTCTTGGTGTCCTTGGCTCTCCGATTAATTTGGTATTGGTGGCAAACTCTCCACCTATCTTTCGAAGAGTTTTCCTTTCGGTGCCCAGAAGTTTGTTTTCTTTCTTGAGCGCCAGGCCTTTTAAGCGTAGATTAAAATTGGTCTAACTGATGACCCTATAGACGTGATCCTTTGTGCATCTGCTAAGAAGTCTTGGTAAAAAAAAATTAATTATTTTGAACATGATAAAATATGTCTTAGTGCTTCAGTCAGAGTAGGTAGGTATGTTGTCACTGAAAAAACGAATGGCTAATGTTCATGGTACCGTACCACGAGGACATCTAGAGTTTATTATGTAATCATTTTGTTTCTGTTTCTTTCCAAATGACCTTATAAGCTCAGTGGGAAAGTTAACTCATTCGAATGCGGGCTACATGTATTTATTCCGAGACTGGATTTCCCGCTAATCCTCCTTGGATAGCACCCACCACACTCATATTGTCCATTATGTCAGAAATGGATAGGTCCGTGCCCAGTAGTGGGACATGGATGTATTGAATAAAAAAGAAAATAATGTATATCCCACTTCTAGATTTGGTATCTCGCCATTTATGTAGGAATGGACATTAACCGAACCGAAAATGTCGAATTATTGGAACTTGAGAACTGCGGAATATGGGGAAATATATAACTATGGGGGAAATAGAAAATAAAATGAATATCTCGTTCCTTTAAAAGTTAATTTCAGGTATAGAAAAACGTTTCAATCTATTTTATCTTGGTTTGATAGCGGCATTGTTTTTCCAAAAGATTGAACGCACCAAAATGCGCCGAATGCAGGCGCCGTGCTTATCAAAAGCGTCATGCACACAAGTTTCCCTGCACTGCCGTGCCTCTGTGGTCCATCAGTGCATTGTGTACTACCTCAGTGCGATGTCAACTTGGCGGTACGGCGGACGTCTATGTTCTTTGATCTGAGTTTTGACGTTTCAATCGTGTTTCGCGCCTTTTTAAGTGTCAACCGTTTGTTTTTTATTTGACCATGACAACTTTTTAATCCCTTTGGCCAGTGTGTGGTGTTGAGTTTTTGTTTTGTGTATAGCAACAGTATTTTTTTAAGTATTGTTTTTAATGGATTGTTTTTCTGCAAAAGACTATGATTGGATTTTTTTGAGGTATGTAAGCTCGAGCTATTTCGAAATTTGAAATAAATAAATAATATTTACCAGTGAAAAATAATAAAATAAAATTTAAAAATAATTATGTAGTATATTTATATAATTACATTAAATAAAGAATAAAATATTATTGTCATTACTCTAGATTAAATTTTGTTTTCAGCCTTGTAGATAATATATAAAATAAAGAATCTTTTCGTTAATTTTGTTTTGTTTGAGAATGGTATCACAACTAATAAGATGTTATGAATTATTAAATTATTAAAAAATATTATGAAGTATTAACAGGTAAACGATTTTTGATAAAAGTTTTGTGAAAAGTTCGTGTAATTATTGTCTTAATAATATCATGTTATGTCCAAAGATGGCGCTGGGAGTAGGATCTTTTACCTTGTTTATATTTTTATTATATATATGTGACATTTAAAATAATATTTATAAAAAACATCCTTTGAAATGTATTACGTTAACATCTTTTGTATCACTGATACAAAATATAAATTTCTTATTAGAACCTTCGGAGGATATTTTATATTATAGGAATTAAATAATTATTTTATTTATAAGGAATATAATAAAAACTCTATGCTTAATGAATCGTGTTGCCTTATGTCAAAGGTATTTTAAAATAGGTACACATTCTTTCACGCCGTGTGCTTCTTGTTTCTGTGTACTGTGAGCGAAGGGTTTCTGGTTGAGGCCGATTTCCAGTGCCTGGACTCCAACTTAAGAGGCAATGACGGTAATTGGCTGCTTTGGGAGTGCATAGGTTTGGCATTGTTGAATGACTCAAGTCGCCTTTTTGTTAGTAAAACCTTTACCACACGACGACTCTTTGACGCAGTGTTTAGAGTACTTGAATTCTGAGCTACAGATTCTGGGTTTAACCCCTAAGTTAAAAGTTTGTTTTAAATATCAAATTTAGTTTTCGGAGCTCTGTATGTATTTTTTTTCGAATCATTCTTCCAGGTCAGGGATTCCCAAAGGGATCAACATCGCAACTCATCACGAACCGTAAAGTTTTTAAATTGATAAGTATTTTGTATCAATAGGGAAAAAATTGGATATAGGTTTTTAATAATAAATAGGCTATGGGGCTCTGAGGTATTAGTTTATTTTTGAAGAGGAATCTCTTGTTATAGTTTGAGAATCCCTAATTCAAGTGTATCAAAAATAAATCATTATATTATTATAGATATGGAAGGATTTGGACAAAAGAGTGCGTGCTGTTTTTATGCACCCAATTCAAGCACTTAAATCTAGAAGAATACTTCAAAACTTTCTTAAAAGAAGTAGCAGGTCTGTACTGTGAATAGACTTACGTACATTCCAAAGACATATTTTACTTTTTATAGCTAACCAATAGTCAGATAATCATATTAACGTATATCCAAAAAAAGTTTAGCAAATTTAGTTTTCTCCTCAAAGTTTAATATTAAATAAAATAAAAAAATAATAAATATAATAAAACAGTGACAAGGCCAATTTTTATCTGCGCTCCATTTTTATGTACTTTACGTACGTTATTATCATAGATGTTTAAACAATAGGGTAAAAGAGACGGCATATATACAACCACTGCCGAAGAGATGCCGCTGAAGAAGTTTTATACAGATTAATAGTTATATTCAGTCGTCATACATAGTCGTCGTGCGTGAAATAAAGTTTCAAAAGAAATAGAGGTTCCTAGACCACAATTCATCCAAATGGATGAGTAGCAGTGTATGTATAGTCGCCTCTAGTGAATTGGCGCCAAAAGTCTTGCTCTTTAAAAAATGTTTTTTTTTTACAGCCAGTCACTGGAAACTGGCATGTCAGCCATACAACTAAAAAGACTAGTATTTATAATGAGCGAATTAAAAAGCTTACCAAAATAAGAATATGGCATTGTTAAAAACAATGGAATGACGACTCAAATGGATGTGACTGTATTAAAATTCCTTATACAGATTTATAGCGCGTTCCTTCGATGTAGATAACGATTATGAGACAAAAGCTTGCGTAACTGCGGAGATGCTTGTCCGTCTGTATATGGCTTTATGTTAATTTTTTAACCTTTAACTCTGGCAATTGAGTCATAATTTTTTTTTTTATTTTTAACTGAAATGATAGCTTATATGCACTCGCATAATATTTGGGTTTTGCCTGTCTAATTAAATAGGGGTTGCACTTACGGTCTAAGGTTGTGGTTATAGGTTCGATTCCCATTACGATTAGTTTTTTTTTATGAGATTGGAAGCCAAACGAGCGGACGTGTCATCTGATGGAAAGCAATCAACGCCGCCCATAGACATCTGCAGCGCCATAGGCAGTGGACTTTTAAGGAAAGTGACATTATGGGAGTGGGAGGAGGAGTAGGGTATTATTGGACCTCCAGAACTCAGGACGCTCACCGTACGAAGCGCGGTAGTTAAGCTACCACTCAGACGCCGGTTTTCTGCAGAAGTGTGGTACTTCCCCAGGTGAGTCGACCCATTCATGCTACAGACAAATAACATGCTATTCTTGATAAAGTATTCGTCTGCAGCGTGGCTCTACCACTAATTGATATAAAAAATGTTTTAGTGTTTGTACTAGAAATACTTAAATTTATTCGGAATAGTTAACAAGAATTGTTGAAAGAGACACTTGATGGTAAATCATCACCGCCGCACATAGAAATCTGTAACATCAAGGGCATTGAAGGTGCGTTGCCTACCCTAGGAAGTGAATAATGTGACGGAAATAGGGTAGTTCAAAAAGGAGAAAGGAGTTGGGATTCCGCTTGTCAAGGAAGCGCAGTTGTAAAGCTCAGAAGTGGATACGAAAAGCTTGTAGTCAATGGTGGAGCTATATGGTGAGCGTCAGAGGAGGGTGTTGACCAGAATTGTAAGCAAGTAGCTATTTATTAGTGTATAGTGTAGTGTATAAGTATAGTGATGATATTAAAAAAAGGGCAATACCCACATGAAAATGTGACTTTTCCTCTAGAACTAAGCGAATAAAGTGTTTTGAAAGACCAAACTATGTAAATAAGCAACTGTATTCAAAAGTTATGGCCTTACGTGTACTCGTATTCCCGTTTTTTCAACTCAACAATTTCCAGAATAATGAGAAACCTTTTTTGTTGGAAACTCCGCAAACGGCTTTTAATAAAAAATATATTATAAAGTAGTCGGTGTCCAAAGCGAAAAAAAAATCATGAGAGGCTGAGGTCCGAGAGGACGACACAGATAATTTTACCGCTTTCAAACAGAATTCTTCTACGAATTAAAACCTTACAACTATGTTAATAAAAGTTATGCTATAAGTAAGTGGCATGAAACATTATGGAGTGCTCTTGTTTTTGTGTATGTGAACAGGTTTGATACGTATTCGTTAGG
Source organism: Baronia brevicornis (assembly GCA_031353405.1). NCBI lineage: Eukaryota > Metazoa > Arthropoda > Insecta > Lepidoptera > Papilionidae > Baronia > Baronia brevicornis. The sequence goes on from JASFAT010000503.1 coordinate 162,580, forward strand.
GCTTGTAATTAGGGCAGGTGTTCGATGGAGCGTTCTATTTTGTTGTTTTAACGTTTTATTTTTTAATCCCTTGATCTCTAGCGGTCGGATCTACCGGGATCTTTGATACTGGCGACTTATTTCCCAGGAGAATGTGTTCGCTTTGTGTCTTTTTTTTAATAAACACATTTAAGTACGCGCTTTGATTTGTAATAAACACATTTAAGTACTTAACTATATTAATTGTTTATTGTTATTTGTCTTACTTTGTTTTATTATAACGATAACAAACCTGTCGTAACATACGGATGCGAAACTTGGAACTCACTGAAAAAGAGGAGAACCAGCTTGCTATTTTAGGGTGGAAAATACTGCGAAAAATCTTTGGACCACTAAGGGAAAGTGATTGAGTATACCGCATCCGTATGAATCATGAGTTGAATCACCTGATAGGTATTAAAACCATTGTTCCATTGAATGGCTGATTTTAGAACTGGACATCCTAGCAGAAAAGACCACGGTAGACCAAGGATGCATTGAAATGATTGCATCCAGGAAGACTTGACTATCCTAAGAAAGAAAATCATTTGGAAGCGCGTTGTCTCGAATAGAGATCGCTGGAGAAGAATTATGGAAGAGTTTAATTTCTTCTCACCCACGTGCACCGGGTTATAACGCCAAAGGTAGAAGTAGTTTTTTTTATGGGATAGGAAGGCTTATTATTATAAAATGAAATTATTATTATTATAAAATGAAATATGTTTATTTGTCACTCCTTTTTTACAAAGAATATCAAAAACATGTAGGTCCATTAAAATTTACTGGTTTTGCTGAGCTCAGATCCGTTCAACTTAATAGCACTATATAAACTTATAAATCTAACCATAGCTAATGATACACACTAAATTGAGAAAAAAGATTCACTCAGAAATACTGATTAAAAATAAATATACTAACAAACTATGAGCTAATATTAAAGAAAACAAATGTTATTTAATTATTTTAAATATAGAAAGGTCTAACAAATAAACATTAATCAAACAATATGAAAGCAACAATATAAAAAAAAATACTAATGTAATCGTATCTTACTAATAGTTTTGAGTTATTGTTACAAAGGAATCTGAAATAAACAAAAAAAAACGATATAACTGCGTAGTAGTGTGACGTTACTAAAAGGCTCTTATTCAGCATAGGCCGGAGAGATCTGAAGAAACCGTCTGGCGATGATTTTCAGGCGGACTAGATGGCGCACCTTTCACATATCGTCACGCCTATCTCCCATAGGGGTTGGTAGAGACCACAGATCTCCATCCGCTACGATCCCGGCACACCCTCCCTGCTTACTCCACACTCATCCCTCTTCTCATCCTTCCTTCCTCTCCCATTCATCGTAGCGAAACGGTTCTTGTTTAGTCGCTTCTCGTCATTGAGGGAATCAGATGGCGACGTGGTTCGCCATTCGTCATGTACTGCTTTAATTATTCCATTCAAGCTAAAAACGCATGTGCCAGTAATAGATGTTTTACAATATTAATCCGATTTATAGGAACGTAAGCTATTATTTTTTTAACAGCCCAAATATGTCCCACTGCTAAGCACGCGCCTCTCAATTTTTGGAGGAACGGACGTTAACCCACCACGCTTGTCCAATGCGGATTGGCGGGGGTTACCAGACTCAGATATTTGTAATCCATACATAAATTTATTCCAATGCGGGAATCGAACACGTAACAATTGACTCTGTGGGCGGAGGGCACCGCTACTGAGCCAATTGGCTGTCTACCAATTTAACTGTTGTAAATTAGCCTTCTTTACTTTTTTCCTACTGTGGATCAGAAAGGGCCACAAGTCCGGTAGTAAACTGTTACGACTACATGAATAATAATGATGACAAAAAACATATTTTTTTATTACCTTCACGTATGTTTAATTGATTTACTATTGATTTTTACTTTATTTTATTCGCCTACTTAAATTTCCCCAAGTATGGGCATTTATACAACCATAAACTTGTCCATTGGTCACATATAATGAGAAGCTTTTTTGCAGTAAAAAAGAAAGTGAGCGCGCGGACCCGGTCGATAAGATTCATAAATTCGGCGATTGATTATTTTTTATCACTCGCAGTTCCTTTGTGTAGAAAAGTGTAAAGAGTGAGTCGTAGATGCATGAAAGTTCCGTAGTATTTTGTTTTGGTATATAAATTTTTTTCTCAGCCCATATATGTCCCACTGCTGTGTACGAGCCACCCTATTTCTGTTGCCATACAAATATTGTGTATATTCCGATCCGGGGATCCAGCGACCAAGAGCTTTTACGAATAAAAAAACATTTAACTGAGTAAAATGGGTTAGCAAAAATCGGGTTACGTGAGGTTTTTATTTTTTTACTCGTTTTTTTATGAAACTAAGAAATCCTTTACCATGTTACAATCCTGATTAAATGCGCCAAATGTTAATGGCACTTGCCAAGAGAGTGCCTTGGCAGTACTTATTTTTTAAAGGACGGCCTTTCAAATTTGAAAATTTTAAATTCATCGCTTAACAAATAGTCTTAATTCTATGAAACTTGGGGCAATTGTGTCATTATTTTTTAGTAGGATTTTAGAAATGTTATTAAGGGTTACGGTTACAAAGTTTAAATGAACAAAAATAATAAAAAAAAACAGTTTGACCAAATTTCTAGGTTTTTCTTAAATGCCCATAATTTTCAAACTGCTTGGGATAGATTATATTTTTTTTTCTCATGTAGGTTACAATCAATCCTGTCACCCCGTTTCTGCTTGACGTTGAGTTCTGGGACATTCTGTATATATAAAATACATATTATTTAAAATATTTTAAGGGCCGTGCCAAACTGTGGGACATATATGGATTACAAAAAATATATGCGGATCCCTATAAAAGTAGTTTGTGTTATACGACGCTCATAAAAGCTTTTATTACGACGTACGACAAAAATTGCGTAAATTTTTAAGCCAGTAAACGGCGCCGTCCCCCACCCACGCTTGTGTTATACCACAGAGGAATCTATGCGCGGCCATATGCATAAACAATAAAAGGATCTTTACGCCAATTGAACTATGATCTCCTTGAATTCTGATATTGCTTAACTTTGGCATTAAAATGTTCTGTTGCAAAGATCAATAAATACTGGTGAATCTCGAGTTATTCAAGTTACTAAATAAGGTAATGGGAAAAAACCCATGAATTTTAATGATGCATTTAATTTCAGTAACATGACAATTTGCATAAATAAATCTTCAGACTGCCATTTTTAATTGGATTAAATTATTGTTTTTCAATTCCTACTATTAATTCACACTATACCTATACATATTTATTTATATACCTTGTTCAAATTTTCAATCGTTATTCAAGTAATTTTTATTCATCCACTCAAGTTCTATTTTTTTAAATACATCAAATACATTTTGTTTAAACTTGTAGTGGATGACATTTGATGTTGATGTTGAGAAAAGTTGCTTATAATAGAGAACGCTGGAGATAAATCGTAGAAGATGCTAAAACCCACTCCGGGTAGAGCCAAAGGACATAAAATCATTCTTTTAGCGTATTTTATTATCTATTCGAGTGACATTATTTAAAAATAAAAATAAAAAAACAAATCGAGATAAACTTGAGTCTTAAATGAAAACATTCAGAATTAAATCATGTACCGGTAATAATCACTCAAAGTCAAGCAAGTCATTGATATATTGATTAATAGGAAATTGAATTCAAAGGAAAAGAAATATTTTTTAAACGCCAAAGAACAATTTGGAATGGATCAAATACGCCAAAGCTTTTATTTGTATTTAGGTCGAATCCGTTCCGACCTTTCCTCACATGTATTTTATTTCTAACATGAATTGTTACTGGATGATTCAGTTTAGAAAGTCCGGATGTTGTATAACGAAGACATTGAATATGTGCGTAATTCGAATAGCTTCGTATTTTCTCTGTATATGACGTTTCCAAGTTTCCTATTGAAACTGTTCAAATAAACATTCATTGTAATTTAATATGGAATGGATTATATTTTTCTTTATCATACCTAACTGTTTCTTTTTTTAAATTTATCGTATTGTGTGGTTCTTGGCGTAGAATGGGTCACCTCATTTCCTCCCATGGGTATCGTTAGAGGTGACTATGGAAGCAAGTATCAGTAGATAGATCAACGTCTATCCGAGTTATAATAATTAATCTGCGATCCCCAACCCTTTCGCTAAAACTGGTGATCACGGTGACACCCCTCAATTTTGAGGGAGGCCACGTGCAGCAGTGCATTGTTACCGCTGTAACGATATTTATCGTAATATACCCTCAAATCTTTTTTTGGAACCCTCACATCACTATTTTTTTTTAACAGCCCATATATGTCACATTGCTCAGCACGGGCCTCTCCATTTCTAGAGGAACGGACGTTAACCCATCACGCTTGTCTAATGCGGATTGGCGGGGTTACCAGACTTGGAATAAATATTTGTAATCCACACATATATTTATTTCGATGTGCGGATTGAACCGGCGACCATTGACTCCGCGGACGGAGGGCCCCGCCACTGAGCCCATTGGTCGTAGCCTTATATTTAAGAAATATCAAATAAGAAAAGCTCCATACATCTTCTATATTAATTATATTCGAGTATATATTAAGGAAAAACGATAGGTTTTTAAACAAAACAAAATTCATAATTAATTTCTATGCAAACGGGTTGTGAGCGATTATTGCAGTTATCCATACTGTCGAAAGTCAGCAGCTAAACGAAAAAAATAATTTGCGTCGGCCATTTTCAGCAGCAAAAATAATATATGGCTGTGATTAATGTTTCATATTGAATTATATATGACAGTGTTCTGTTTCATACAAAATAATACTTTCTATAGAACAAGTCTCCATTTTAGTTTAATACCTACATATCACTCTTAGTTGCTAGACTGAATGTTTTCCGGAACAGAATGTTCGTACGAAGTTAGGTAAGAACACAGTTAAACGGATAGAAAGCGATGAATTTTTTTCTTTCTTAATTATTAAATTTGTCTAGCGACTGTGTGATTTTTGCTGCACAATTTTCAAGGGCATTGTAAACTGCCAAATTCAAATTCAGTACGGAGAATTGTAAGCTCTGAACATTGTTTAATAACTTATCATGAATGAAACTGGCTCCGTCCGGATGGTAAACATCTTAGAAAAGGTGTTCAATTAGTTTAATGAATAATTAAATAAAATAAATACAAATTTTCTAGTGATACGTGTATAATCACACACACATGGCGTCATTTGACGCAATGCAAATGCAAAAATTAAGAAGAATGCATAATCTACGCATCGAAAATAACACGGAAATAAACTATACACTCTATTTTATTAGATGCGAAGTTAATGTTATGTCATTACGATTTAGAGTATTTTACAATATTTATTTGCTGTCTTATCCTGACTTCAGTTTTGACAATATGGTCGCGCACCGACTGTTTTGCTTTGGTTGTCAGCTGATACGAAAGTTTGCTATACCTGAAGCATAACAGATATAATCCTTTCTCTCTCGCTCTTACGCCTACATTTATTAGAGAAACAAAGTGAGATAGATCGTTTCGTGCTTGGAATTGAAAAACTTGAAATGTAACTATCATACGTCATTTTTTTTGTTGCTATTATATTTCAATTAAATAACGAGACAACATAGATAGTTTTGTTAATTAATATAAATAGTATACCTATTAATAAATAAGCTCAAGACCGATCCCAATGGAGAAGCACTGTCGACGCCCTCTGTTCCACCTCGGGAACATAGGACCATATGATGATTAATAATTAATATCTGAATTATGAATCATTGTCTTGGAACAACTCTATAGTAATGCATACAGCTTCTGATTTGTATTTTTTGTACTATGTATATTACATCCACCACTATCCTGTGGAACCAGCTATTTTTAGCAGTACTTCCCAAGCACACGACATTGGCACCTTCAAAAACAAGTCTGCCTTAAAGGTCGGTAACACTTCCGTGATTCCTGTGGTGTCGCGAATATTTATGGGCGGCGTTGGTTGTTTTCCATTAGGCGACACGTTTGCTCGTTTGCCTTCATATCCCATTAAAAATATTTCAATACATACATTTAATAATGGTAGAGCCATGCTACAGACGAATACTTTGTCAAGAATGGCATAATATTTGTCTGTAGCTTTTGCGCTTCGTACGGTGAGTTCCGGAGAACCATCAACCTCGCCCCCCTCCCTCCCCCTCCCATAATAACACTTTCCTTAAAGGTCGGCAACGCTTCCGCGTTGCCTATGGCGCTGCGGGTGTCTATGGACGGCGTTGATTGCTTTCCATCAGGTGATACGCCTGCTCGTTCGCCTTCCTATCCCAAATATAAAAAAATCATTCATGATTACTGTCATAGTAGTATAACACACACATAGCCTTTTATCAAGTAAAATGTTTGAGCAAATAGTAACGATTAATACGTCCGGCGGGTGTCAACCGTCAAAAATGTTTATTGGCCGAGCGGAAAGGCTCGTAACCGTGACTCACGTTCGGATATTTTAATTAAACGGTATCTACGTTTTAATAGGGATGTTGACTGTGTTCAAATAGAAATGCAATTTTGCCGCGAAACGGTAGTTTTTTTATGGGGTAGGACGGCAAACGAGCAAGCGTGTCGCCTGATGGAAAGCAATCAACGCCGCCCATAGACTTTCGTAACACCATAGGCAGTGCGAAAGTGTTGTCGATCTTTAAGGAAAGTGTCATTATGGGAGTGGGAAAGGGGGTGGAGGGGAGGAGGGAGGGGGGAGGGTGTTGGGCCTCCGGAACTCGGGTGTTCACCGTACGAAGCACGGTAGGTAAGCTACCACTCAGACGCCAGTTTTCTTCTTTCAGTGTGGTACTTCCCCAGGCGAGCCGGCCCATTCATGCTACAGACAAATATGTCATTCTTCAGAAAGTATTCGTCTGCAGCGTGGCTCCACCACTTACTTTGTTAGGTACTTAATCATTGTTTTAAATATTTCTCAAAGTTAATTAATTAACATCCCTATTGTGATCTGAATTAATCATAATGCTGGCTGGCAGTCTGAACATTTCATGCGGTGTAATTCAATTGTAACGATTGTGGTCGGTGCGGATTATCATATTTTATTCAGTTTTAAATGCGTTCTCTTAATACATTTCACATTATTAATTCATTCGAATACCGTCGAGTGTTGTTGGTCATTTCATTATTTTGTGTACACTTTATGTTTTATATTTTACATGTATTTAATTAATTCACACAAAAGTACGTTATTTGACATTATAATTTACTTATAACGATAGGCAATGGTCGCGGCTTCGATCCCCGCATTGTGATAAACATATGTTTAACCTACAATCGAGTTCGATTATCCCCCCCCTCCCCAGGCTCCCAAATCACACTGAACAAGCGGTGTGAGTGTAATGAGCGTTCCTCCAGAAATGGGAAGGTCCGTACCTAGCAGTGGAACATATATGGGCTGTGAAAAAAAATTACTTATGCTTTTTTTAGCGTGTGAAATATGAAATAAATGTTTTGTTTTCATCCATTTTTTCATAGTACTATGATAAAATAATTTACTTGATATTTAGTTCGTACCAAATCAGGATAACATTGTTTTCCTTTTGTCCATACTGTTGCTTTTCACTGATGTCCGTGGCTACTAGAGCTAGAGCCCGGTGCTCTGGTTAGTCAGCAGAGCGCCTGCCTATGCTGAGTATCATTTTGCCACATATTTCTTTAATGTGTTAAGTTTATATTCTTTGTTGGCAATTAGTTATAACTATTATGCCAGTGTCAAGTAAAATTTAATAATATCAAATATCTTGGAATGTATTTGTTTGCTTGTCACGTTACGTCATGATAAAATGGTGGCTATTCTACCAAAACCTTCTATGGATTTTTTAAATCAATTTAAAAAGTCACGATACACGCATTTATATTTCTATTCATTTCACTTATACGCCTTAATCGAACTATACTGCATAATACGCCACCACAATTAAACAATATAACTGATAATTATATAAGATTTTGAAATAGAAATGGAATAAAAATACAACATCACTAATGTAAGTTGGCGAGAAAAGTCCGTGTGTTAAGTTTATCTTTTCTTATTTTATAATTATAAGTTAGTTATTGTTTGTGTCATAAATAAATGTTTTTCTATTTGTATTAAATTCAAGTTTTATTCGAAGAATGTCACATCAGTAAATTTGTCAGCTATATGGTGACAAGCAGAAAGCTTATGAAAATATAATAATCTCGTTTTCCGCTAGTCACTATATCCGAACCGTATAACCGGTCGACAGCTATAAACCTCGAGGAGTGTCAACGCCTGTTGTCTATTTATATTGTTCATTTATTTGTCCATTGCTTAACATGGCAATGCATATCCAAACAATTTCCTGTAATTTTAATTCAAGTTTTTGTAAAACTTATCCCGCTAATTTACATCAGTAAGTAGCATTGTGTTTTTATTTCATTTTCATTACCTTATGTTATTATCAGTTATATTATTTAATTCTAGTGGCGTATTACGAAATAGTTCAATAAACCCATTGACTGCCAGACATATTTAGAGCGTCTTGCCCTGGGTGCCAAGGTTTTCTTTCGAAGAATACATGAATGTTTACAAAATATAATTATATTAAGTTACTGATATAATATTTTAATAACATTAACAGTAATTTTTATTGAATAAAAAAAACATTACGAGATAACTCGTCGTGTTTTTTTTAATTCAATTTCTCGTCGTAGCTGGCGTCACTAAATAAAATTCCTGTGCTGGTTGCCACTACGAGATATCTCGTAGCTGGCAGTTTTGATATACACGCTTAATACGAGATTTGGAGTGATATGTAATAAATGCGTGTATCGTGACTTTTTAAGTTGACTGCAAAAGCATTCAAGTTTTGGTAGATCAGCCGCTATTATATCAAGATGTAAAGTGAAGAGCTAAATAGATTTTACATTTCAAATACTTGCCATTATTTTATTTGGCACTGTCATAATAGTTGTTATACTATGTACAATTGAATTAAATTCACTTGATCAAAAATATTAGTTAATATATTAGTTAAAAATATATGGCAAAATATTAGTTAAAATATTAGTTACAAATAATATTTAAAAATAGCGCCTGTGTTGTAACAGACCTACGTTTGCTTTAATTTTCTGTTAGAACCAATTGCCTAAACGGCTGCAGTAAGAATGGTTAGACTAGTCAAGACATGTACTATACTCTCGCAAAAGAATGTCCCAAGAGAGGCAGAACCACAATTTTTCTTCTTTCCTGTTCAGTTCTCTCCTTTCATCCTCTTTCTTATCAATCTTAGCCTACTTTTTTGTTTGCTTAATAGCGAAAATTATATAAAAAACCATGATGCTAGTTTTTTACAGCCTATGCTTGTCCCACAGCTGGGCACGAGGCTTCTCAATTTCCGAAGGAATAGACTTTAACCCATAATGCTCGTTCAAGGCAGATTCAGACTCAGATATTTAATCTGAGTAATATATATAAAAGTTATATAAATTTATCTCGGTATGGGAAATGAAACCGCGACCATTGTCTTCAAAAACGGTAATACCGCCATTGAGCCAATTAGGTTCGCGCTGATACTTAATTCGAAATATGAATAATTTGTCTACCCTCTGCACAAAGCCGCCAGTACAATTTAGCCCGTATATACAACACACGTCTGCTTTCAGATTCGCTTCTAGTAAACTCGAAACTTATTTATCAAATTTAAACTCTAAACTACCACACACAAAGCGTAACTTTGCTTAACAAGCTTAATACGCTGAAGTACATAACAGTGGAACTGGTTGAATAATTACCGAAGCTTTTAAAGCAAATAAAGTTAAAGAGAAATGGTATGAAGTAGAAAAATTTACGTGAGCGTCCAACGTTGGGCGAAGAAATTTATTTAATGTTATCAAACCACGCCGCTAAGTAATTTCTTGCAAAGAAATAAAGATTTTACTAATACCATTTTACAAAAAAAGTATATATATTTAATGTTTTCTAAAAATTTTTATAAAGAAGTGTAATGAAAAACATAAAACATCGGTTTTATTCAATCAATCAACCGCCCGCGGCAGTCCAATATTGGACATACGCTTTCTTCCATAAGCGCTACCTAACCCGATTTTCGGCTTTATTAATCCAGTTTATGCCAGCTGACCTGTATAGATCGTCGCACCATTTAGCCGGGGGGCGTCCCACACTATGTTTGCCAAGACGCGGTTACCATTTCACCACTCATCTTGGTGTTTTTATCAAATTGACAAAACGGGTACATAAATGAATACCATTTCTGTGACTCATTCCCTGGTAAAATTGGCGCAATTACGATAATTACCATCGCGTTTTCGACGCACAAGCGAGCAACGATTAAATCGAAACTTATTTTCCCGAACCATATTTTCCCACGGCGTGACACTAATCGATTTACCGACGAACTGTTGTCTTATTCGCTTCACGCTGTCCATTGGAGACGATCTTTATTGATGCGGTTTGTTAGGGTAGCTGGCGTTGCACGCAACGGTGTGACTAGGGGGCAATAAAAATATATAATATTAAAAAAATATCCTGAAGGCTGGCCATCAACCACCGTGCGGTTTAATCGCAGTTTTATTCCACAAACTGTGCAAAAGTGAACAATTTACCACCTGCGGTGTTCCCACGTGATTGAAAAGTGCGTAGAGCCAGCCTGCAGACGAATACTTTGTCAAGAATGGCATAATATTTGCCTGTAGCATGAATGGGCCGGCTCGTCCGGGGAAGTACCACACTCCCGCAGAAAACCGGCGTCTGAGTGTAAGCTTAGCTACCGCGCTTCGTACGGTAAGCGGCTGAGTTTCAGAGGCCAAACACACTCCTCCCTCTCCCTCCCCTTTCTATTTCCACTACCATAATAACACTCCTTAAAGGTTGGCAACGCTTCCGCACTGTCTATGGCGTTGCGGATGTCTCACACATCTGCTTGTTTGCCTTCCTATCCCACAAATAAAGAAATAGTATCACACACTTTTTTATGGAAGAAGGAAGCAAATGACCAAGTGAGTACAAATGATGTTAAGTAACAATCGCCGCATATGGACATTTGCATTATAACTGTACTGCAGATGAGATGTCTACAATGAGGGAAGATGAAAGTAAAGGAAGAGGGAGATAGAATTATTAGGAGGAGAAGTAGGATGTAGAATATATAATAGTAATAGGAGAAGTAAGATGTAGAAGAAGAGATAGGTCTCCAACTGTCAACTCTCACCAGTCGAGGAGTAATAAAACTACTACTATTCAGAAGTCGGTATTTCGGGAGAATGTAGTATTTTCCCGGACAAGCCAAGGCTATTCATGTGTAATATCCGTGGTGTCATAGCTATACTTGTATATCTTGTACGGTGGTGATTGTTTATTATAATGTGCCAGCTCATTTGCCTACGTCTTCAATAACAAATGTTTTAATAAGTAATAATAATAATAATAATAACTCTTTATTTGCATAATGTGAGGTGTAACAAGATGAAAAAAAGACGTATAAAAGCTCCATCACATTGCCACTTATGGCGTACAAATTTCTTAAATCATAGTATTAAAAATAACTAAAGCAATTATTACAGATCTAAATACATAACTAAACTATTATATTGACATTACAATTATAATTTATTATTTAATTTATATATCACGCTTGTTTATCTATTATATACATTTGGTCGATCTTTAAAAGTAAAAAAGTCCTTAATATTATAAATATTGGCATCTATTAGCCATTCATATCGCCTTTTTAAAATAATATTGTGTTTATTTGTATATAATGCGTTTTCTTACCTACCTATTTGTCTCTCCTATAAAAATATTTTGATTACATGAAGAAAACATCAAATATATTATTATAAAAATAGTAATACGGAATTTGAAATGTCCGCGACGGATATTTTCTTCTGCGAAATTCACCTAACGGTATAATTTCCAGTTCTTTGTTGGGTCACGTGGGCGTTTGTGTAGGCGTAAGAATACATTCCTGTGGTTTTGATAGTAGTTGATGAAGCCAGTGCAGATTGCCGAATTCCTATGGAGAATCATGGATCATGATTCAAAATTGATACCTTTTATGGTATGGTTAGGTTTTATGAAAAACTACTTATTCATTTGATACAAAATAATATTTTTTTTATTTCTTGCTTTAAAACAATTTTTACGGTTAAAAAAAATATTTTTAAACTAAATTTTTATCAAGAAGGGATTCCACCATTGATCTCTGAAGCGAGCCATTTGATACCAGTTTGAACCGACTATTATACTCCCTGATCTCATTTTAACATCTTTGGTGTGGCCTCCGAAAGGAGATTTCGCGACCGTGCCGTGTCTTGCGTCACCTCCTGCCAGTTTCTGATTTATAGGTCGCGTAGAGCAGCCTTCACCATATCTCTTCAGCAGCAAGTGGAGTGCCCAGCAGGGCGGCGTCCAGTTGAATGACCCACATATACTCTTGTTAATTCTCGATCCTCCCCCATTCTCTCAAATTAGTCAAGCTGACGGAGTCGGTGAGCCTTAGTCTCTCCGATTATATAATGGTTTATTTTTTATATAAATGAAATTTGTAGTTAGCAAAGAAATATATGAAGTTTCCAGGTGAAATTGCCTCATGAAATTACCTCGTTACGTTCGCAACCATACCGCTATATTAGCTTGTACATCTAGCGGTTTAGTTTCTCCGTTTGCGAAGCTCGAAGCGAAAAGCGGGTCAAGGCACTTGGCGCGTAAACAGTACCTCTTATCTAGAAAGCGGATAAGGCTCTTCGCTCGCGCCCATGCGAACTCGATGGTCGCTTACAGCGTCGCAGTTGTAAGCGTTGCCGGGGAAATCGCTAAAAATGTCAACTGACTGTTGAATAGACCTACTTTTTCAAAAATGTTTGTACATTTTAACGTTTCTGTTTCTACGGAATGATTAAAATGCCCATTCCATGCTTCTATAAATAGGGTTAACTATTAGCCACTACCGTTACGAATGTTGAGTTATTATATTTTTTTTATGGGATAGGAGGGCAAACGAGCAAGCTTGTCGCCTGATGGAAAGCAATCAACGCCGCTCACGGGCAACCGCGACACCGCAGGAGTCGCGGAAGCGTTGCCGGCCTTTTAGGTATGTATAGGCTTGTTTTTTGAAGGTTCCCATGTCGTAACGGTTCGGAAAGACCGCCGAGGGTAGCTGATTCCACAAACTAGTGGTGCGTGGAATGAAGTTACGAGAGAAACGCACCGTAGTAGATCGCCACTCATTCAGGTGGTGGGGATGAAATTTTTCTTTACGGCGAGTTGTACGGTTGTGGAATTCGGCGGCGGGAATTATTCCAAACAATTCCTCGGAGCACTGCCCATGATAAAAGCGGTAAAAAATGCTGAGAGATGAGACATCTCTTCGCAGCGCTAGAGAATTAAGCCGATCGGTGAGATCTTGGTCATCGACGATTCGGATCGCACGACTTTGAATGCGATCAAATGAAAGAAGTTGATACTGGGGAGCCCCGGCCCAGAGGTGTGAACAGTATTCCATGTGTAGCCTGACTTGTGCCTTGTACAGTTGGAGGCAATGGCCAGATGTGAAATACTGTCTCGCTCTACTGAGCACACCCAGCTTTTTCGAGGCCAGCTTGGCCTTTCTTCCAGATGGCCGTGGAACTGGACATCATGCGATATGTCAACGCCAAGAATTCCGATATATGGCTTAAGATTGAGGGGAGTGTCTCCAAAGCGAGGAGCTACGACAAAAGGAATTTATTTGGTAGAAAACGCGCAAAGTTGTGTCTTATTGGGGTTGAATACGATTAGATTACGCTGACCCCAATTCGAGACCTGGTCTAATGAGGTCTGTACTTCAGACACAAGTTTGTTCCGACACTCATCGGCATGTGCCCGAGAAATGTTAGCACGGCCGGAGTATAAGGCATCACCCGTGGTGTCATCTGCATAACAGCGCATGCTACTAATTTGTAACATATCGTTGATATGCCGAAGAAACAAAGTAGGTGAAAGCACACAGCCTTGCGGAACACCAGCATTCACGGGCTTCAAATCCGAGCAAAAACCGTCTAAAACGACTTTTATGCTCCGATCCGTCAGGAAGCTGATGATCTATTTTAACCTTTTGAGATCTTCCGCAATTTGGTCAATGTATTGACATTGACCAAATTGCGGAAGATCTCAAGAAAGGCCAGGTCAAAAGTACTGTACAGCCATACTACTTACCGCGACACTCGGGATCTTTAGGAGGTTTTATCTTCGATGTAATTGAAATTCTTCCAAGTAAAACGAATTTATTTTTCTATTCATTGTACGTTTATATAAAATCTTATTCATACTTTATTAACACTTTTAACTTTATATTTTATATTTCAATATATATAATTTTAGATATTTATGCCGGACGGGTGTCATGTCTATCCAAAAGATGTCAATCAAACTCATCTTTTTGTTTATATATAAAACCATTTATTTATTTTAAATTTAAAAATTACGAATTTAAAAAGAAGTAATATAATATAAAAGGTTTTAATATATTCAACTAAGAAGTTTTAATATATTAGTGATACATTTATCAATGTATCACTACAGTACCTTTAATCGAAGAGTATGAAGAGGGTGATGAGTGTGGATAAAGTAAAGAAATTGTGCCAAGATCGTAGCAGATGAAAATTTGTTGATTGTATGATCACGCCTATTCCTACGAGGAATAGGCGTGATCATATGTATATAACCTTTTATATGCTCACGCAAAGTGTACATGCCACAATGTACACAATGTGTACATTGTGGCATGTACGAAGTAATATAAAAAGATTCTAGTAAAATCTTTATTTCTTTATTAAGCTTCATCAATGCTTTTTGTTGCTCTATGTCAGAACTTGAAGACAAAATATTTAAAACGACGCTACTATCCTGTACTCTCTTGAGAATCTTTATCCAATAAACGATTTATTATTTATTATTTTATTATATTTAGAAATAGAAATAAAAATGTTTATTTGTGACACTTTTTACAGAAATAAATGTGTATACACACACATATACGTATACAAAAACACATATATACACATAACAATAACAAAAAAAAAATTAAAAATAATTAAATTTTTAATTTATGTAATTATTTTTGGATCAATTTGAAAATAATTCATATGTTGTGTGTCTGCGGAGAACGCACTAATTTTTAAAATTTAGCTTTAGTTTGTTTTCGAACCCAAATACTTTGATTAGAAGTTAAATGCAATTACCACTGAGCCAAACGGATGTCTCCTAAATATTTGTACTAAAGCGAACATTTGCGAAGTAAATAACAAAGGCATGCATTGTTATGCAACACGCGAGACTGAGAATAATCTCGAAAATATGTATAATCCTGTCGACATGCTTAATCCAGTGCAAGTTTCATTGAGAACAAGAAAGAGGCTATGCATGACACGAAAAACTTGATTACTTTTTTTATTGAAGATCTCGTACAATTCTTTACTATAATAGGTATGAAGGTTACCTTATTTCATACACAATGTCCTACTGCTGGTACTACTACCTATTTTTTTTTATGGGATAAGAGGGCAAACGAGCAAGCGTATCGCCTGATGGAAAGCAATCAACGCCGCCCATGGACAACCACGACACCGCAGGAGTCGCGGAAGGGTTGCCGGCCTTTTAGGTAAGTATAGGCTTGT
Organism: Baronia brevicornis; assembly: GCA_031353405.1. NCBI lineage: Eukaryota > Metazoa > Arthropoda > Insecta > Lepidoptera > Papilionidae > Baronia > Baronia brevicornis. The sequence goes on from JASFAT010000503.1 coordinate 178,305, forward strand.
TTTTTGAAGGTTCCAATGTCGTAACGGTTCGAAAAGATCGCCGAGGGTAGCTGTTTATTTTTAGAGCAATGGACAATAACTCACTACGCTTATTCAAGAGGGATTGCGGGTATACCTGGACTCGTATCTTTAGGACCGATTTATATAATTATCCCGATGCGGTAATCGAACCCGAGACTATTTACTCGGAAAACAGTTAGTTCACCATGGAGCCAATTGGTCATAATTGGCTTAGTGACGAGGGTACCGCCTTTGCAGTTATGGTAAGATGGTAAGTTACCAGCGCCCTCCATCGACATCTCTAATATCATGACCATTTACCGCGATTTAAACAGTTTCTTCCCCATCCAGAGGAATCTCATTACGAAATCGTGGTAAAATCTTGATTGTTCGCAGCCTGACGTTTGACACATGAAATGGTGTTTCTTATGTCAAAAAATAAAGAATTTTAATTGGAATTATCTTTGTGAATAGGTATATTCTTGCTATAGACCGAAATGTACCAAAAAAATAATATAATAGAAATTATCTTGTCACAAAATTAAGTTACGAATCTATATGTACCTGGTGTTGGGGTACCATCAGGTAAGCCACTTACGCTTGTCTACCTTCATGCATAAATAAAACTTATTTACTTTCTTAGCTGGCTTGGTGATCCGAAGTGGATTTTGGTCTCCGATAGTCTTCCATCTTTCTCTGTTCTGCGCTATTTATGAGTAATTGCTGACTTGTATAAATAAAAAAAAATAATTTTTGAGAAAACCCTATGGCTAACAGTGGATTATTTCGGCTATATTGATTGATTTAATCTAACTTATACTTAGTTTAATTATTTTTTAAAATATAGTAGATTTCATTTGTTATTTTGTAAAGGCATCAAAATTTACTAAAATATTAATTAAGTAATTTATGATATAAAGTGAATATACTGTTAATTTACCTAATAGGTATTATTAAAATAAATGAAAAGGTTTAAAATTCTCTTTTCAAACAAACTTTTGCTTTATTAAAGAAAATGCGCACTGGGTCGGTACTTATTTACGATAGGGCAAAAGCCGGAGCAATCAGCCTTTCTAAGGTTTCTTTGTATTTCTTCTAGGGTAATAAGATTTCGGCATTCGAGATATTTTTGTATGGGTTCTCTTTAGCTGAACGAAAGTTGGAAATTTGAGTAATAGCTGTAATCAATACTCTGCGAAGTACGCTTTCTTTATATAAACAAGAGATATTTATAAGACAAACTTTTAATTTTATTATAAATTGTTTGCGACTTTACCTGTCTCATGAATCTCGAAATATGGATCAAAAGTATTTGAATCATTGACTTTGGCAGAAAACCTATAAATTTTAAAAATAGATAACGCTATTTTTAAATATATGTATAAATATATTATTGTGTATGTGCTTAGCATTCGGAAAACGGGATATTCTATAATCGGAACATATTCTGGGACATAGTATAATAAAAAGGGCCAGTCTTGCTCAATATGAGCAGCATGGTCACTGTAGCTATATATATATATATATATATATATATATATATATATATATATTTCAGACCATATATATATATACATTTCGGGCCACCCGCCCGCGGATTCAATGGTCGTGGGTTCGATCCCCACATCGAAATAAATATATGTATGGCCTACAGATATTTATTCTGATTCTCGTAACCCCACCAAAACGCTTTGGACAAGCGTGGTGGGTTAACGTCCGTTCTTTCGGAAATGGAGAGGCTCGTGCTCAGCAGTGGGACAAATATGGGGCAAGAAAAAAATAGTAATATTACAAATATTGATATTCCATTCATTAAAATTTTATCAATGGAGTTATTGCTACATACATACAAAGGATCACGCCTGTTTCCCGTAGGGGTAGACAGAGAGCAAAGACCTCCATCTGCTACGGTCCCGGCACACTTTCTTTGCATCATCTACACTCATTACTCTCTTTATACAAGCTCGTCGGTTACGGTTATTTTTGACTTGGTCTTTCTTGAGAACTTCAGCGATGTACGTTTCATCTCCTTGGTCTTCCCCTACCGACCCTTCTATCTACGCTTATAACGCAAATTTCTTTTATCATTCGGCTTTCATCTTTCCTCTCTATATGCCCAATCTAATCTAAGCATCCCTTTCTCAACTTTTTTTATTGCTGTTTATTTATAATTGAAGTACAAATAATTAAACAACTTTTTCAATGTTCCACAGTTTAAAACATTTAAATGGTAGGGAGTAATTACATCAAAATTTTAACAACTGAAGCCCAAAAGCCGCCATTTCACGGCAACACATCAAAGGGAATTGCTTAATTTTTCCGCAAGGCTTGTTAGCATGGGCGGTCGTTTGCGGTGCAAAAACAAAATGGAACCGGGCTGTGCTCGTTGTAATGCAATTTGCATAGATACGGAGCGACAGACGGGCATCAAGAACGCAACAGTCACACACGGAAGACGACGTTGGCAAACCAGCAATTCTTAGTATAAATTTTTTTTTTTAACAGCCCATATATGATGACCACGGTTGTCCAATGCGGATTGGCGGGGTTACCAGAATCGGAATAAATATTTGTAATCCATACATATATTTATTTCGATGCGGGGATCGAACCCCCGACCATTGACTCCGCCCGCGGAGTCAATGGTCGAGGCCACTGAAAACATCGTAGAAAACATCGTCGTAGAAAACATCGTCGTAGAAAACATCGTCGAAGAAAACATTATTAATCTCAAATCCACTGAAGTTTCTCACCAAGGTGCAATGCTACGCTTTCCTTTACTTCTCCCTTTATTCTTTCCCTCTGCTCATATTACATACAAAAAGACGTTAGCGGACTCGTGTATCTTACTGTGGAAAACATGAAGGGTTTCAAACTCATTGAAGTATGTGTCACCAAGGCGCATTCCTTTAGTTTCCTCTTTATCTCTTCCTACTGTTCACATCATATAACGATGTATCCACTGTGAATATAACTATGAAAAGCATGAATAGTTTCAAATCCAATGAAGTGTGTGTCACCAAAGTGCAATTTATCTGCCTTCCTTTGGATAAAGAGGGAACCTTTATCCATTGTTCACATCTTAGACTAAAGTTGGCAAAGTATCTTTAAGATTATTAATGGAGTAAGGCGTTACCTTGCGGAAATCCATCACTATGAGGACAGTCAACAATTTTACTTAGCTAAGATCGGCGACAAGCAAAACAGTAACAGAAAATTAGTAGACTCTACGAAAGACAACCGAAAAGTCTCCCGTAGAGACTACTATACCTGAAGATGCCTCGTGTTGGGGTGAAACACGTGTCGTTTACAAGATGGAAAAGTAGTGATGTGTGTTTGGTGTTGTGTATAGTGGTTGGTGGATGGAGAATTGATGGCAGATTTTCGGTAAGTTTTTGGTTTAAGTTCCAAATAAATCCACTTCAGCCAGCAGGAAAACACACATTATTAATTTTCTGTTATTGTTTGCTTATCGCGGATCTTAGCTAAGTAAAACTTTTGACTGTCCACATATTGATGGATTTCCGCAAAGTAACGCCTGACTCCATTAATCATTGAAATTTATTGTTCTCCTACTTTTTTCTTTCTTTGACGGCAATTAGTTATAACTAATAATAGTTATAACTAATTGTCAGTATCAAGTAAAATTGAAGAATATAAAGTATCTTGAAATATACTAGTTATCTTGTCACGTTACGACTTGATAAAATGATGTATACTCTACCCTGTTGACTGATGGACTTTTGCAGTCAATTTAAAAAGTTACGTTATACGCATTTATTTTATAACTCACTTATACCCCTTAATTGAACTATATTGTATAATAAATCACCACAGTTATACAATATAACTGATAGATAAGATTATGAAAATATAATAAAAACACAACGTCACTGATGTAAGTTGACGGGAAAAGTCCGCTTTCCAATATATAAAGCTTTATAGTAATGGAGCATTTACAGTGTTCCTCTTAAATAAATTTCATGGTGCTATTTACATGATGTATCAATTATTTTCTTTAAACAAATCGTCTTCTTTACACTAGACATAGTCAAAGTAGATTGACACTCGTTCATTATCATCAAGTCGCTCAGAAAGGCTATGAAATGCAGAAGGCTATGCTTGGAGATTCAATGAAAGTTTCAAGAAATGGCAATTGGCTGGCTGGTCACGTTTGTCAAGAACCCACAACCGCTGGGATCGTGTCTTGGCGACTGACATAATCTATATACGAGAAGCCGAACGACACACAAGGTGGCGCGCACGGGAGGCCTATGTCCAAAAGTGGATTGTTACAGGCTGTTAATGATGATTAATCATTCACAGGAAGCTAAAAATCTTTTAATAATAGTGTTATAGGTAGATTAACAAATATAGATTTACGCATTCCTACCTTCATTATATCAACTATATAATAAATCAGTTTATACTGAGCTGTCTTAGAAGTATGTGTTTTATTTAATATACATGCAAATTATTTATGGAGTCAGGCGTTACTTTGCGGAAATCCATCACTATATGGACAGCCAAAAGTTTTACTTAGCTAAGTTAAGATCTTAGCTAAGTAAAACTTTTGATTGTTCATATACATACAAACACAACAAATAGTTTTGAAGTTCTTGGAGACTTATACACTGTAAAGTTTGTTCCCATCAGTAAATGTATAAAATGTTTTTTTTTGTTTTATTTTCATTATTCAATGAGATAATTTCATCGGGAATCGACATCGATGTCTTTATGTTTCTCACAACCTAAAGATATATTTACAAAACTCACAAAGCATCTTTTATAATATAATCTAATGCTATTCATTCCAAACAGTTAAAGAACATTAGAGAGTTAAAATATCAGGGTGTAATTAACTGAGGTATATTCTGCCGTTGTTTTCCTGGTAGTTGCCAAGTGGCTTTAGGAACAAAATTTATTATACGCCTACAACGAAAGTCTAAGGAAGCTTTGTGTGTTAAGATAATTGCTTGCAGCAGCAGATTTTTAGTCTTCTATGTTTTCATGTGTTTCGTTTTTTATTAATTACTGATATTTAGAACAGCTTATTGTTAATGAACCCGGATAATTAAATCTAAGCCTACAGGTTATTCCGAGTCTGGGAATTCCGCCAATCCGCCTTGGATAAGGGTGGTGAGTTAATGTCCACTTTTTTAAAAATTAGGAGGCCCGTATTGAGCAGAGGTGGCATATATGGGCGGATAAATACCATTGAGTACGTCTACCTGAGTAATAATAACTAATATGTGAACCTGAATCCACTGCTTAGCGTTTTTCAAATGAAGAAATCCGCTAAAGAAGTCATCGGTCCAGATCGAGTTTCCCAACTGAAGTAGCTTGGAACTAAATAATTTGGTCAGATTTATCAAAAAACTGACAACAATTGGAGCAGATGAGTGCTGGGTTAGAAAAATACGCCTTTGCAAACGTAGTGTGAACGATCTCGGCTAGATGGAGTGACGATCTGTAAGTTGACTTGCAGAAACTAGATGCGTGTAGCTGCAGATACTAGATGCGTGTAGCTGCAGAAACTAAATGCTTGTAGTTGCAGAAACTAGTTGCGTGAAGCTGCAGAAACTAGATGCGTGTAGCTGCAGAAACTAGATGCGTGTAGCTGAATATGGCATAATATCGCTGATTGATGATAAGTAAAAAGTAAAATCTTTTTCAAATTGAGTCTTATTACCTAAGCACTAATAACTTGTTATTGTTATTCTATTTGTAATCAGGAAGTCACTACAAGTCGCATCTGTGCGAATGTCTATGGGTAGCGGTGATTGCTTACCACCAGATGACCCGCATGCTCGTTTGCCCGCTCAGCTATATAAGAAAAGAACTACTTAGGCATTTAAGAAGTCCTTCATTTACGCATTTTTTTATTAGTCAGTATATATAGTTCTATACTCGGATATTGATGTTATTCCCCCATGTACCATCACTTATCAGCTAGCTTTATTTAGAAACGCCTTAAAGATTTCACCACTACCCAATACAAGCGGTCAGTACCCCCAACGCTGCCTGCAACTTGTTTATCATCAACTGGAATTGAATTTATGAACGCGGCTCAACAAGCCGCCCGGACTCATAACAAATCCTTTTCACCGTAAGCTTTTACAACGTAAGCTTCTCTAGCGGATGGTTTGAAAAGTTTATTTTATATTTTTCAACATTATTCATCAGAAATGAAAACTGTGAATGGTTTATATTTAAACAGCGTGACTGGGCTCAGTGACACCCGACTATAAGTTTAAAGGTACTGTATTCAAAACCTTGTCGAAAAAAATGTTTTATTGATAAAAATTTAAGATCTACTCCGGGATATAGGCCTCTCTTGAAGCGTGCCAACTAGCCAAATTTTTGGTTATACGCACCTAGTTTAATAACAATAAGGTTTCGTAATTGTTTTTATATATTATGTGAATAAGAAACCAGGGAATTATACACATATAGCATTTATATCCTATACTATATGTTTTTGAACATCGGAGAATGCTCGGAATCTTTTGGATTGAGTTCAAATCAAACGTCTCCATTCTCCAAGAACTCATGGAAGAATGGAACTCATGAAAGAATGGAAGATAGGCACTGCTTGACAAAGCAGCGTCTATCTTCCATTCTACAAGGTCGCTTACTTTTCTTCTTTGGGCACGTGTCTTGAGCTCTATCGAGCAGCTGGTATTGCAAAGACAAGTGGAAGGGATCCGAGCGCACGGGTACTACTACTACTACTTTGTACTTTAATAAGCCATCTAGTTCTCGAACAGGATGGCGCTGTTTGACAGACAGACAGATAATACTGAATATTTAAAGAAGGCTTTCCAAAGGTGAGAATCGATTGATTTGAATTACGCGTTAGCCTGAAGGTATATTAATAATACATACTAGTGTGTAAGCACCCTAAGAAGATAAACTCGTTTCGAAGACTGGAACTGCCGTCGTCGTTATTCCTGTTTTATAATTAGCCTCGTATCTTAATACAGTTTTTCATCGTAAGCCTGTAGTGAACCATTTGAATTCTGATACGGATGACTGAGGCAAGTAAATCCAGTTATGAAATATTGCCATTGGTATATGCGTCTTTTTAAATCTATACAGCTGACTATCGATACGTTTAGAAAGATAATTAGAAAATACCTCACAAAATATTGGCTTCAAGTAATAGTATTTTACCGTGTACACAGCACCCAATTTCTTTCCTATTCCGTATTTCTTTCTCCCCATCTCATCACTTAGTTCTATTTCTACTTATCCTATTAAATTCTTCGTCCTCTGCTAATGTTTACATGCCAATCTTAAAGTTGGCGTCACATGGCCCTTAATACTATAAACGTTCATGATCATAGGTGGCGCTTGTTACTTATTATCAAGTTGCCCTGGGTGCTTATTTTGCAACCTTTTCCATACAAAGTATGTATAAAAACAGACATTTATTTCATTATGCTGCAGCAATTTACATATTACTATAAAATCACAGTAAATTTAAAAAGTTAATAAATTTAAATAAATTTAAATTTTTATAAATTTACATTACTTATAATGTGAAAATGGGCGATGGTTAAGTAAAAATTTTCACCCATTGAGCAGAGAAACTGATTTTCTGCCACCGCTCGACTCTCAAAGAGATGCAGCGCAGTACAAATTGAGTAATTCGAGCCATATTTTATTTGTGATCAACCCCCACATACCTACCTACAATGTATAATCAAGCTTTATATATAAATATAAGAACAATACGCGACAATACTGTGACGTACGTGTAAAAGAGTTAATGTGGAATGAAGAATTCTTCTACTGTTTATTCTAAGTTAGGCAAACGGGCAGGCTTATTACCTGATAGCAAGCAATCAACGCCGCCCATAGACATCCGCAGCGCCATAGACAGTGCGGAAGCGTAGCCGTCCTTTAAGGAAAGTGTCATTATGAGAAAGGGATTGGGAGGGGGAGTATGTTGAGCCTCCGGAACTCAGCCGCTCATCATACGAAGCGCAGTAGCTAAGCTACCACTCAGACACCGATTTTCTGCGGGAGTGTGGTACTTTCCCGGGCGAGCTGGCCTATTCATGCTAAAGACAAATATTATGTCAATTTTGACAAAGCATTCGTATGCAGCGTGGCTCTACCACTAGAAAGGTGACGGGTCGGCTATCTTAGGCTGCGCGCCTATGCCTATTTTACCATAAAAATAGGTGATTCTATTTTTTACAACTGCAATTATATATTTGAGCATGAGGACTTAATTTGTAACTTCAGTAGTCTTAGGAGGTACACCCTTTAATTAAGCTTGTCTTCAAAGTTCATTTTGCCTTTAAGTTTGCCTTAGTAAAAGGTCATGTGATTATGTTAGGCCTAGTTTCGAGAACTTAACAGACTAATCACTTTTAGAGCTACGTCTGCAAGTAGAGATACCGGATAGAAGGATGGAAGATATAGAGAGAACGGATGTTTGGAGTATTCATTGTAGATTTATTTATAATGAATACATATTTATAAATAAATATATACATTTATTTATAATCGACAGCGAATAAAAATAATCGTTATAGCTTTTGCCAAATAAATAAAAAAGACATTTTTTTTTACACGATTTACAGCTATAAATCTCTGGAATAATATCACTCTTGATTTTATAAAAGATACGAATAATTTTTTTTATTAAATGAATATATGTATGTATAAAATACATTTTTCATAAAAATATTTTATTTATAAAAGTAAAGTCCGGGCACATTCAAAGTCGTCTTTGTAGGGATGATTTGATACAGTGCATAAGTAAAAAGTAATGTGCCTTTTGGTAATATTTTTGTATTAATGTATATATTTTTAAATATAATATATATATATATATATATATATATATATATATATATATATATATATATATATATATATATATATATATATATATATATATATATATATATATTATTTAAAAATATTACCACCACCTCTCTGTGGAACTAGCAGCTACCTTTAGCGGTATTTCCGAACCGATACGAAATTGGAAAAAACAAGCTCTAACGAACGCCATAAAATGGTTCTTGCTTAGCATATGTCGGGCGCACCATTGGAGCACCCGGCGCTGGTTTTCAGCAAGAACCAACGTCGTCAGATCGCGGACCACAGTGACGACATTCATACTGACACACTCGTACATACACATATACAATTATATTCTTTTTGTTTTGTGTATTTATTTGTGTATATAATATTATTAAGGATTTAAGTTTAGTTATTGTAAAAAAAGGTGTCATAAATAAAGTTTTTCTATTTGTATTTCTATTTCTTTTATCTTAAAGGCCTGCAACGCATTTGCAATGTCTAGGAATGTTGCAGATGTCTTTGGGCGGCGTTGATTGCTTTCCACCTGGCATCACATTGTCTCGTTTGCCTCCGTATCCCATAAAAAAATGTTTAGTTATATTTATTTATAACGCATAACAAAAGTAACAGTCTTAAAGAATACGATATAATATAAACTTAACAACGTCCAGACTATAACTTTAAATTTGCGTTAAACACAGCATGGCTACATATTAACAATAGGGTTACTTATGTCATAATGAAATATTATAAAATTGAATTGATTAAATTAAATTAAAAAAATAATAATAATAAGAAATATAAAAAAAGGAGAATAACAATAATTTTATGATCTTCCGGCTGCCCAGGATATCACGGAGCGATCGCTTTAATTGATGTATTTTGATATTGAAAATATCAAACGTTTTCTGTACCGTGGTCAATAGATTTATTGTTGTATAGGCGACAAATGCGTACCATGGGATTATAATGGGATATATTGTTTGTATAAGGTGTAATACTAAACGTTCTATACATAATATTAACCGTCAATTATTTTATTTGCTATAAATACTAAATTACTTTTTACATGATTTTTGATTTCGACTGGGTACATCACTTCCCTAATATTATTCTTTGTTTTGCCTGAAGGTTCAATGAGAGAGAATGCCATTGGCATTGAGTAAAAACTTAAATAAACTTTGCGGTTAATCCCTAGTTTATAGGAACACGTTGACAAAAAGTGCTAAAATCTTACATTCCCTAATTAATAAATTTACAACCAAACTTATTTAAGCAATGTCCCGGTTACGATACACATAAATTAATTTTTATCTTACAAGTATTGGAACAGGTTTTTGTAATTAATATCTGGTTGTAAATCAAAACGACGCTATCTCGATCTACGGTGTTAAATTTTAAACAAGATTGATTTGGACCAGTTACACGGAGAGTAACACTCAACAGAGTGATACTATTCATGTTGCTAGTATTATTCAACGTGTAAAATGAGTTTAAGTATACGTATAAGATACCTTTGAATAATACTTTGGCGGTAAAGCTACGATAACTTTAAAAAACAAGGCTATACAATACTTAAAAGGTGGCAACGCTTTAATAATAATTAATAATTCTTTATTTGCATAATGTGTAACAAGATGAAAAAGAGACGTATAGAAACTCCATCACATTGCCACTTATGGCGTACAAATATACTTATTTTATTTTGCAATGCTTATGGCACTGCGGATGTCTATGGGTGGCGTTGATTGCTTTCCAGCAGGTGACATGCCTGCTCGTTTGCATACGTTTCCGATAAAAAAAAGAAAAACCGCACCGTTCAATCTCATAAATGTCCTGTGCATTCTATTCCTTTCTAATCTCAACCGCACTCGTTAACGTCCTTCGTGTCTTCTCCCTTCTACGCGACATTGATGAAATCATCCGTGCTATTTTGGCACTATTGAAAGCCATTAATTCAAATGAATGAATGAAGAAAAATAAAAACGGCCGAATGGACAGACGATATACGTTACGCTGCTTCCCCTGGGGGCAGAAAAAGGCGGTGGCAGAAAATTAGTTTCTCTGCTCAATGAGTGCATGTTTTGACTGGGCCATCGCCCGTTCTGCCCGTCTGTGGTATATGTATGTATGTATGTGCGTTTATATATACGTATTATATTAAATCAGTTGTTTAATCTTGGCTAGATTAAAAATTGGCTAGATTAATATCGTCTTGTGAAAGAGTATAAGACTTTTTCGAATTTCTTATTTATGTTATAAATAGGATTTTTCTTATTTATGGTATAAATAGCATGTTTCTTATTAATCTTATAAATAGCATGTTTTTTATTTATGTTATTTGATGATTTTCATCTTAATAAAACGATCAAGAGGTGATTGCACTTACGGTACCTTGATAATGAAGATCAATTCCCGCTAAACTGGTTGTGCAACTCTCACCGAAAAAGCATTGGGAGATATCGCAGAGTTGACAAAGTGTGCATTTGCAAAATTGTTTATTGATGTGTGGTGAAGCTTTAGCTTACAGAATAAATACTCGCTCGATTATTGGGAGGCCCCGTATTTAAAATTGGGACATATATGAGCTGTAAAAAAACTATAACAATATTACCATCATCATCATCAAGGCATTACAGCCGCGGGTGGGCCTAAGCCTGGTTCAGTAAATTTCTCCAGTCGGATCTTAGTTTGGCTTTTCTCTCCAGCCCCTCACACCGATTGCCTTAAAGTCGTCCTCCACTCCATCTACCTATATGAGCTTAGGCCTTCCGTGGCTTCTACGACCATTTGGTTTGCCGTCAAGTAAGCGTTCGGGTATTCTAGCCTTATCCATTCCTATTACGTGCCCAGCTCAACGAAGGCGTCCAATTCTGATGGGTTTGATGACGTTCGGCTTGTATAGCTCATAAAGCTCGTGGTTGTAAATTGTACGCCATTGGTCATTTTCCAACACGGGACCAAAGATACGCATTAAAATTTTTCTCTCAAAGGTGAGAAGAGAGAAAGGAAAAGCATCCAGGTTTGCAATGAATACCTATTTACTATATAAATATTTGACTTTCGGTATTTATACTCACTACTGTGGCGTGCCAGCCGTACTGATATAGCAACACGGGATGTTTAGGGGGTTTTATCTTCGATGTAAGTAAACTCTTTCAAATGAAATTGATTTATTAATGTATCACTGTATATTTTATATTAATTAGATATTTTACTAATATTCTAATATTATATTTTATATTAATGAATTTCACTTTTCACTTTACATTTTATATTCAAACTCAATTTCTTATGACGGAAAGGTGACATGTGTATCAAAAGACGTCAGTTGAACTAAACTTTTTGCTTTTATAGAACAATTTATTTCTTTTTTTATTTTAAATTTAAAATTACGAATGTAAAAAGAAGTAATATAATATACAAAGATTTTAATATATTCAAATAAAAAGTTTTATTACATTAGTATATAGTATAATACATTTATCAATGTGTTACTACAGTACTGTCTTTGGCGCTGCGGACGTCTATGGGCGGCGTTGATTGCTTTCCATCAGGTGACACGTCTGCTCGTTTACCTTCCTATCCCATAAAAAATAATAATAGAAAAATATTCCTGCTAAATGGAGCGATGATTTGCGCAAGGCGGCTGGTAGAGACTGGAAGCGTGTAGCCGAAGATCGGGCTAGGTAATGCGTCTTCAGTGAGGACTATGTGACTGGCGCGGGCTGATATTCATATTGATTACGAAATATTATAGTGTCATGTTCGAATAATATTTTGCGTCGAAATGATTTCCTAAGATTTCCTAAGATATTACGTAGAAACTTTATATTGTCATTTCTAAGTATATCGATTTCTGCAAGTCAATAAATACAACAAAATAAAATTCATTAAACATAACACGTGCAGTCGTTCCGCACGTCTCACTGGGAAATTCAAGTTATATTAATATTTTCAAAGTATAATGCTTTTTACCAATATTTATTTAACTGCACGTACATTACAAGGAAGGCCTATGCTGATTGGGAGCCTTGGAATGACGTCACACTACTATACAAGTACATATATTATAATATATTGTTTGCTTTTGAAACTGTTGTGCAATTTACTGATTACTTTGTTAATGTGTGTATTTATCTCGTAAAAAAAGAATTTATAGATAAAGTTCAAGTTAAAATAAACAACAATTGTTCTATAAATTAATTTTTAAATAACACGTTCTATGCCAGACCATTGTTTGAAGATTTTCCATTCGGGCCGTGGGTTTGTTAAACTAATTTCTAGAAAAATAAATTTATTGATGTGTTGCGTTATGCATTTCAAACTATACACCATTTATTTGTTTATAATGATATTTTCATTCTTGTAAGCCATACCCGATAAACAAAACAATACAGATGTAAAGCTTGGTTTCGAACTATAATAATAAATTAAAACTTCATTTGTAAAGTTCGAAAATATGACGTGAAGTAAAAGTATCAATGACCTCTTCAAAAGTAAAGGGATCAACTGCCATTTTAAAATAGCCTCATGGTTTATTAAAACATGTCAACGTGTCACAGATTATCCACTCGTTTGTAATTGTTTAATACAATATTTGGATCTTAGCCTAGCCGTTTGTCAGGTATTTAGGGTATTGGTACACGGGTACGCGACCCCGGCCATCCGAGTTACTACCGTTTATCTTCCGTTGCGGTAGTATCATATCCCTATCATCCTCTCTAAATCCATCTTTCCTTTCCCCTACCCTTTCTTCTCTATCCTTTTTCTTTCCTCTTCACTAATCCACGGTATGGCGTGCCAATGAATACGTGGATAGGGGCGAGCTTGGTCGTGCCGACCGTCCCGGGATCGGATACCCCCGGGTACTACTACAGTGCCTTACATTAGCATGCGGGGCTCTGCTGGGGCTAACCTCCATTCTCCCTTGCGGCCCGTGGAATTCACTATAACGAATTTTAATATAACTAATTTGTCAAAAAATGCGACGTGGTTCGTCAGCCGTCACGATTCCCACCAGGGCGAGAAGAAACTAACGGAAAGCCGTTTCGCTATGATAAATTTGAGAGGAAGGAAAGGAGAGGATAGTTGAGTGTGGAGGAAGCGAGGAAGATGTACCGAGAAAAACATACGAGTATATTGCTGGTTTATTTTGTCGTCAAATATACATGCGAGACCAAAACAGCTAGAGATACGTTTTCTTAATTTACAATTTAGTCTTTTATCTCGACCAAGCCAGTTCTCTTGCATATTTATGTTGCCTACCACATAACCGCATAAATTATTCTAATACCGCCTTGTTCTATACATAAAATCTTTATAAGAACAAAAAAAAAGGCTTTGAAAAGTGTATAAAGATGGTAACGCATTAGCTGAAGTAGGTCAAATGCCGTTTTTATGCATGCAACGACATAAGGCAACTGATATCAACTAGGTTTTAGTTTGGTGGTGTAAAGATTATTTTTATTTGTAGACTTAATATAATACCGTACTGAAAAAATTTTATGTACATAATAAAATTTATTAATTTTATTTTACAGCCTTTGTTTAAACCCGTAGTGGAATAATTGTATGCTAATAACTATGTGAATTAAATTTTATATATTGAAAAGACAGGTTCTATTATTTTTATTTTACAGTTTATATAAATAATTGTAGCGGAATAGTTTTATGCTAAATTCTCATTTCTGGAGGAATGGACGATGACTCACCACGCTTGTCCAATGCGGATTGGCGGGGTAACCAGACTCGGAATAAATATCTGTATGGGCTATACACATATATTTATTCCAATCCAGGATCGAACCCGCTACCATTGACTTGGTGCTTACCGAGTTAGATGCCTATCTAGCGGATAATTTTAAAATACATCCAATGGAATACTTCGTATTTATCTCAAAAATGCCTTCTTTTAAATCTAAAATAAAAAATAAATGTTTGTTCTTCCTGTAATACTTACACATTTGGACTTATATATGTACATATAATCACGCCTGTTTCCCGTATAGGAAGTTCTAGGTCCCGTAGGCGGAGACCACAGACCTCCATCTGTTGCGATCCCAATACACTTTCTTTGCTTCATCCACACTCATCACTCTCTTCGTTCAAACCCGTCGGTTAAAGGTTTTGATCTGGTCTTTGTTGACAAGTACGGTCTTACGAATTCTTATCAGAATATATCTGTCTATATATAGTACTATACTATATATCGTCGGCATAATTAACTAACTAACTTTGTTAGCGCAGCGACCCAAAATGGATTTTGGCCTACGCCAACTCCTGCCAGTTGCAGACTTGAAGGTTGCGCAAGTTATCCTCGATCATGTCTCTCCAGCGGTACCTGGGGCGCCCTACAGTACGTCGTCCAGTTGGGCGACCCACATACGCGATCCTCCCCTATCCTCTCAACGTGGCCTAGCCAACGAAGTCGATGAGCCTTAGTCACTCTTATTACATGGGGTCGGCATAATTATTAATTGGTTCGGATACACCGATGAAGCTGGTGTGTGGACAGAAGTAAGAGTATTCTACAGGTAGATAATGATGGTAGTTCATAATTAATAAGTTAGCAGTAAACTGGTGTAATATGAATATGGTATACAGGTATACAGTTTGGCATTCTCCTGATACCTCGGTATACATGAACCTAGTAAATTAACATTATTTGCATAATTCATTGTACGCATAACAAGATAAAATGAATCTAATTTAAATTATATTAACATGTCATTAAATAACATGATTATGTAATAATCATGTTAATTAGAATTTTTACACGTTGAATATTATAGAGGGGCATTTCACTTCAATACGGACATATATTTATTTATTTAGTATATAAATATTGAACCTAAATTTAGTACTAAAAATGGCCAATTCGCTCAGTGGTGGGGTTGCCGCCGACGGAGTCAATGGGCGCGGGTTCGATCCGCGCATCGAAATAAATATATGTATGGCCTACAATCCCAAACATTTTTCTACGGTGTTGCGGATGTGTATGGACGGAGTTGATTGCTTTTCATCAGGCGACAAGTTTGCTTGTTTGCCTTTCTTTTTATTATTAAAAAAGTACTTCAACATTAGTTTTTTATTAGTTATGCATACTAAGGCGTCGCTATTATTTCTTCAGTGTATTTGTGTACATCACTAGGGGATTATACATCAGCTCCGGCAATCAGATCCCACTAATGCATCGCCCATCGCGTCGTGTAAGCACATTAGACGGCTAAACCGTGCGCTTAGAACGTCCGTCTAATTGCTTCGGATTAGTGTTCGATGCTGTTGACTATGGATCATCATTTCAATTATTTGTACGATAGGTAAGATGGCAGAAGGCAAGAAGGAAATGTCTCCTTGATTATTTTCCATCGGGTGATACTCTTGCTCGTTTAATTTACTGTCCCATAAAAAATAAATAAGTTTTATTTTTTATGGCATACCAGCGCAACTGTACCTCTCTGGTCTATGGGTGTTGAAATAACTTATCACGTGACCTGCTAGCTATGGATACATGAAGGAGGTATAGGTGAGTTGCCTATCCCTAATTCATTTATATATTTTTTATGGGATAAGGCAAACGACTAAGTTTGCCGTTTGATGGAAAACAATCAACGCCACCCATAGACAACTTTGAAGCGTTGCCGACCTTTTAGGTATGTGTAGGTTTGTTTTTTGAAGGTGCCAGTGTCGTATCGGTTCGGTAAGACCGCTGAAGGTTGAAGTTGGTTTAAGAAGTTTCGAGAAAAGCGCCTCGTAGTAGATAGCCACTTATACAGATGGTGGGGATGAAACTTATGGTAACTAGTGGTTATCCAATAGTCGAAATTTGACCGTAATTCTTAAATTTTTCAATGTTTAATTCTTTTATCTTTCTGCACACCTTTTCTATATGAAAATAAACTAAGCCATAAAGAAGAAAAATAAACTAGTACATATAAAAGCCGAAAAGGATCATTTCGTTACTAAAACCGAAATGTTTTAGTAACGAAATATTCCTTTTCGAATATAATGGTCACTCACGCCTTCGATATCAATGGTAATGGGATTCAAATTGCATCTGGATAAATATACAAATGTTATGTTGTGTGCTTATTTATTTTGAGTCTAAATCAAAACCAAACTGGACAAGCGTTTTAGGCTAATATTCATTTATTAAGAAATAAAGAGCCATCATGTTCTACAATGAAATATATTGTCTGTTAAAAAAGGCAGATATGTTGGTTGCAGTAATATTTGAGCTAGCTTCATATCTTATAATATTCAATCAATTTGAATTAGTTATAAATGCATTCAATTTTAAATGAATTGGTCTTGATAATTTATGATTACATTACACATTCACGTTTAAATTGGAATAACAAAACATTTGATTAATTTAGAATTAACTGATACGAACTTCTGTAACTAATTTAGCGCTGAACGTTCCTTTGAGATTTAACCTAAAAATATTAAATTAAATTTTATATTAAAATCATGTCTCGTATTATACTATTTTGCTTTATGCTAATTTTAAAATAACTAAATAGCTATAGTTATGTTACATTGACTTAGCGGAAGCGTTTAGCGATAACGTATCAACTTTGATAGAAAAAAAAACATGTGTAAAATAAAACACAGCTCACAGCTTTTCTTATCTCTCTTTCACTCCTGGGTTTGCTGGAAGAAAACTCAATTTTGAGTTAAGCTCGCCCTTGTACATTTTCTTTCCTTTTAATTCTTGTATTTCCTGTTTTGTGTACAATAAAGTATTAAATAAATAAATAAATAAACAAAATTTCCGTGCGGTTCCCGACTTAGAATATAGCCACTTATTTTTTTTTTCAATAAATGTCGTAGAAGGCGATTATGAGGGAAAATATCAGTTAGCAGTACCAGTATAGCAGCTTCTACCTGCCTAATAAAAATCAATTTGCACTTTCTCTACTAAATGTGGTGATTGAGGGAATATTCTTAAATTTTGAGGGACATCAATTTTTTGGAAAACCGACTAGTAGATTTAGTGGACTGTCTGTAGGCGAGTGTATAGATGACGATGAATTATTAATAGAATCCTAAAAATATATAAATATGAACAAAATGGCAGGATAAAGGTCATTACATTTATCAATAGTATCATAATTATCAATACAACCGAACAAGGTTATTGCTCGATATTGGCTTTCCTAAATGTGCAGGAACTACTAATGTGTCACTGTGATCCTGATCCCGTTATCCTTCGGCGGGAAGATTGGGGATAGCAGATTGGTTTTTATTAATAGCATGCTGCTAATATTTATTGGTTTGTGCTGTCACCTTAACAAGTATTTAAATTATTCAGTAATTAACAGTTGTAGCGCCATGCATGAATTATCTGACTCGATCGAGGAAGACCCTCACAGAATATTGGCGTTAAGTGTTATATATTCTAAGTGTCATTTCCTTTGGCCCATTTTTACTACCTTTAATATCTTTTTTGTTACCATTAATCTCATCTGTACTGTAAGTTTTACAGTGCCATATGTGCACATATGCGTGGTGATGATTATTTACTAACGGGTGACTCGCTTGGTCCTTTGTCTACTTCTTATATGAAAAGAAAAAATAATTCGTCTTATTCTAATATGCCCGCTACCTTATTCACAATCGTAAACGGGCGCATAAATTTCGACTGGTCCAACGTCCAATTAGTTTAATTACATTGAGTGGTCTGTCGTGTTATATTCACGGAGTCTAGAAGTTGCTACAATATAGTTTAGTTACTTCGAATCCGATATTGAAGATTTAAATGCAGTGAATATGTGGACAGCGGTTATTGCCAAAATATAAATTCAGGAATGTAATTTTAATCAGTCTTTATATTTTTATTGTTTTTTTTTAGATTACTAGTTAATGATTGATAAATAATATCTTAATTTTTCATTTTACATATATCTATATATATGTATATATATATATATATATATATATATATATATATATATATATATATATATATATATATATATATATATATATATCTATATATATGTATATGTACGTGTTAATAAACACGTATATATTTATTTACGTATATGTAAATTTTTGTTCATTGTAATATTAAGACATTCTAAAATTTTCGTCTTCTGTTTTAGAAGGAACGGACGTCCTTTTTAGAAGGATGTTCATTCCTTTGCACTACGTTTGTCCAAAGCGGATTGGTGGGGCTCCCAGACTCGAAATAAATATCTGTAGGCCATACATATGTTTTTCTCGATGCAGGAATCAGAGAGCCAAAGACACCGATATAGTCTTTCGAATTAGCAAACTAAAGTGGCAATGGGCTGGTCACGTTTGTTGGAGATCCGACAATCTTTGAAGCAGACGTGCACTGGACTGGAGACCGCGTCTTGGCACATGTAGTGTGGGACGCCCCTCGGCTAAATGGTGCAACGATCTACGCAAGGTGGCTGGCAGAAACTGGATGCGTGAAGCCGAAGAATGGGCTAGGTGGCGGTTCTTGGGGGAAACCTATGTCCATTAGCGGACTGCCGCAGGCTGTTGATGATGATTGGAATCAGACCCACTACTAATGACTCCGAAATCCTTAATGGCAATTATTTAAACACAGCTTGTTCTTAGCAGCAGAAGAATTTCAATCTAAAGCGGCAATACAATTGTTGTATGTTCTTAGTATTCTCTTCGCAACATTTTTTTCATTTCAAAAATTATATTTCCTTCATGTTTTAGGTATGAATAGCACATTGTCACTTCAATTTACTTATTCGGAGAACTGTATTGGTGGTTTTAGTTTTCCGGGGATTTTTAATTTAATTAAAATATTTCACTTAATTATTGTTAGTTACAATACTTAATTTGGAACAGGTGATTAAATGTACGTTTATTTTGGATGTTTTCACATTTGGATTTATTAATTTCCAAAGATTTCTTCCAATTTCATTTCTATCAACTTTCACCTTTGATCACGAACAGTATTTTCGTTCAACGTACATTTTTCATAAGCGGAAACACCCGGTATGGATCGGAAAAAAGTTATCAAAGAGTTTCACATTCGTCTGCTTGTCAATCACTTAAAAAATAGAGCCAGTAGGTACGCGCGCTATATGACCTCTCAACGTTTTCATTTACCAGTCAATATTCGTATGGGCAACGTTGAATTTTGCATTTTGTTTGGGTTCTATTCCTGACATAACGTTTAGCGATAGTATATAAAAACTTACGCGGTGAAAGGTCGGAAATGTATTAACAACCGATTCATTTCCGACATTCTTATGTACTAGCTTGATTGAACATGTAAAGCCTCACATAACGTCAACGTTATATAGAAGCATTTTTCTATAATATATTACCGAGTTTTGTACTATGAATGCAGAGCCCCGAAGTCCTAACTCCTTTCTCATTTTTACTCCTACTCCAATTATTCATATCTAACCTAACGTAGGCAGAGTTACTGCAGTGCGTTTGGCGCTGCATATTGATTACTTCTTCCTCTAAGATTACTTCTTCGACTAACGAAGTTGGTAGCCAATTCAGTACAACTCTCTTCGTATTTAGCAAGGCGCAGTATTTCTGGAGCACTCGCTATCGCGGTCCACTACCAAATATTAGGTAGCCAAGACTTATCACCGACTTGTCTTTTGCCAACAACTTTTCCCACCATGATCACTGATGATTTTTTGGATGTAAGTTATGACGTCTGCTTTTGCTTTACTCGGCATCCGCAACGTTTGTATATACCAGAAATAACGGTTTTCATACCTTTATAAGGAATAAGCCATTTGTAAATAAATATTACAATCAATAATTGTACAACTTTGTTTTTGGTGTACAATAAAGAATATATCTTTCTATCTAAGCTGCATCTACATTAACAGGACTGCGGTCTAGCTCCAATGATGTCCTGAGGACGTTGGTATGTAAGACGGATTCTTCCATACTACAGCGCCTCCAGAAAGTACTAGTGTGACATTCTTAGATTCAGTGTTTAGAATTCGTTTAGTCACACAATTTTTAAGTGAATTATATAGTGGTAGAGCCATGCTGCAGACGAATAATTTGTAGATTTAGAGTGGCATAATATTTGTCTGTAGCATGAATAGGCCGGTTCGTCCGGGGAAGTACCACACTCCCGCAGAAAACCGGCGTCTGAGTGGTAGCTTATCTACCGCGTCACGTACGGCGAACGACCGAGTTCCGGAGGCCCAACACCCTCCCCCTTCCCTCTACCCCTCTCCATATTCCTCTCTCTACCTCTCCCTCTTCCCTCCGCAGAGACCACAGATCTTCATCCGCTACGATCCCGACACATCTTCCTTGCTTCCTTCACACTCATCTATCTTCTCATCTATCATCGTACTCTCTCACATTCATCGTAGCGAAACGGGTGGCGAACCACGTCGCCGTCATTTTTAACAAATTAGGTTGGAGGTCAGCCCCAGCAGAGCCCCGCATGCTGAAGTAAGGCACTATAGTCCCGGGATCGGGACGGTCGGCATGCTTGCGAGTTAGCTCGCATGCATCCATTGGCACGGCAGACCGTGGATTGGGGGAGAGGAAAGGAAATGGATAGAGAAGAAAGGAAAAGGGAATGAGAAGAAAGGAGAGAAAAGATGGGATTTAGACAGGATGATAGCGATATGATACTACCGCAACGGAAGACGAGGAGTGATATAGTAGTATTATTTAATAGTATAATCTATATTTCTGTCTCAATAAATAACTTTGAGAAAGTGTAAAACGATAATTTGTCTACTTAACAAATTTGCTTCAGACCTCTTCTCAATTAATCAAAGAACGTTAACGAACAAATTAGGCATACGTCAGTTAATAAGGCGAAATATCATTTTTCTATTCATCGTAATATGGCTGCTATAATTACAAGGACGGTATGTCATAAGCAGATAAATTAACACGTTCATTCTTCGAGTTAAATACGTACGGCAGGTGTGGAGACATAAGGAGAAGTGAATTTCAGTGTGTGTATTTCCGTCGAATCTCGGGAGAGATGTTTAAATGTCTTTTACATTAACTCCAAACTGTCTTGAATGTAATTTAGAGATCATACTGTGAGAGGTATGAGAATTGGAGCAAATTTTGCTGTGGATGCTTTGATAACTTAGGGGAATTGTGCTGTATGAAATTTCTCTAGATCTTTTATGGGGTAGAAAGGTATCGTGTTCGCGACTGAATAATATATGCTATATATTTATCTAAATAATAGATGTACTGTAATAAATGTATGTCTCTACTTGTGGAATCATAGAGGGAGTTTTATTTCGACGAATCCATCAATAGTTGCGATCTACGTGAGGAAGCTATCGGCGAAGCCAGCGCACTCATGTACATTGAGGTCGTAACCTGAGCATATTTGCAAAGGCCGATTTCGTACACACCGCCTGATGGAAAACAATCGACGCCGCCCATAGACATCCGCAACACCCATAGACATAGGCACTGCAGAAGCCGTTACTGGTCTTCAGAAATATGCAGGCATGTCTTTTGAAGGTTTCAATGTCGTATCGATTCAGATAGCGTTTTAGTTTATTAGTTCTACACAATGATGGTGCGTAGAAAAAGAAAAAATTGTCTCAAATGACATCCATGCGAAGAAATGACGGTATCCGTCTTCTATCTCAAGAATTATACAGTTCTCGAGATAGAAGATGGTTGAGGCCTGCCATTCGAGGCCCATGCGGTTGAGGCCTGCCATTCGAGGCCTATGCGGTTGAGGCCTTCCCATCGGAAAGTGATTGGTTTGGTAGCATAGCATATGGGGAAATCCACAACCTGTTTTGTTAGGGGTGTGGGAACGAGCCTCGGGGATCAGAACCCTACTACTCGGGCTTAAGCTCGGGAGGTGACCACCCCCCCCCCCTGTTTGTGGCATTTATATTAGGCGATTTGGTGCTAGACACCACCAAGGGTTCCAACACTACCAACTATACCCGCTGCCTTCTGTGTTGGGCGAACAGGGTGGGTATATTGCCGAATAGGTCGAGAAGCGCCGCCACAGAGTCGGCGCTGACTTGGTGGTTGCGGTGACCTCGTTGAGGCGGGCGACGAGCTGGTTGCAGGTAATCAGCCTCTCCAGGTCTGAGTGATATGTTGGCGCTTGTTGACGCGCCGGTGCTCTTGAACGTAGGCTATCGGGTGAGGTTAGGTCAGTTAGAAATGGGCTAAAATGGTACTTATGCTCGTTGGCGAGATAGACATATTTATTACAAGTTAAAGGGAAAAGCAAGAAACAACTGCGCGGTCAAATTTAGACCGTATAACATCGTATGGAATTAAAAGCTTAACCAAATAACATCCAAAGGGATAAACTAAAACATTTGCCTTGTAGTTGTTTTATATTTAATTTGTAAGCTATTTCAATTTTATTCGTATCCCTTTGAAAATAGTGATGAATATTCTTCGACATTGATAATGTGAATGAATTGTACACCCTATTTCTTTAATTATAAAGAAAGGTTTTCTTTGCAGTCTCCCCGTGGTGTATTTGTATGAAGATGTAGAAAAAAAAAATGCATAGTCTGTTGCCATTGCGGACAAATTTAGCGAGAGACGGTGAAAAGCGCGCAAAAAGAAAACGCTGACATTCTCGCCCTTTTTTTTAAAAAGGTAAATTTTGCGGCTACATCAAGAATTAAAGTGGGTATGGAACTGTAATTTGGAGAGAAAATTGTGTGGAAAAGTAGTATTTTTTCTTTGCTTCTCTCTCATTTTCGTCGACGTCCGTCTAGATTTGTATTTCTTATGCGTATAATTATAATTGGTACGTATAATTGGTTTTTGATTTTACATTTTAATTAACCGGGTTCCAAATGAAAAAAGCGTTACAAAGCAGACAAAGCGTCCAAATGAATTAAATGAAAAATGAGAATCGCTAGTTGTAGAGCTACGCTGCAGACGAATACTTTGTCAAGAATGGCATAATATTTGTCTGTAGTATGAATGGGCCGGCTCGCCCGGGGAAGTACCACACTCCCGCAGAAAAACGGCGTCTGAGTGGTGGCTTAGCTACCGCACTTCGTACGGTGAGCAGCTGAGGTTAAGAGGCCCAACACCCTACGCCTCCCCTCTCCCACTCCCAATCCCATAATGACACTTTCCTTTAAGGTCGGCAATGCTTCCGAACTGCCTATGGCGCCGCGGATGTCTATGGGCGGCGTTGATTGCTTTTTATCAGGTGACACGCTTGCTCGTTTGTCTACCTAACCCATATAAAAAAAGATTAAATATTGTGTATTACAATGTTATGGTATATATAATACTATCGTATTATAAATATAATACTTTATCTTCCTTTCTTTTAAAATATTTTGCATCTTGACATATAGCATAAAACAATATTATGACTGTTAAAGCTTTATATAACTTAAATAAAATCACCTTAAGGAAATTAAAAAAGTTGACTTATATCAATCAATATCAGCCCGTGGCAGTACACTGCTGGATATAGGCCTCATCCAAGGCGCGCCACCTTGCCCAATCTTCGGCTAACGCATCCAGTCTCTGCCAGCCGCTTTGAGCAGATCGTCACACCATCTAGTAATATGGGACGTGACGAAAGCGTGTGTTCTCACACTATGTTTACATGGAATTTTGGAATTAATGTCGTATTTTATTTTGCATAAGATATGCTTACACTAAATAAAATAACATAAAAGCAGTGAGATAAGTCTGTCTTAAGCTCTATGCTCATTGCACTAGATTGTAGGAGTACCTACTATGATGTACACGTATCGATGCTTGCATTCGCCGCGGGCTAAATGTTATGCAAGGATAAAAGTGTTTCTGTGTACCAAGATACACATATGTATATATATGCACACGGCTCTTTCATGATATATTACGTCATTTTTTTTCAAAACCAAACACTGGAATTTATTTTTCACTTAAATTATATATAATTCGAGTATAAATCAAATATTTATAACACAGACTCCTATGGCAACAAACTTTTGTCGTATCTAAATGTTGCTATGTTTTTATGGACGCAGGTAAATGAGTAAGTGGGTCGCCTATATGTACGTATATATGGTAAGCGACTATCAATCAATCAATCAATTGCCTGTGGCAGCCCATTGCGCAACAAAAGCCTCCCCCATGAAGCACCACCTAGCCTGGTCTTCGGCTTCACGCATCCAGTTTCTACCAGCCAGCTCTGCGCAGATCGTCCCGCCACCTAGCCGGGGGGCGTCCCACACTACGTTTACCGAGTCATGGTCTCCACTCTAGCACTCGTTTGCTCTAACGATTGTCGGATCTCCGACAAACGTGACCAGCCCGTTGCCACTTCAGTTTGCTAATTCGAAAGGCTATGATGTCATTGACTTTAGTTCTCTGGCGGATTTGTTCATTCCGAATCATATCTACTAGAGAAACTCCGAGCATAGCTCACTCCAAGCAACTATGAACATATGCAAATACCGGGCCTCAATCATATCGGGCCTTTGAATCCCTGCAATTACGGTACGAAAGAGATAACTGAGTAAAATGTATTTGACGCCAATTCTGTGTTACAGGGAAGTATCAATATACTTCCCTGTAACACACAGAATTCCCTATAACACAAAGAAGCAGAAGAAGAACTTCTTTGTGTACATTTGTGCTACGTTATGATTCTATCATTATTAAAAATATGAGGTTGCCGGCATAGGAATACAGCCGTCCCATTTCCTCCCTTGCGTGTCGTAGAAGATGACCATGAGAGCACGTACCTACTATTAGATGGATGGAATATTATTATTCGGGTAAACACTACCCATGTTTACATACATACATATCTTCAAGCCTATCTCACGTTGGTGTTTGCAAAGACCACAGAACTCCATCCGCTACGATCCCGGCACACCTTCCCTGCTTTCTCCACACTCATACATCTTTTCATCAATCCTTCCTCTCACATTTATCGTAGCGAAACGTGACAGCTGGCGCACCACGTCGCCGTCATTCTTTAACAAATTTTGGTATATTAAAATTCGTCACACGAATCCCACGAGCCGCAAGGGAGGATGAAGGTCAGCCCCACTAGAGCTCCGCATGCTGAGGTAAGGCACTATAATTCAGACTACCTCAATTTTGAGGGAAAGCAATGAATGCTATCGTTTTATTGATAACCATTGTTTTTTAATAGTGTTGTAGACCTAGACCTCGTAATGACTAGACCTCATAAATATATATAACAAAATATTTCATAAAATATGTAACTTTCGGCGTCAGTCGATACAGAAAACGAATGTTTTCGACACATCATTAAATTTATCGACGCGATATGCTGCCAAACTATAATGCCAGATATTCTGGATGACGCTTAAATATCGAAATACTATCTATACTCGAGTGAATCGTAACTGTTCAGCATGCATCATTACCAACTAATAACTGATGTCGCACCAATATCACGTGACATCATCAGTCAATTGTCACAGCTTCGCTACTGATAAGTGGAACTAATTGGACGTAGATTGACTGTTGTGCTTGACAGCTCGCTTTACACTGGTCTTTAGATGCAGTAATAGAAACATTTCGTTTTATTTTAGCTAGAACTTCAAATTAGCTTTTTAAATAAAAATAGGATTTTATTCTCTCTCTTTCTCTCTATATATGCGTATGTATATATAATACACACACACACACATACATTTGTGTGTAATACCTAAGATACAATAAAATATATTGTGGAGTGTTAGTGTATTCACAGTATAGACATATATTGCTATTCTCGTAGTGATTATTTTTTTTTATGGGATAAGAGGGTAAACGAATAAGCGTGTCGCCTGATGGAAAGCAATCAACGCCGCCCATAGACAACCGCGACACCCCAGGAGTCACCGAAGCGTTAAATATTTATATAGTCATTATGTAGTTTCCTTGTACATAGCACTGCCTTAATCACTACTTTATAAATATATATTATAATATTTAATTTATTTAGCTCTTCAACGCACCATTAAGACATATTAATCGAACGGCGGTTCATGATCAACTGATCGTCCCCATCTTATGATGCATGTGAGAGTGACAAGGATAGCAATATATATCTATACTGTACATGCATTACAGGGGTTATGAGTGTATAACACTTTTAATTTATTCTTTAACTAACGTAACTAAATTTCATATAAACCACCATCTAAGGTAAATAGTTTGTTAGGGAAAATGAACGTCAATCGTACTCGATACTTAGTATTATAATAAGAATAATCTATGTAATTACTTAGCGTTAACCTTAATTTAATTAAATGATTCTCTCTAAAAATTCTCACTAAATAGGAGTTTAAAGTTTTAACACACCTTTTAATTACATCGTATCAGCCACAGTCGACCTTGATACATTTCTTTTTTATGGTCCCATGTTCCCGAGGTGGGACAGAGGGCATCCACAGTGCTTCTTCTCCATTGCGATCGGTCTTGAGCGACGCGCTTCACTTCAGGACACGTTAACGCGATGGATTTCATCTCTGCCACTATGGAGCGTTTCCAGGTGTGTTTGGGTCGGCCTCGCTTCCTTTTACCTTGAGGAGTCCAATCCAGCGCCTGTCTAGGAACGTGATCGGGGATCCTACGGAGAGTATGGCATATCTAAGTCCACTTGCGGAATATGCAATATTTTTTTGACAGATGTCAAAAAAAATATTGTATATTCGCAATAGCCAATAAAAATTTAGTACAGCTAACTTTTTTGAATGGTCAGATACAATGTTTCAGAAATTTTAATTTTTTTGGCTCTGAAATAGCGGCTTTTGGCTCTTTAATTTATTTTTTAATTTAATTTAATTAATTTTTCGGGTTGTTTTTTTGCGTTAATATTATTATTTCTGTGACATATTTTTATTCTTTCTTTGACATACATTATTCTTTCTGTAACTGTAATTTGTTTTTGTGCCAAATAAATATATACAAATAAACTTACAAAGCGATGTTTAGAACGCATTAAAAATAGTGATACTATTTATCCACGACGGGCAAAGCTCCTAGATATCTCAGGTAAAGAGCCAATAGGCTCGTGGAATGGAGCGATTTCATTTCATTGCCAGCTTGACCCCGCCCGTGGTACGGTATAAGCCTCCATTTAAGCCATCGTTGTTTGCCAGACTGTTCCATCCGGGTTAATACAATGAATTCAGGGGCTTAAACACGAAGCCTGGTTTCATTGGAAATAGAAAAAATGGTTTGAAATGAAAATTGCATTCGTTTATAGACACAGGCAATATATTATTACAAACACGTTCGGCTAATAGACATAATACACGCAGAAACATAACACACACATACATATAATATATAAACACATATACACATATACGGGTTTTCTTTACTTCTCTACCTTTACTTATTTATAAGTTAGACACTTAATTTATATTTTATTGTCATAACTGTGTTTTGTTAATTTTTAATTTTTATTTCTCTGTTTTTGATTTTTGTCTTCTTACATTGTATTCCCACACTAGGATCCAATGATTATTAATTAATTGTTGGATCCTAATGTTGAATCTATAGTCCTGTAATATGTGTAAATATCTAGAGTAGGTATTTATTGTTATTATTAATAACATTTATCGACCTTCTTACAGTGTACAGATTACGTACACCCCCTACCGACCCTTTTATCTACATCCGCAACGTAATTATCTTTTACTAGTCGTATTTCATCCATCCCCGTTAAAAATATGTATATTTATATTTTTATCCCGATGCGGAAATCGAAACTACGACTATTAAATCTCAAAAGCGGTAACTTCACTACTGAGTCAATGAGGTCGACACCCTACCTGTACTAAAATACATATATGGGCAGGGAAACCTAAATTTTATTTTTGGCTCAGCAACCATATTTCATCATATGTTATCATCCATTAACCGCAGCGAAGATGTAATAATGATTCATGAGTGATAAAATGTTATGAAAATATTACACGTATGATTCATAATACTTTAGTGAACATTTTAGGCTAATATAGTACGTAATTAACGTAGACGTAATTAACTCTTAATGTATACACGTACGTACATATGTATGTTATTCGAATATCTCCCATATTCGAATAACATACATATGTCCATTTTTTTTATGGGATAGGAGGGCAAACGAGCAAGCGTGTCGCCTGATGGAAAGCAATCAACGCCGCCCATAGACAACCGAGACACCGCATAATAAGTAATAATAGTAATAACATAGGCCTATTAAGTAAAATTGCTAAGTCTAAATGAATGAATTTTACAGAAACAATAAAAAACTGAACAATAAAAACTGATTTTCTTTCATAGCCGTTCACGCGCTTTTTGGCGAGCACGATTGCCAACGATCCATGTCTCGATTTTTTCTCGATTTCTATAATTTTTAATAATTGAAAATAATGAATGGAAATTACTTTAGATAAAAAGAGAATTTTTTGAGTTTAGTATGAAGCGCTTGTGCGGATAGTTTGTGTTATTTTTTTAAAAACTATTCTTACTTTAGGTTTAAAAAAAGTTTTTTTTTTTAGGTAAATTCGAATTGTTCTATTGGGCACGTTGTACAATTAGCCTTTAGGTGGTATTAAAAGTGAGAATTACGAAAAAATGGATGGATGTGATTGATACAATAATTTTTTTGGGAGTTACGATTTCTATTAATTATTCCAACAATATGCATATGACTTTCACGACTGTTTAGTCATCCTCATAAAAGGTAAATGAGTAAAATATATAATATCATAATCTATCTAAAATTATTATTTTGTATATATATATATATATATATATATATATATATATATATATATATATATATATATATATATATATATTTTTTTTGTTTGTCTGAATAAAGGTTTTCTTTCTTTCTTTCTTATGATAAATAATCACAGCCATAAACATCTGCAATACTAAGGGCAAAGCAGATGCATGGCATGTTTTAGAGAAAACTGAATAGTTTAAAGGGAAGGATTTAATGAGGAAGTAATAAGGGTTGAAGCAAAAAGAAAGGGAAAGGAATTGGGTCGCCAGATCTCTGCACTCACGAAACGCGGTAACAAAGAAAAATGCTACAAATTAACGTTTATATTAGATCAGAGTGTGGTATTTCCTCAGTCAAGTCGGCCCATTCATGTATGACTCTACCATCCGGACACCAGTTGGCAGTCCATTTCCGAGAGTTTCAACTGCAGCTTTCGAGAGAGCTTTCCATTTCCGAGACTTGAACAATTAGTGGTGTTCTTGAAAAATAACAACATTGGGGTATCAAAAAACCAGCGTATATCACAAAAGGCAGCCAAAGCATTTATCCTATTAGGCCTTTCGTGAACACATCGTCTTGGCTATCCGGGACTCTGTTAGCGGTGGTGATCGCTTACTATCAGGTGACTCATCATTTGGGTTGCCTGATAGTTTGCTTAGCTTGCTATAAAAAAAAAGTTTTTACTCAATCTGTTCTTAGATACATCGCCTTCCCAGCGGAAATGGACGGCGCGTTCTGAAACCCTCCAATAGCCGGTAGTTTCATGAAACATTGCGAGCTTTACAACAAGGGGGCGTATTCTAAAAATATACAACGCAGAATATCTAACGCACGTTTTGGAGTTGAGTTAGTCACGTCCCGTCGCCGCGCGCCCGACGCGTCGGGAAATTCAAAATTCGAACTCCGACTTCTTTTGTTTTCGAAAATGATCGAGAGTGTTTAAAATTCGAGCGATCCCTTTGTGTGAAATTTTCCGGCTTATTTCTATGTGAGGTGAGCATTGTTTTTTAATTTACGAGAGACAATAAAATTGAAAATTGATGACGAACGTGTGAACGTGAAGCATTCTGTATTGTTTTGAATGATTTATTCATCTAACGCATCGATAGATATTATTTTGAATGTAAATAAAATTAAACGGGAGCAATTGACTTTACGTCATTGTAATGAAAAAATAGAAACACTTCAAAATGTTGGTCAATGACCTCATTTTGGCAACATTTGGAATTATTACATTTGTTCGGATTTTTTTTCTAAATATACCTATAGTGAGTAGGTGAAATCAAGAGTAGATTTTCAATTTATATTTCATTATTCAAATAGTAGTGTGTTAGTATACGTAGATAATATTTTATGTTATTATTTATGATACCAGTAACTAAAAGACAAAAATTTAAATAACAATAAAATACATCTTGTTTAGTTTTTAATCAGGTATGGAACATTTTAATTCCTATAATTAAATTATAACCCTCATTATGTAATAACTAAATCTCAAAATAGTTAAGAATTTTTTGTCTTAGAACCTATGGAATTTAACGCAAACTAAAATTGCTTATGGATCTTAAATCCTGCGTAATGTAAGCATTTTTACATTATTCAGAAGATAGTCGAATCGGCGACGATGCTGTCATCTGTAACATAACTTTACAGTTACAGAAATAACTTTAATTTTCTTTCTACTATTCTACACTGAATATAAATTTTCCTATATAAATGAATAATGTACATCATATACCCTCTGTATATTTATACTCTATGCGTTCCAAAACTATACATCTGATTGTGATGAAACTTTGGTGAGTTGTTCTGTGTCATACGAAGATTTTTGATCCGAAAAAATATGTATATTTGTATGTTTGTATGCTTTACTAAATAATTTATTCGATTGTAATGAAACTTTGAATTTTTACCTAACTCAAAACTTTTCCTTAAGAAACATTGCAACACACCACCATAATGTAACTAATAATTGATAATAACATAAAATTATAAAAATGAAATAAAAATACCACGTCACTGATTTAAATTGGCGGGTAAAGTCTTTTTATTACTGTATATCGGGCAAAAGCCCTAAAAGACAATGCCATAATATACAATAAAACAATTAATATTGTATTACATATTTCTACACGCTTGCTCGTTTGCCTCTTTATTCCATAACGAAATATATATATAAAAGAATCGCTGTTGCTGTGGAAGAAATGAGATTGTGCCGGTTACCCTTTTTGCAAATCTAATGTCTATACGTCAAAGGGTAATGCTCTATTCATTCTCCTTACGTATGACATTTATTGTAGCATTTTTATACGAAATAACGGCCACTCTAGCGATATATTCCTTATTTTTGATTTATATACTAAAATGAAATAGCCTTTTAATTTTTTCTATAATAATACCACTTTCAGTATCAATATCAGCCTGCGGCAGTCCACTGCTGGACATAGGCCTCACCCAAGGCGCGTCACCTAGCCCATTCTTCGGCTACACGCATCCAGTCTCTGCCAGCTGCCTTGCGCAGATCGTCGCTCTATCTAGCAGGAGGGCGTCCCACACTACGTTTGCCGTGTCGCGTCTACTCCACTCGTCTACTCCAACGATTGTCGGTTCTCCGACAAACATGTCCAGCCCATTACCACTTTACATTATGTGAAAAATCGTATTCACTTTTAAATGTATTACTATAATTTATAGCTGTGTTCGTAGTAGTCACCTTGCGGCGTAGGTCTCTCTTAAACCTTTTATATATCTCTTTCCCGTCTTTTTGCATATCTATGAATTAAAATGTCTGTACATCTCTTACTTGGTCTCCCTTTTTCTTGTCTCGGTAACCATTTTGTTAGTCAGTGTCTCCGTCTATTGTTCTTAACCCTTTCCACCCAATAGTCCAACAAAAACATTTCTGATTTATATATTAGTTTGGTTACTATTATTACTGTCATGAACTTGCCACAAAAAAAAAGTTTCATCCCCATTCAGACTGGATGAATGGCGATCCTGTACGTTGCGTTTTTCCATAAAGTTCTTTACACACACCACCACTCTGTGGAACCAGCTACTTTATATTTCTTAAAGGCTGGCACCGCTTCTGCAATACCTTTGGCATTGCGGATGACTATGGGCCGCGTTGATTGCTTTCTATTAAGTGGCACGCCTATTCGTTTGCCTTCCTATCTCATAAAAAAGATACCATGGGCGTTTTGTATATTCTTCTAGAATAGGTAGGCAAACGAGCAAGCGGATAACTTGGTGGTAAGCAACCACAGCCGCTCATGGACATCCTCAGTATAAATGACATTGCAGATGACTTACCTTTTTTCGAGTGAGGATGTGAATGTTTGATCTATTTTTCTGATCCGATCTACATATGCAATATAATCAAGTGAGCAAGTCAAGTGTCTGTAATGCAAAATACATATTGCGTCAATTGCATCGGATCGAAGTTGAAGTATTTTGAAGCGGGCTTCGTAAATATAAAAGTGCTATATAATATACAAATTAGGTTAGCTGATATATATTGGCTTATACATATAATATATTATTGAATATATCAGGAAGTGTATCGTTTTTTTTATGGGATAGAAATTCAAACAAGCAGGCGTATCACTTGATAGAAAGCAATCATCGTTACCCAAAGACATCCGTAGTACCATAGGCAGTGCAGAAGCGTTGCCGACCTTTAAGTAAAATGTCATTATAGGAGGGGGGAGGGGGGTTTGGGTCTCCGGAACTCAAACGCTCACCGGACGAAGCGCGGTAGCTAAACCACCACTCAGACGCCGGTTTGCTGCGGGAGTGTGGTACTTCCCCCAAGCGGGCCGGCCCACTCTTGCTACACACAAATAATATGTCATTCTTGACAAAGTATTCATCTGCAAAGTGGCTGTACTTATATTCAAAATTTTGTGTATTTATATTCAAATTTTGCTCTCAGAACTAAACATATAATAGGACATATATTTTTACCATTTTTACACTTTTAATCTAATTACAGAATGAGAATACGTGATTTTATAAATATGATACATGTTGCCTTGCCTAGGCATTGCTGAAGCGTTTCCGCCCTTTGACAAATCTGTTGGCTTGTTTTTTGAAGGTTCCAATGTCTTATCGCTTCAGAAACAATGCTGACGATAGCTGGTTCCACAGGGTAATGGTGCGTGGAAAGAAAGTATTTGGAAAGACGAACCGTGGTAGATTCTAAAAACTAGATCTTAAAAACTTTACTCGATTCTAAAAACTGTATGTCAGAACTGTTGTATCGTTTCACTGTCTAAAATTAACAAGTGAATTACCTCTTAAACTAAGTAGTTAAGTTAGTTCTCAAGTTAAGTTCTACCTCTTATGTCAAGTTTTACTTCCTATTACTGAACTGATACATATGTAGGTATATACATATATTTTACGGATACTGATACTTCACCAAATCACTAGCTCAATAAATTAAGTGACGTTAAATAGAGCATGATGTGTTCATTAGTAGAAAATCAGTTCAAGATGTCGTCTGATTACAAGCTGAATTTAGTTAACCTGATTAGAAATTTCGAGTAGTTTCTAGTTGATTTGTTAACTAATTTACTTTTAAATTTCATTCAAAAGCCATTATATATTATATAAATAATATTCATTCAAAAAAAACATTATTTATTTGTTATAAATTTTAATGACTGATTGGCTCAGTGGCGGGGCCCTTCGCCCACGGAGTCAATGGTCGCGGATTCGATTCCCGCATCGGAATATATATATATATATATATATATATATATATATATGATATATATATATATATATATATATATATATATATATATATATATATATATATGGATGTATAAATATTCATTTCGAGTCTGTTAACCCCCCACGTCCGCATTTCCGTTCCTGCTCGTTGCTTTCTTTTCTATACTTTTCTTTCCTCTCCGCCAAACCACGGTCTGCCGTGCCAAAGAATGCGTGGCTAAGGGCTCGTGGGATTCACTAAGACGAATTTAATATACCTAATTTGTTGAAAAATGACGGCGATGTGGTTCGCCACCTGTCACGTCCTGATTCTCACGAGAGCGCGAAGCGACCAATGGAGAGCCGCTTCGCTGCCATGAATGGTAGCGGATGGAGCTCTATGGTCCCTGCCAACCCCTGCGGGGGAAAGACGTGAATATATATAAAAAACTAAATTAAATTTTAAAATTACGAATCTTTAAAAAGTAATATAATAAAAAAGTTTTATTATATTCAAATAAAATTTTTTAAAATTAGATACGAATAGGACTTTTCCCGACAATGTACATTAGTGACGTTGTTTTTTGATTTCATTTTGATAATCTTATAATATTATCAGTTATATTGTTTAATTCTGGTGGTACATTGTACAATATATTACATAATAGTTCGATTAAAGCATATAAAAAGAATAAGTGTAGTAAATCTTTGAGGTTTATTACACTTATTCATTTATTTTGGTAAGATGGCCACCATTTTATTGAGACGTAGTGCAACTAATATATTTCAAGATATTCGTTTTTATTATGTGTACATGACACTGGTATAATGGCATAAATGTCTACAAGAATGCAATGCCTACGGTGCACTTCTCTCGCAACTTCTTTCCACCCACTACCACTATGTAGAACTAGCTTTCCGAACCGATACGACATTGGTATCTTCAAAAAACAAGCCTACACATACCTAAAAGGCCGGCAACGCTTCCGCGACTCCTGCGGTGTCGCGGTTGTCCATGGGCGGCGTTCATTGCTTTCCATCAGGCGACACGCTTGCTCGTTTGCCCTCCTATCTCATAAAAAGAAAGAAGAATTTACGACTAAATATATTAAAAGTATAATATAAATAAAATAGATAGAAGAGAAAAAAATAACTTGGAAGCAAATAAAATAAAAAATTGGAAGATCTTTAATTATTTTTAAGTGTTTATATTTTTTTGAACATTCTTACCATGAATTCCAATTGTATATGTCATTAAATTTTGGATAATTATTTTTATTACTAGATTGTTTACAAATTTAGTAACATTGAAAACGTCTTTGCTTATTATTTTTCATCTCCAAAGTGATATTGTTTAGGTGATCCAGGTGGTAGTTTGGTGAAAGGGGCGGTTTAAATATTATTCCCGGGCTATTCCCGTACCAAATCGATATCAGAGAACCCCTCGAAAGTTCAACGCTCGTACAAATTTAGAAGAGAATGGGAAGCAAAAGTAAAACAAACCTGGAGGAATGCCGACACCCTATTCTCAACTCGACCAAGCGCGCGCCGAGTAATGTCATTTAGATGGTTTACATATTTGAATATAGTTCTAGTAAAAGCAACATATTTTAAAGAAATGGCTTAAATATAGACTATGCGTACTGCTTTATATTACCTATGGTTTTCTATATATAATATATACAAAATATTTTCATATCTATTATACTATTTATAAAATTCTACTATTATAATATTATAAATGCGAAAATTTGTGTGTATGGATGTATGTTTGTTACTCTTTCACGAAAAAACTACAGGACGGATTTCGATGAAACTTTACAGTAATATAGGTTATACATCGGAATAACACATTGGCTACAATTTGTAATAGTTTTATGTAATTTTGGTCGTAACATAATTTTACTATTAAGCAAAAAAAATGTGTTTATTTAAAATGATCTGTCACGAAACTTAATGTTCCACCAAACCCAAATTTAGTTAGACCAAATTCCACGCGAGCGAAGCCGCGGGCAAAGCTAGTATTTAATAATTCATAAAAAAATATATTTTAAGTCTTTATTATGAATTAAGGTGTTATTTTTCTAATATATACTTGTAGCCGTACAATTTTTTCACTTTATGAGACTGGGAGTCGACTCCATAACTCTTGTTTTGAAACGGAACACTACGCAATTACGAAAATTTGTATTATACTATCATTGTGATCAAAAGCCCGCGACAGTCCACTTATGGACATAGGTTTCATCTAAGATGCGCTTCCTAACCTTCGCTTCACAATTTTATGTAGTTTAATCCAGTCGCACTCGATCTTCATCTAGTCGGGAGACGTCCCACACTACGTTTACCAAGCGTTTTCTATTTCAGAACTAGTTTACCCCAACAATTGCAGTTTCTGTAATAACTGTTAGCTGATCACGTTTATTACAGAAGCTGCAACCGTTAAGTCACACTTAACGGTTGTCATAGTAATATGTACATATTAATGGATTTCCCGAAAGTAACGCCTAACTCCATTAATCACCTTGTTATCAAGTTGAAATTATCATAATATTGTATTGTCATAAGAATTCAATCTGTGTGCAAAAGTTTCATAAGAAGCGGTTTAGTAAAAGTATTCGAAAAAGCCGTCGCACGATTTGATATATACAGACAAATATACGGGGGTTAAACAAAATAAAACCGTTTAATAAATAAAACACATTTGTCTCTGAAAATAAATTAATGTTTAGATTGATTCCTTCATTTGACTTCCTTCCTTTTGGTTATGGAAGGATACGATAAGATTTCAAACGACCCTTTTCATTTTAAAATGAAGTAAAATATTCATCGCTACATGTACATACGCAGTGGAGAGTGCATGATAAAATAGATGCCATTATCTTAGCATCATCTGCAGCCTGACGTGTGGAAGTATTTCTCGTCTGTACAGAATGTGCAGTAGTGAAGTAACACTTTGAGTTGGACATTAAATTCATTGGATTGATATTGACCACTTAAAGTATTATTACAGCTTTCTTTTTACTACAATATATAAATATAGTAACTTATATTTCAATGAACGCTGAATTCAAAACTGCACAACTCGCCATAAAGAAAACTTTTATCCCTACTATTTAAATAAATGGCGATCTAGTACATTGTGTTTCCGATCTAGTATATTTTAAGATCTTACATAATATAATAGTATTGACAGTCCTCATATTCTAAGTGATGTTAATTTTACTGTACCCAGAATATATGTACGCATGTAAAAGGAAAAGGAGCGTTTTGGATCCAATGCCCCGCTTCGATCATCGTGCGAACTGTACCACAAATACATGAAAAGAAACAACGCTTTAGATATTCTCTACGACAATGTGGTACAATTCACACACCGTATTAAACTTTAAAAATTTAAGTATGTATAATATTTGAATTGTCTGCTTTCACTTTATGGTAATGTTGTGTCTATTTATATGGCTTGTAAAAACAAGCTCACACACATCTGAAAGACCGGCAACGCGTAAAATGCGTACGGTGTGCAAATTCTGGAATGCGTATGGTGTTGCAGATATTTATTAATGGCGTTGATTGTTTTCCATCAGCGACACGCCTGCTTACCCATCCAATAAAAAAATGCATTTTTTTTTCATTCAATTTCCGTCGTTTGTTTTTTCAGTCGGTGATATATTAAGCAATCACAAGTTAATTCACGCAGATGAAACTGAAACTTCATTCCGCGAACCACCGTTTTTTAGAACCGAGTTCGAAAACGAACCTATACGACATTGGACCCTACAAAAAAAAAAAACAAGCCTACTCTTTCTCACATGCCGGCAATACATTTGTAATGCTTAGGGGATTGCAGATGTATACCTACTACTGTAGCGTACTACGCCTGATAGAACGTATGTAATATAAGATAGTACATACTTTCTTTCAGGCGACATGTATTAGTGTCGCTTGATAGAAATTATATACGGCGTTCATTGCTTTCTATCAGGCGACACGCTTGCTCGTTTGCCTTCCTATCCCATAAAAAAACAAAAAAAAAAGTATTTCATTATTTCATTATTCAGAATTTTCTTTTCAGTACTTTCTGAACGAAAATGTCACATAGGGATATCCCTATTTGACACGCTTTGCGCTGTCCACTATGAGCGCAGTCCGTATATCGTGGAAGTGGAATTACTGTTTGTACAGTGACACTTGATATTCTTTAACGGGACCACACACAATCGCGGCGTCGTGTTGACAGTACCGCGTGGGCGGAACACACAAATTGTACCACCGTACAACGGCAGAAGTTATGATGATAATAATTACCGCCGATGATGAAATGTTAATATTTTGTTTCGAAACGCTCTGAATTGTAAAAAATATGATTGGCTAAATATGACTTTAATTCAATTATTGCGAGAAAATTTTAAACTTTTCACTTTTTAATTTAATGGCTATGATGTTGCGGATATGTATGAGCCGTCTACTTTCCATTAGTGGATGCAGTTATCCGTTTGTCTTCTAATCTAAAAATGTAAGTTAATTTTTTAATTATATAAGGACAGTAGGAAGGAAAAAGTAAATTATCAACATGTAAGAAATAATTGAACTTTTGCTGACCGTCAAAGGTAGAAAAGTTGCTTACCTGGGTCTTATTATGGGAAAAATTGCGGGCAAAAGACAAGTTGGTCGAAAAAGAAAGTCTTGGCTACGTAATATCAGTGAGTGGACCGGGATAGCGAGCGCTCCAGAACTGCTGCACCTCGCGAAGGAAGAGGAAAGTTCTCCTGAACAAGGCAACACTGGGTGATTACTTGCTATCAGTTGACATGATTCCTCATTAGCTTACGTCGTAAAATACACATCAAAGTCTAAGGTAAAATGTAGGCAATACATTAGGCTATACATAGGCGGCGGTTATTTTAACCTTCTTTCTGTCTGTCTACTACGATCTCGGTACACTTTACACACTCCTAACTCTATACAAGCTCGCTGGTTAAGGGGCCTTCACCTGGCCTTACCTAAAATCTTCAACAATGTAGTCAAGGTATGTTTTCCTTGGTCTTCCCTTACCTTACGATTTCTTAAAATAAATATTTAAAATGAAAGAATCATATTTTCTCTTTCACATATCGCATGATAACTCAACAGTCTACTTGGATATCCAGTAACTTATACACAAGTAGGTGTGGTACAGCATCTCTCTCCTCCGCGGAAAAATCTGACAGTGATATATTACGTTTCCAGCACAACAAATGCATTTACAGTACATAGGCGATGTTTGGAGAAAATGTACAAGTTTATAACTATGTTTCTCCTTAGTTGAGTGCATCAAGCGAGTGACCATTACGTCATTCATTTATTTTATGGTTCTCGACGACTGCTTGAATTAGTGGTAATAGAAGTTGCTTTGTTTTATTCTGGTATATCTAAGACGGTGATTTAGAATATTTATCGTAACGTCTTGAAATTAGTTATCATTTAACAGTTGATAATTTCGATTAATTCGTGAAAAATGTGAAGACTTATTCGTGATACAAATAATAAAATTACCATTGTTAACTTATGTTATAATATATTAATTTCCTAATTGGCTTAGTAACAAAGCTAACGCCTTCTGCTTAATATTAGCAGATTGGATACCTGAATTGGAATAAATAAATTGATCACTTACTTTTGAAAAATAATATTCCTCAAATTATCTTTTTAACAACGTGTCCATTAAATAGTTGTCTGGAAGAAATCGCTATTAGATCGATAACATCGGCCTTTGTCTATAAACAATATTACAATCAAAAATTGTTTTTTGTTTCTCTATTGTGGTGTACAATAGAGAATATCTATCTACCTATGTAAATATATTTGTCCTACAAGTGTTTATCGAGTGTCGAGTTTGGGATACTGCGCCAATCCGCATTGCACAAGCGTGGTAGGATAATGCCCGTTCCTCCAGAAATAGGAAGGTCCGTGCCTAGCTGTGGGGCATATATTAGCTGTGTAAAAGGAATTGGATTGATGTAGACCATATTTTTCTAGAACAAGCATTATTAGCGCTCCATGGGGGAGGCCTATGTCCAGCAGTGGACTGCCGCAGGCTGCTGATGAATTGAATTCGATGAATGAAAATGATTAGCTTAGTTGGAATGATGAATAAGTTTTGTTGCTGTTGATACTACTAAATAGATTTCTTTTTTTTCTTTATATAATAAACAAAATATAAGAAAAGAAAAGAATACAGTTAAAAACGTACATTAATACTTGCGCCATACTTATATTATCTTCAAGAGTTAACGAGAAATCTCGTAAACAAAATATTCTACGAAACAAACAGGCCCTCACACGGTGTAATTGCTTCACATTACGCAAGGCAATCAAATAAGACATTTAAATTGTCAGACATCATTCTTTGTCGACCACACAGTAGCGAGACGAGCTATTGTTTTAATTACTATAACAGTGTTTATTTTAAATTCAAGATACAATAATTCGATGCATTTTTCCTGAAACCTCCTTCCACGCACCACCACTCTGTGCTACTAGCTTCTTTCAGCGGTATTTCGACGACCTTGGAACCTTCTCAAAAAACAAGCCCTCTATAAGGTGATATGCTTGCTTGTTGCCCATATGTATCCCATAAAAAAACAATACAAGCTAGAGAGAAGAGAAGGGAGAAAAATTAAATTAACAAAAAATGTTTCATTTTGGAAGATATTGCTAATCAAGCAATCTAGTTGTTACTAAGTGGTCAGTGATCATCGCGGCCCAAAGGTATTCACAACGCTTGAGGCAACACAAGGGCGTTTCTAGCTTTTCGGCCTTACGGTTGGTGCTACAGATGTCTATGGTTAGATGGTTATTTTCCCATAACTTCGATTAAAAATGCAAATATTTATAAATCAAATAAAATCTTTGAAAGTG
The DNA here is from genome assembly GCA_031353405.1 of Baronia brevicornis. Classification (NCBI taxonomy): domain Eukaryota; kingdom Metazoa; phylum Arthropoda; class Insecta; order Lepidoptera; family Papilionidae; genus Baronia; species Baronia brevicornis. Next base: position 219,451 of record JASFAT010000503.1, read on the forward strand.
AATTCTCAAAAAGACTTAAAAAGACCTTTTTTTAAGTATTTTTAAGAAATCAATTTCCTTCCTTTTCGCTTCCCAAGAATCAATTAAAAGACAATAATACAATAAGAGTGTATCCTAAGATAATAAGAGTGTATCCTATAACTGTAAGAGTGACCTATCAGAATTCTAAACATAAATTTATTTTGTTTTTAATCATATAATTAATTAACTTGACAATGGAAAACCAATTGCTTCAGTTTATTAATGGAGTCAGGCGTTACTTTGCGGAAATTCATCACTATATGGACAGTCCAAAGTTTTACTTAGCTAAGATTCGCGACAAGCAAAACAATAACAGAAAACTAATAATGTGTGTTTTTCCGTTAAGTGGATTTATTTGGAACTTAAACCTACGGACCTACTTAACTCTACGGAAGACAACCAAAAAGACTTTTCGGTTGTCTTCCGTAGAGTCTACTATACCTGAAGATGCCTCGTGTTGGGGCGAAACACGTGTCGTTTACAAGATGGAAAAGTGGTAATGTGTGTTTGGTGTTGTGTATAGTGGTTGGAGGGTGGAGAATTGATGACCGATTTTTGGTAAGTTTTTGGTTTAAGTTCCAAATAAATCCACTTCATCCAGCACAAAAAACACACATTATTAATTTTCTGTTATTGTTTTGCCTGTCGCGGATCTTAGCGAAGTAAAACTTTTAACTGTCCATAAATATAAGAGTATAAGACTCTAAATAAGTAGTATTAAAATTATATTAGTATATAAATATATATTGTTTTGCTTGTCGCAGATCTTAGCTAAGTAAAACTTTTGACTGTCCATATAATTGCTTCAGTGGTGATGCTGCCGCTTACGAAGTGGTCGCGGGTTCGATCCGCGCACCGAGATAAATATATGTATGACTTAAAGATATTTATTCTGAGTTTGGTTAGCCCGCCGCTGGACAAGCCTGGCAGTTTAAATTTCGTTCCTTCAGAAATGAAGAGGCCAGGGCCCAGCTGTGGAATATATGTACTGCGGAAAAAATCATTTAACTTAAACAATTTGCACAATAATGCTCCTTAATACATTCCAGGAATTACGAGAATGAATTGTAAAAACTAACTTCTCATTCGGATCGTAAAACGTAAAAAAAATATATGTAAACTACCAATTCATGGGAACTGGCGGCCACGTTGGCCACAGACTGCGACAATTAACCGAAGTACACATAATTATAAAAAGGAGGCGTTAAAACAATATTTGTCCCGACCACATGCTAGTGGTACTGGTAGGTAAGAACACAGAGCGTAGTAATTACTAGAAGTGACATGACTATTTTTATGAATTTAGTTAAAAAAAATATATATTTTTATTAAGTAAAACAATCATATTTTTAACCCATTCATTACCACAAACATTTTATGATTATTATTACCTGGGTTCGACTTAATATTTTTGTGAATTACAATAGGAAACTAGATAAAATAGAAACACGTTGGTGGCACTGGTAAGAAAAATTTTATCACAAATGTCTTTAAAAAAAATCGATTATTTTCTTATGTAATACTAAAAATATATTCTTAAGATCATCTGACGCATGCGGTGATAGTATGACCTAGTATTCTCGATTAACACAAATGGTTCGTTGGTGGCAATGAATGGGTTAATATCATAAGAGGAGGTCAAAATTCATTGACGAAGTTACCGTTTTTAGGGATTATGGTAGCAGGTTCGGCTCCCTCAATGAAATAAATATATGCATGGCCTACAATCATATGCACAAAGGAGGTGTGTTAGTATCCTTTTCAGAAATGAGAAGACCTTGTGCCCTGCAGAGGCTGTAAAAAATAATATAAAATCCAATTTCTCTTATAATAAGACGTGGTTTCCACTCCATTACTTGTCTACTTCAAAGGTTGTTTGTTCTCCTACGGATGATTCTATCCCATTTCCACTTCAGTTTGCTAAGTCGGAAAAGCTATAAAGGTGTATTTAGTTCTCTACCACATTTCTTAGTTTTAAATCGTTTCCACAAGAGAAACTCTTAGCATAGGCTCTCTGAGCAACAAAGTGACAGACAGACTGTCATATTATTATATGACTAAAATAATAGTCTATAATATTTTTTTTAGATAGCCGGTTTTGAAATTATACTTCATTCATTCATTTGAATGAAATCATTCAGTGCCAAAATAGCATGGATGATTTCGCCAATGTCACTTAGAATGGAGAAGTATAATACATTTAATTTAGTGAGTGTAGCAATGACATTCGATGTATTTCCGCTCATTAATTAATAAATGCGACTTCCAGCAATAATTTAAGTCAATGGCGCCAGATTAACACTGTCACCATATGGCCCAAGCATGTGCTCGACACATTAGTCTTATCAAATAAGCATCTGCGTTACCACCAGATAATTGTATTCTAGTTTTATTCATAAACAATATGTACGTGTTAAATGGAGTTAAATTGTATTAATTGACGTTATAATAACCACTTGAATTTTTTGTAAGAAATTAATATTTCATAGGTCACATCGATGCAAAAACGTAGGAAACCGCAAAATGAACCAGAGTGAAAAAAAACTTTTAATATTAAAAAAAAAATTGTATCTGTTCACTCAAGAACAGTTTCAACGCTGTACACAATTTTCTATTGGTTCTAGTGCTGTAACACTCTGGCCATTTGACGCAGTATATTTTTCTGATCCAAATATGCAATAATTTTTTTGACATCTGTGTCATTTACAGCGTTTTCGCTGTTTTACTTCGATTCACTTTTTATTTTTCAAATTTGTTGTTATTTTTTATTAATCTTTAATTGTGTTAAATAAGTGATATTCAATGCAGAGAAATACTTAATTTTTATAGAAAAATAAGACTTATTCCATCGTTGGTACAATAAAAAGCTTTCTTTCTTGGCTGTCAATTTGCTATTTCAATCAATATTAAACTATCTTCTCAATAAGCTACATACTTACCTACCTTAAAAATATTTAACTTATAATTCGATATATTAAATCGCTCTTGTAACTCTTTGTTTGTGTCTTTCTTGAGTGTATTGAAACTTCAATTCGGCTAAAAACTCAAAAGCAGAATATAATATAATATAATCATTGAAGTACAATTTTTTTTTAAGCACGAAATATTCACTATGTTCCTCTTGTTTTTTTATTATTTAAATTTTGAAAACTTTCAAAGTAAAAAAAATATATCATATATATTATTATGTATTTATTGATTAAAAAAAGTGCTCCAGAACTGCTGCACCTCGCGATGGAGGAGGAAAGTTGTGCTGAATTGGCTCCCAACCTTCGCAAGTCGGAGAGGCACTCATAGAAGATAGATGAAAACAAAGGAAAAAGAATATTTTTATAATGTCGGATCGAACTTTTAAAGTGCGAGTAAAACCGACTTTTAAAAAAAACCATGATTGTTTTTCATTAATTTATAAATATTTATGAAATAAATAATATAGTATCTTATAATATATTTTATTATTGTTGAAAGATTAGCAATAAACTATCTTAAGACGTTTGTGTCGTGCAATTTAATATGAGAATTTATTTCGAAGCAGTAATTTAAAAACAACGAACAAGCTCGCAAAACGGTGAATAAAACAACAGGGGTGCCGCATTGAAGTAATCTTTGTGTAAAGAGTTATGTTTACATTGCTATTTTACATTTTTATTACTAAAGTGGTTGTTATTATCTAGTTTTATATTTAAACTAGCTTTTATGGATTTGATAATCCTGAGAAATCTACTATGAAACATTGAATCAACTCAACAAAATCAATACAATTGTGTGTGTACATTATTATTATAAATATGTTCTACATTTATTAAATAATGAATATTATTAGCCTTTATACAGGGCGCAGGGTTGTGTGGTGGGCGATATATATCCATGTGTAATTGGCGTTGATTGCTTTCCATGAGATGACACGCCTGCCATTTTCCTTCCTATCCCATACAAAAAATGTCCGTGTCAAAGGATTGATAAACTCGAAATACCAGTTTTTGCTGCATTTTCACCAATAGCCTCTGGCAGGTCTTACAGGACGTTAGTCCCTCTATGATACATCACCTAGAACGATCTTTGGTTTCGGAAATCCAGTTTCGGCCAACAGCCCTGCACAAGTCACTTACTTTGGCAAAGCGGCTTCCTAAATTACAAAAACGCGGTTTCCACTCCAGCATCCATCTACTCCAAAAAGACAATTTTTTGTTTTTTTTTTTTTTATTGACAAGGTTCTCCGGGGAACTATGTAAGTTTTGCGGCGGTTTTCTTCGTTTCAAATCAACAATCAACAAAGAAAATTTGATCATAGCTTTCTTAATAGCTCTCTGAGCTTGTAAATCAAACAAACTGTCAGTATTCAGCATGGCTGTTCGCTATTTTTGCGTAATCCTCAGGTAGATAATCATAATGTTATTTCCAATAAAACAGCTAGTCTTTTTTTAACTTCTAACATTGCTAGAATTCCCGTCAACAATTTCAAGTTCAATGTTAATTCAAGGAAAATATGTCTGTCTTTAAATATTCAATATGAAGTAAAATCGATCCGACGACCTTAGAACGTAACGGAAACCACCTACTTACGGGCGAGGGTGACCATTTACCACCAGGTAAACCCCTTGCTTGTTTGCCTGCTCGCTATAAAAAAAAATAGTCTTTAGCCGTATTTTTGGGTTTGGTAACATTTCTGTACTGTATTTTATGTATTGATTTTTTATTACCTTTTATGTACTAGTACATGGGAAGATTCGCAATCTTATATATAATAAATAGTTTGGAATTTATACTGAAATTAAATGAGAGCTTTTTATCAGTTGATATTTATCGAACTCATGGGAATCGGCTGAAGAATGTCTATCTACTCTATATTTTTATTTTACCTAAATAAGCGAATGCGGTATATTAATTTACTGATAATGAATATTTAAACGTTTTTGAAATCAATTTAAATTAAGGTACAAATTTAAAAATTAATATGAAATGGAATGTGTCAAAGGAGTGCAGCAATAATTTATAAATAACATTTATTTATTATGTGAATTTTTTCTAGAAGAGAAAACAGTAATTTTTCTCAAAACTCTTCTCTTTGAATAATAATAGTTATAATTAATCAAAAGAAAATTATTTAAAATTATACTTGCAATAACAAAATGAATTATAACTTCATAATATTTTATGAATATTTAAAATGATATAAAATTAATGATGCACTTAACTGCGTTCTCAAACTTTTGGATTTGTCGACCACCTGCCGAAGAGATGTGATTTATACGAGATTCTTTACATAATATAGTTATTTAGAAACTTGATTTAATGAAATGCCCGATAATGAAATAGATTTATTTTTGACTAACTGGATATTTCTTGCGGCTTTGTACATTCACATAATTTTACCAAATTTTATTGTTATTATTGAAGCATTTTACCAAATATTCTACTTTTATTGGCATTTGGATAGGCAAATGAGCAAGCGATCTCCTTATGGCAATGGAAGAATCACCTTATCGCAAATAACGCTATGTTAAATACCAATAGCACTGAAAATCTATTGTAGATCTTGGGGTAATGGATATTAATTAAGGAAGGGAAGAAGGAAGTGCAGAAGAAGAAAGGAGTTAATCCTCTCGATCTCTGTACTTACCGTACCAAATACAAAAAATGCTACCGCTTGATACCGATATTTTTGAGATTTCCTATGACATCACGAATAAATGGTAATTCACAAAACAATGATTGATTAGACATGTCCGTTAAATAAAAATTTGCAATTATTTTCTTACATACATACATACGTAGGCAGAGACCACAGATCTCCATCTGCTACGATCTCGGCACACGTTTTGTACTTCATCCACACTCATCACTCTCTTCATACAAGCTCGTCTGTTAACGGTACTTTTGTCCTTAGTTTTTTATACTTTTTATCTAGAAGAATGTCCACTAACTCACCACGCTTCTGCAAGGCGGATTGGAAATCTAGACTCTAAATAAATACTTTTAGGCCATACATATGTCATGTACATTATTACTGATGTGGGAAATAAACCCAACCAACAACTCTTAAAGCGGTAGTTTCACTAACGCGCCAATTAGATCGTTATTTTAAATGTCTTTATTTAAATATGTTTTTATTAATAATTTCTTTTTGTTTGTTACAGATAATGTCTTAAAATAAAAAGCACGGCAAATGAAATATACTAATTGCCCTCCACATCAACATGAGACAGCGGTGTGAGCCGAAATGGCGGCAAAACTTAAAAGATTTGAAAATGGAATGCCGTTTATAGTGCTGCATCCGTGCGGGGATGATTCCGAATACGAAAATAGAACGGCGGGCGTTGTAGAGGCGGGAGACGCGCACCGGAAGCGGCCGTGGCCCCGGCGACCGGATGTCGGGATTTGGTTTCTCTCGTTTATCGCTCTCCTGATCGGCTGTAATGGTTATCAGGAACAGAGATTTGCGATGGAGCCTCAAGATCAGGTTATTTTTTCTATTTTATATAAATCCTGATAAAATATTAATCAATACTGACCGATTGGCTCAGTTGCGGGGTCCTCCGCCCGCAGAGTCAATGATCGCGGGTTCGATCCCCGCATCGAAATAAATATATGTATGGATTTATAAATATTTATTCCGAGTCTGGTAGCCCCCAATCCGCATTACCGTTCCTGCCCTTTCATTTTTTCTCTTTCCCTTCCTCTCCGCCAATCCATGGTCTGCCGTGCCAATGAATGCGTGGCTAAGGGCGAGCTTAGTCGCAAGCGTGCCGACCGTTCAGAATCGGGCTCCCCCGGGTACTATGGTGCCTTACCTCAGCATCCAGGGCTCTGCTGGGACTGACCTCCATCCTCCTTTGCGGCTCGTGGGCTTCACTAAGACGAATTTAATATACCTAATTTGTTGAAAAATGACGGCGACGTGATTCGCCACCCGTCACGTCCTGATTCTCATGAGGGCGAGAAGCTACCAATGGAGAGCCGTTTCGCTGCGATGAATGGTAGTGGATGAAACTCTGTGGTCTCTCCCAAACCCTGCGGGGGATAGGCATGAACATATAAAAAAAATATTAATCAATAGTAAACTGAGGTGGCAATGGGCTGATCTGTTTGTCACATAACTGACAACCAGTGGAGGAAATAAGTGCTGGAGTGGGGACGTTCATACAGGACGGTTGGCAGAAAATGGATGCGTGTAGCCGACGGCTCGGGCTAGCTAGGCGATGCGACTTAGGCGTAGCTTATGTCTAGCAGTGGAATGTCGCAAGCTGTTATTGGCGGTGAAAATATATTCTTTGATATTATAAAATTGATTGATCAAATATTAAAATTTATATACGTTTTATCAGAAAGGGTTACTGGCAGGCAAATATCTTTTTTTTTTGAAAATATTCATAATTTGTTCTAAAAATTCTAGTACAGGCCAGTTTTAATTTAATGGGCTGAGGAATTAAAAAAAGAAATAAAAAAATATAAGCGCAAGAACGTTACAAGCAATAAAACTTAGCTATATCTCCAACGGAATTTCTTTCGAATAATTTAACCCAAAACTAGATTGATTTTAAGTTCATTAATTCTAACTTGTTTGACCCGTTCTTTAATTGCATGAGTTCAGATCGCTACCTATAAAACTACCTCTTCTTAGTACGATCTCATAAAATACTAATAGTTTATACACATTACACGCGCGTACGTTTAGAGGCCAATTTAATTCGAAATGCCTATTTATATATCTGTTATGTTAAATTTATGTGTTTTTAAGTTGGCATTTTGTATATCAGAAGTGAAACGCGCGTGAAATCTCTTAGTTAACTAAACCGTTATATTTTTAAATTTTTATGGGATTTTAAGGCAAACGAGCAACTGTGTCGCCTGATGGAAAGCAATCAATGCCGTCCATAGACACTATAGACATCGCAGAAGCGCGAATTTTATAGCGAAGCGCGCGCGAAGCGAATTTTATATTATATTACTTATTTTGTCATTCGTAATGCTCAAATTTAAAATGAAAAAGAAATAAATTGTTATAAAACAAAATGCTTTAATTCGACTGACGTCTTTTAAAATAGACATGTCACACGTCCAGCATAAAACATTGAAATTATAATATATAAATTGAGATATAAAATGTAAAGTTAAGAGTGTTAATAAAGTATAAGATATTATATAAATGTACAATGAAACGCAAGAATAAATTAATGTCATTTTGAAGAATTTTATTTGAAGAAACCCCCTAAAAATCCCGGGTGTCGCCGTAAGCCGTAAGCGGAAATGGCTGGATAGTCCCAACATATGGATAAGTGGCGATCCCCTACGGCGCGCTTCTCTCGAAACTTCTTTCCACGCATCAACCACCACTCTGTAGAACCAGCTACCTTTGGCGATCTTTCCAAACCGTTACGACATTGGCACCTTAAAAAACAAGTCTACACGTACCTAAAAGGCCGGCAACGCTTCCGTGACTCCTGCGGTGTCACGGTTGTCTATGGGCGGCGTTGATTGCTTTCCATCAGGCAACACGCTTGCTCATTTGCTCGCCTATCCCATAAAGAAAAAACAGTATTATGTATTTATTATCTTATTACAATAATGATATTTTCATTCTAGTTAGTTCTATATTTATTTTTTTCTTTGTTATATTACATATCTCGTATTTAATTCGTCATTTATTTATTATAGATGTAGTGTGATTTGCGAATATTTATTATTACTTCATTCCATTTTATTTTACAGACAAAACGTAATTGTGTTTTCTAATATACATTTCGTACAACCGTCAATTTTCATATTAATTGTACATATATAATCATACCGGCCCCCATCAAGCGTACCTCAGAAATTGACATGAATATTTATGTGGATAGATTAGCGAAATCTTGATATGCGTACGTGCATAATTTAACCTATCGCTTTAGATTCTACGCTGTAAATAAAAATTAACGACCTTGTTTGTCGTTTGATCCGAAAGCTGTGGTTTGGTGCAAGTGAAGAGATCACGTAGTATAGCCACACTTCGACTAGTGCTTGGGAAGTTTTTGGGATAGGAAGGCAAACGAGCAGACCTGTCGTGTGATAGAAAGCAATCTTCGCCAATAGGCTAAGAAAACTATCTGAGTATTTTTTTATAAAAAAAGGTAATCTGAAGAAATGAATTAAAGCCACCGATAGATATCTGCAACACCACAGGTTCTGTAGGAGTGTTGCCAGCCTTTAAGCGTAAATCTGAAGACTGAGTCAGGCGGTGCCCCTTCGAGGAGTTGTATGTCAAGCAGTGGATATTTAGATATAAATAATACACATTTTAGTTTCCTCTGAAAAATTATTACAAAATTATCTGAAGTTCATTATAAGGAATGAAAATGCTTTCAAAAATATACTCCCACCCCCAGCATATTCATATATTTTTAAATGACAAACTATGCGAGTAGGACATTTAAAAGGAATTTCAAATATAAAAGCTTACTCATATCTTAAAGGTCGACGACTCAACTGTGGTGCCTCTGGAGTTGCAGAAGTGTATGGGTGGCGTTAATTGCTTGCTCGTTTGCCTTTCTAACTCGTAAAAACTGAACTCGTAAGAAAATTTAAAAAATGTGTTGGCTAATCTCTTGTCTCCATGCTAAACTCCATGACCACACAATAAAAAGTTATCTCTGCCATCTTAGTGACTGGCGGTTCAGTACGATACATCTCCTCTGAGAATTCACTCATCACATTTTCACTCTGAGGAAGCAGTTGTATTTAGCAGTATATCTTAACCAATATGAAATTAGAACCTTAAAAGTCGGCGACGTTTCTGCAATACCTCTGGTATTGCATATATCTATAGGCGACGTTTATTTATTAGTGGCAAAGCCACGCTGCAGACTTTGTCAAGAATGGTATATTATTTGTCTGTAGCATGAATGGGCCGGTTCGCCCGGGGAAGTACCACACTCCCATAGAAAACCGGCGTTTGAGTGATAGCTTAGCTACCAAACTTCGTACGGTGAGCGGCCTGAGTTTCCAACACCCTTCCCCTCCCCTCCTACTCCCCCTCCCACTCGCCCTCCCACTCCCATAATATCACTTTCCTTAAAGGTCGGCAACGTTTCCGCACTGCCTATGAATGCGGATGTCTGCGTAGATTGCTTTCCGTCAGGAGTCACGCTTGCTCGTTTGCCTTCCTATCCTATAAAAAAATTGCTTTCCATCAGGCGATATGCTTGCTCATTTGCATTCCTATCTCATAATAAAGTTATAATACTGCAAAAGAGAATGTTGGCGCCTTGTTAATTATATTTAAAAACATTTAAATTATATCCGGATTCAGAAAGCAGTTTTTATTAATAACCTTTCGCTTGTGACTTGTTGAGGACAGTTGTTTTAATTTGAATATTAATTTACTTGATTTCCATAGGTATATGCTCAGGTATCGCTCCGTTTTATAATTCCGTTTCTATCAACCATTAAAATTGTATGCAAAGCCTTTCGGGTATTAAACTTCAAAGTGTTTAAATATTTACATACATAAAGTGTTATATTCCATTTCCTTATAGAAAGTTTTTGTAAAAATAAAGCATGAGACGATACAGTTTAAAATAAAAGCTTTGTGTTTTAGAATATGAAAGCAAACGCCTGTCAATAGGCATCTGCAACACCATAGCAGAAGCGTTGCTGGCCTTTAAAAATGTGTGGGCGTATTTTATATCTTTTCGTGGGGTATCGGAGTCAAATTGCGGACCGAGACGTCGTCTCGATTCAGACTACACTCCCATCCACTTGACTCTTTACACGGTCACTCACTTTTACATTTATTCTATTAATCAATTTTTTCCTTTAACAGAGTGCCATAGTGGGCTCAAGAGTTACTCTCCCCTGTCGAGTGGAGAACAAAGTTGGAAGTCTGCAGTGGACAAAGGACGACTTTGGTCTGGGCACACATCGTAATTTAAGTGGCTATGAGCGGTACTCCATGATTGGGAGTGACGAGGAAGGTAAATATAGTATTAATGCAAAATATATTTTAACGGATTATTTTTAACAGTAATCTAGTTTATTAGACTTTAGCAAATCTAATAATTTTTTCTCAAACCAAAACGGTCTTGACGATCTAATAGCTCTGTATCGACCCCGGATCGGGATAAATAAGAATAATAATATATTTATTGATCATTAATAAGTTTACAATTTTGTTTCACTGCCTACTGAACTAGGACGAACCCTGTACTACACACACGTACGGCACACAGTTCCCTTATATGTCACATTTATGAATTATATATATTATTCAAATTGCCATACTTAATTTTAGATAATAATTTTACAAAAGACTGTAACAAAGAATTAAAAGCTATGAAGTAAAATATACAATACAAACCAAAAAGAAATTTAGTTTATAAAAAAATACATTACAAATCACGATGCGGCGGTTTTGTGTGTTATATGTTATATCAACAATGATTTTTTTAAATACACATTTATATTTATTCCGAGTCTGGTAACTTCACCAATCCATATTTGAAAAGCGTGGTGTTATAATGTCCGTTCCTATAGCAGTGGTACATTAATGGGCTGTCAAAAAAAAAATCAATCTCTCAATATTTATTTTATTGTTATGTTTATTATTTGTAACCATCTAGCTCCGAGTTTTAATGAACTTTATATTTGAATTTCAGCTGATAGTTAAAATTAATAAAAAAATATAATTCGATTATATATCACCAATTAATAATAGTAGAGACATGCTACCGCTTGCCGAATGTTAGCATTAAGTAGCATAGTTAGCATTAAGAAGTAGCATGATATCGAGTTTTATATGATGAATGACAAACTTCCTTTCTGCTCTCTTTGCTATTTAGTTTTTTTTATCTTACACTCCCATTTAATCCTTCTTCTTCCCTCATTAGTTACAACCCCATCACCTGGATGGCCGGCCTTCCACCACTCTCCGATTTAATCGCAGTTTTTTATCACGAACTCTACACATGTAGTAGTATTTGCATTCATTATTCATGAGACGAGTGCATGTGTTTGCAAAAGAGCAGCAACGCATTGGAGATACCACTGGCGTTGCGGATATCTATTGGAGGTGGTGATCACTTACCACAAGGTGGCCCGCATGTTGTCTGCTCTCTTATAAAAAGAGAACCTCAATAGTATACGCATCTGCGATGCCCTCAATGGTGCAGGTACTCCCTCTTTAGTACAATTTTTTAGCAACATTATATTTTCCATTATTTTCATTATTAGCACAAGTTTTTCCTTCACTTAAAACCAGAACGATGCATTTTTCAAGAAACTTCTTTCCATGTAGACTCTGTGGAACTAGCTACCTCCAGCGGTGTTTTCGAACCGATACAACATAATAAAGGCTGGCAACGCATCTGCCGTGCCCTTGGTACTGCGGACATCTATGAGCGGCGTTGATTGCTTTCTATCGAGTGACACGCCCGCTCGTTGGCCTTCTTATCTCATAAAAAAAAATCATTAATAAAAATAATTAAAAATGTTACTTTCAACCACTTACGTATTTATGTCTGATATTAGACATGTAAATTACAGCAAATCCATTAGAAAGTTGATTTAAATATATGAGGACTATATATTATATTTCCATTGTTTTATCGTCAGATGGCTGGAAGTCGTATTTCGATTTGTGAGTTGGAAATTTTGCCGTTTGCATCAGCATATATAGATTGCCTTCGGCGCGCCGGTTTCGAATGATAAATCATTACGTCACATGGCGTTTGTTGCTAACGTGTATCCAACGGCGAAATAAGTAAACGAATAAACAGCAGATTTAATCTTGCTTTCCTAAGCTTCTTTTCTCTTCTATAAAAAAGATCAAATATATGTATCGTTCTTGGTCATGGAATCTGGAGTAATGTACATTGACTCACTACGCTTGTTCAAGGTGGATTGACGAGACATCTAGTTGTATGTTATACATATGATGTATATTATACATATATTAAACCTATAATTTAATGTGTATATATATATATATATATATATATATATATATATATATATATATATATATATATATATATATATATATATATATATATATATATATATATATATATATATATATATATATATATATATATATATATTCACGCCTATCCCCCGCAGGGGTTGGCAGAGACCACAGAGCTCCATCCGCTGCCTTTCATCGCAACGGAACGGATCGCTTTTCGCCCTCGTGAGAATCAGGACGTGACGGGTGGCGAACCACGTCGCCGTCATTTTCGACAAATTAGGTGTATATTAAATTCGTCTTAGTGAATCCTACGAACCGCAAGGGAGGATGGAGGTCAGCCCTAGCAGAGCCCTGCATGCTGAGGTAAGGCACCATAGTCCCTGGGGGAGCCCGACCCCGGGACGATCGGCATGCGACTAGGCTCGCCCCTAGCCATGCATCCATTGGCATATGGCAGACCGTGGATTGGCGGAGAGGAAGGGAAAGGATAGAGAAGAAAGGAAGGGGCAGGAAAGGAAATGCGGATTGGGGGGGGTTACCAGACTCGGAATAAACATTTATAAATCCATATAAATATTTATTCCGATGCGGGAATCGAACCCGCAACCATTGACTCCGCGGGCGGAGGGCCCCGCCACTGAGCCAATCGGTCGTTTTTAGTGTAGTACATACACTATAAACGACTATATATAAATTAATACATAATATTGAATACAATAAATATTTTTCTTTTTTGTCTTTTCCCACTAACTAACATCACTGACGTTGTGTTTTTATTTCATTTTCATAATCTTATATTATTATCAGTTATACTGTTAAATTGTGATGGCATATTATACAATATAGTTCAATTAAACCGTGTAAGTGGAGTGATATGAAATAAATGAGTGTATCGTGACTTTTTAAGTTGACTGAAAAAGTCCATAGTAAATTTTGGTAGCTTAACCACCATTTTATCAAGACGTAACGTGACAAGATGATTAGATACATTTCAAGATATTGATACTATTGTATTTTACTTGATACTGGCATAATAGTTATAACCAATTGCCACTAAAAAAAAGAAATATCATAGCTATGCTTGAAATGTTAAGAGATATTTCAATGAACTTTTATTTATTTTCATGTGCACTTAGAAAAAAATTGTCTTTACGCAATTCGACCATGAGCCCGATGTAAATACACTTGTATCCGTTTGAGCCATTTTATATTTAAAATGTTGCTATTTGGCACAACTCGGCCGCGTAAAAACTAACGCAATGTGAAATTTAGGTAAATTACGCACCATAGCGCGAATGCGTGTTTTATTTTTGGGCGTTTTGTGCGAAATTACGTGTAGGCACCTGTTTTAGTTATCTGTCGACGGTACGCCGTAACTATACATGTAATATTTGAGAAGTTGTTCATGTTCGTATGCGAAGACCTATTATAAATTAGCTTAGTGGCAAAGCAACCGCTTTCGGAGTGGCCAAGCATTTGATTTCTGCATTGGCACCGCTTACTGAACAATTTATTTGTTAATTTGAAGTATCTAATCGCTTATGAATGCTTATGAATTTTTTATTTGCAAAAAATATTTGAAGTTGTTCGTGTTCGTTTGCATGTTTATATTAAATTAATTATATTTATTAATGGCTAGATTATTTTCAATCACAGGGTAATGTCAAATCTCTTTGTATTTGTTATCGCTTTTATTGTAGGGATTGCTCCAGGGTATCGTTTGGAATAGTTACTGCCACTAAATTCTCTCTATACATGATTCGCCATAGAGAAAAATTTCGTCCCTACCGTCTGCATCAGTGAAGATTTAGTGCAGTGAGCTTTTCCCTAAACTTCTTTCAACCAACAATTACCTTGTTGAATCAGCTACACTCAGATGTATTTCTACGTAATTTTTAAAGGTCAATATCGCTTCTGCAATCCTTCTGGTGTTGCATATATCAATTGACTGCATTGATTACTTTACTTCAGGCGACATGCATCCTCGTTTGCCTTTCTAACACATAAAACAAATAAATCTTCCATTTTCTTTTATTCGCATTGGACTTTTGCATATGAAACGAATATATTATTAGAGCTTTGCGCGTTGGATGGGTCGTTGCCCCCGTATGCTTTGGCTGGAGCTATGATGATTGTTTGACGCATCGGCAGTCCGAAATGTGCTTTCAAGGTCGGACATTATTTATTTGGCAGGCAGAGAGCAATTGAGGAAACGCACATAACTCTCCCACTTGAATGTATATGACGAATACTGAGATGTGCATTATATATAAACTCTTACCTCACATAGGGAGCAATTTTATAGCTCTGATGAGTAAATGAACAAGCGGGTTGGTACATAATCATCGCCGTGCATGGACATCTGCAATACTAAAGACACTGCACATGCATTACCAACCATAGGGTAAGGATGTGAATAAAGGGAGAGTAAGACAGCAGTAAAGTAACTAAGAAAGGAATTGGGCTTAACTTATTAAGATGAATGGACGGAACTTTATTCCCAATAATGATAATATCGAATTAAATCAAAACCTATTTATCACCAATAAAGTATGATTCTTCTTAGTAGAAAGCATACGTTCTTTTAGTTCGATAGAGTCGTTTTTAAATATGGATACTGTAGTGATATAATACATTGATAAATGTATTTACTAATGTATTAAAACTTTTTATTTAAATATAATAAAACTACTTTTTTACATTCGTAATTTTAAAAATTATAAAAGAAATAAATTGTTTTATATAAAAGCAGGATTCGTTTCCTGGCATAAGAAATTAATATTGAATACAATATTTAAAGTGATTCATTAATAAATTAACTTCACTTGGAAGAGTTTCACTATATCGAAGATAAAACCCCCTAAAATCCCGTTTTGTCTTATCAGTATGGCTTGCACGTTATAGTACCACCACTTTGTGGAACCACCTACCTTTAGCTGCATTTCCAAGCCAACACTGGAATGTTCAAAAAATAATTCTTAACAAATCTCAATGGCCGGCAATACTTCTGTAATGCCTACGGTATAGCAGAATTATTTCTATGAGCGGCGTTGAATATATTTTATGATGCAAAATGTTTTCTCGTTTGCCTCTCTATTCTATAGATAATGATGTGTTAGAAATAAAATCGAAAAACAGTCATTTCTTTTTTTAGTGATAGAGT
Source organism: Baronia brevicornis (assembly GCA_031353405.1). Classification (NCBI taxonomy): domain Eukaryota; kingdom Metazoa; phylum Arthropoda; class Insecta; order Lepidoptera; family Papilionidae; genus Baronia; species Baronia brevicornis. The sequence goes on from JASFAT010000503.1 coordinate 235,578, forward strand.
GACACCGTAGGCGAATACTTTGCCAAGAATAGCATAATATTGCACGTTATTGTTGCTCGTTTGCCTTCCTATCCGATAAAAAAAGTAGTATGAAGGCTTTAGTTTTTTTATTTTAGTATCGAGAACTTGAGCTAAACAACAAAAAAGAAGTTTGTCGCTTCTGCAGTATCTCTGATGTTGTATGTAATAAGTAGTAAGCGAACGCTTCGACTTTTTAAAATGTAGTACCGCAAGCAATAATAATTGTAAGCTCTTGTATTTATTCAAACGCTTTTAGTATTATTTTGAAGCTTAAATTTAAACACGTAGAAATCTAATGTACCTAGTTCGCAGCTCGGGAGAGCTTTAATTGGAATTCACGGAGCGAACGAATTATTTATTTTATTTGCGATGATGTGCCACGTGCCCCGACTGTGTATCGTGGGCCCGGGGCTCAGAGAGATTGAAGGCGTCCGTAAATTACTACTTGTAGTTATTACATTCGGTTGACGGCGTTTCGTCTAATGGGTTGTCATTATTTTATAGAATCAAACGTTCAACCTGATGACGATCCGGGTGGCGAGGGTCAGTGATTTTTTTTATTGGATCGAGAGATAAACGACGAATACTTATATGGCGTAATATTTGTCCGTAGCACGAATGGGCCGACTCGCCCGGGGAAGTACCACACTGCCGTAGAAAACCGGCGTCTGAGTGGTAGCTTACGTACTGCGCTTCGTACGATGAGCGACCGACTTCCGGAGGCCCAACACCATCCCCCTTCCAATCCCACTCCCATAATGACACTTTCCTTAATGGTCGGCAACGCTTCCGCACTGCCTATGGTGCTGCGGAAGTCTATGGGCGGCGTTGATTGCTTTCCATCAGGTAACACGCCTGCTCGTTTGCCTTCCTATCCCATAAAAAAAAAGAAAACGAGCGGACGTGTAACCTGGTGGAAATCACATGTAAACCTGGTGGACATCCGTAGTACTCTAGGCATTGCAGCAGCATTTCCGATATTAAAGAAATAAAATAAAAATGAAATACTTTTCATTCAGAGCACATCATCGTTATCTAAAGCGCTATAGCCTCGGTCAGGTCCAGAACATCCCTCCAATCCGATCTATTCCTTGTGTGACCAACGGCGTTAAGCGCGGCTAAATTTAAATTCGAAATTAAAGAAATTCATTTTCTTTACATGTGTATAACATTTGGTTCAGACATCGTTCCGTTTTATTCCTGCAGACAATAAAACAAAAAACAAAACGCCGTTTCCTTTGAGGGATCATGCGTTTTGAAGAAATGCGCGTATTTAGAACGCGATGAAAGACAAACGAATGTTCGCCTGCGTGTAACATTATAACGCCTACAGTTTTCTGAAACGTTATGTCTCGACTTATAAGTAGTTCACGCATGAAATAATGCTAGTTTTTGTTTATTTTCATTGCTGCAATATTTTTTTAAAAAAAAAGACATTACATGACCAACTGGCACAACGGTGGGGCTACCAACTACAAATTTATTTGTTGCGGGTTCGATTACCCGAACCGGGTCAAATGTATATAACTCGAAATAAATACCTGTAGGCCATTTCAACATCCCAGTTCAGGGGTCAAACCCGTTACCTTACTTCAAAGGCGGTAACTCGTCTGTGGTATGTAATATAATATTATGTCCTGACGATTAATTTTTTAATTTTATTTCTAGGAGATTACTCACTCGACATCAGAGACTTGACCCTAGAAGATGACGGCAAATACCAGTGTCAAGTTAGTTCAGGACTGAACGGTGAGTTGGTTTTAAATTATGCGTAAATAGAAATTAAATATTCGCACGTATAATTTTAATAAGAAATTATTTAAAAACAATTTGATACACCTACCTTTGCGTTTATATAGGTAGGCAAACGACGAAAAATATCACTTTGATGGTGAGTCATACAAAAGGCAACACCAAGTGACCTGCAAATACGTTGTATCCTGTAGTGATACATTAATAAATGTGTCACTTATGCATAAAACCTTTATATTTTATTATTTTCTTTTTTACATTCTTAATTTTTAAAATAAAAAAAAAAGATATAAATTGGAATAAAACAAAATATATTTCGATCGACTAACGTCTCGAATATATCATATCGCCTTTCGTAGCACAATAAAATAATTTTTATAAAGTAAGTGAACATAATACATATGCGTATTGAAACAAGAATAATAAAAATAATATTCGTTTCAAGAATTTTATTAGAAGACAAAAACCCCCTAAAGATCCCCGGGTGTCGCCGTAAGAAAGTAATTAGAATGGAAGTAGGAAGCAAAGGGAGGAGAAGAGAAGAACAGTTCACAGTACGAAACATGGGAAATATTCTTCCATTTAATGCCGATATAACTTGAAGTCAAGTGTCTGAACATGTGTCATTACTCGTTATATGTATGTAGTGTCACATTTTGTATATAATGATTAAAATATTATACTGGCTTAACATTACACGGTTGTATACAAGTTGTTAAAAGCATAAATATGTTATTTTATATGTGATAACTCCCAAGTTGGACATTTGTAGAGGAGAAACACGCATTAAAAGCAACTCGGTGCATTTTTACTCGAAAACACATCGACAGACATATTTACGTTGTTATCACTTTTGTCTATTAAACTTAAAACTACTGGAAATAATCTTTATGTATATGAAATTTAGAAGAGGAATAGGTGCAAAAATATTAATAAAAATAACTGACGATGGACAACACAAAATAAAATACAGGAATTTATTTAACGCGCGATTCCATTACATATTAATTTATTTTAGGAAATTAATAACTGATACATTTGATACAATAGATAAATTGTATATATATAAATCATGTTTTTATAATAAATAAATTATCACCTTTTCAAAGGTCACAACATATATTAAAGATAAAGAACACTAATTAAGAGTAATTATAAACATAATAAATGAATAAAACTATTAAGAGTATGGTAAAAACTAGACAATAAACAAAATAAACTATTTTTTAAACATAACACAAAAACGAATCAAGCTTTCAAGCTCTTATCATTCTTAAAACCTTTCTCTTTGAATTCACGCAAGTTTATATTGTATCTCTCTTTCCACTAAAAGAGTCATATTTTAGATTCTCGTAAAGTCATTTTTAAATAATTCAATAAATCTATTTAAATTCATCAATTATTTCTAAATATATAATTATTATCACCATTATTTACTTATTTCTATCTTAATAACCATATTATTACTATAAAAATAAACACAATAAAAATAATGTGTTAGGGTCATTAATCCTTCGTGACGGAATTAACCAAGCCAAGGAAGGATTAGGCATCCAAGGAAAGGAACCTGCAAAAGGAGCCGTGCACAATAAGGCTGCTTTTTAAATTTTGATATTGTACCACTTACCTAAATATAACTTGGACAAATGGGAGTCAAAATTAATGCTAATACGGAGTTAATAATAATAATTATTATTATTATTTTAAATAGTAAATGTACAAAACCCAAGTTTGTTGCCAACGTTCTGCAAAATCGATTCGCATCACCCAATCGGCATTCTCTTCCAGGTGAGCCGGCAATTCGTTCGCGATACGCACAGCTTACCGTGTTGATCGCGCCGAGCCCCCCTCGTATTTTACAAGGGGCTTTCATCGACGCCACGGAAGGACAACCTGTGGATATTGAGTGTGTCTCTGAAGGTGGAAAACCGGCGGCCGAAGTAAGATTTTGTCGGATTTTGCTCTAAATTGATTTAGCTTTTTCGCAACGGTTTTAGTTCATGAATGAACGAATGAATAAATATGTGAATTCTATTTATCCATACATATATATTATATATTCAATCAAATTAAGGGAAATTTTTATAAAATTTATATACTCTATAATATATTAAAAAAAATTATCTGAAATAAGATTTTGTCGGATTGCGCTCTAAATTAATTTAGCTTATTCGTAACGGTTTTAGTTCATGAATGAATGAACGCATGAATAAAAATGTAAATTTTATTTAGCTATATATATATATATATATATATATATATATATATATATATATATATATATAATAACTCCACATATTAAAATAATTTACTATCTGAAATAACATTTTGCCAGATTCGCTGTAAATTAATTTAGCTTATTTTCAATGGTTTTACTTCATGTATACATAAATATGTATATGTAAATATTATTTTTGTCTCTAAATATCCAATGAAACTAAGTTAAAATATTTAAAAATTTATATACTATGTGCATATATTAAAACAGTTATTATCTGAAGTAAGAGTTTGTCGGATTCTGCTCTAAATTGATTTAGCTTATGATGATTTAGCTTCGCAACATTTTTAGTTCATGAGTGAATAAATGTATAAATATATAAATATTATTTATATATCTCTAAATACCTAATCAAAGTAAGCGAAATTATTTTAAAATTTATATTTTATGTATATTAAAAAATATTTATTATCGACAAAATTATCTTGCTTTGTATTGTGTGGCTAGAAAGAATATAAGGAACTCACTATCTTCTCGTAACCTCAGGGTGACTATGAAAATAAATAGCAGTATATGGGCAGTACCTTTACGTGTGTAATTAATCTGTAATCTCCAAACTACACGCCAAACGTAGAAATACTTCTGAATTTTGAGAGAAGCCAGTCAGGCAATGGATTATTCCTGCTGCACTGAGTGAAATAAAATACGCCTAAATAGTTACTAGTTGAAACGCTTATATAATCCGCCCAAGTTTGGTTGTCAGTTGAAACGCAAACATTTCAGTTATAAATAATAACTTCTTAATAAACACACTTTTGTATTTTCACATGTAGATCACATGGGTGGACGGGAAACAAACAGTGATCAAGAAGAAAATCGAAAACAAAATAGAGCTTCTGCCAGATGGACAAAGGTTTAAAACTAGGTAAGGAATTTGGACGTTCTATGATTTTAAATTATTTTTTTTTAAATTAAAAATTATCCTTGTTGGCCCTGCCAATCTACCTTGGATAGCGTGATGAGTGAATTTCCATTCCCTAGAAATGGGGAAGCCCTTGCCTAGTGCTAACCTATATATATAGGCTGTGGAATAAATAATCCAAGCTATCACAAGTGTTCTACGACATACGTTTACATGAGCTACATCATGAATATGTCGGGTTTTTACTATGATTATTATATTATTAGTTACGAATGGAGTTAATTGTAATGGAAAGATATAATAGTTATCTATAACAGGTAAAAAAGAACACGTGTTACATTTCTTCTATACCATTGAAATAAAAGTTCCAGTGATCTGTACTAAAATAACAGTCAGGTTACACAGGGAATAGGTTGAATAGCTGCTATCTTTTTTCATCAAAGACACCTTCCATAAGCTAGAATAGAGAACATTCCTTGTATATTTAAATCGCTTCGGTCTATCGTGGAACAGGGATGGTATTATGGTTTAAAGATAAAGATTCCATGTTATTACTTTTCAAAATATAGTATTTTTAGTTGTTTATATATATATATATATATATATATATATATATATATATATATATATATATATATATATAAAATATAGGCCTCACGACCGCTAGAGTAGATACTGCATCTCGACACTATTAGTGTAGGAGGTTCTCTGGTAAAATGAAATGCGTGTAGATTGGGTTAAATGGCACGTCTTAGGGAAGCCCTATGTACAGCAGAGCGTTACCGCAGGTTATATGACTATGATGATGATATCATCAGTAAAAATATCTAAAGCTATCAGCTATAAGATTATTAGAAATAGTCGTTATATTTTATCTTTAAAATAAGTTAACTTTAGCCAAAAACATTATAACTTAGCTATGTATACAGCTATAACCATTCTGTCTGTTTGTTATCTAGGTCAGTGCTGCGGCTAGTGCCTAACAAAGGACACCACAATCAGACTATAACGTGTCAAGCGCAGAATACAGCGGATAGGGCTTATAGGATGGCCACTGTACATATAGAGGTAAGTTTCCTTTCCAATTAAATTGGGCTATAAATCATTAATTACAACTTTGTTAATTTTCTATTAAACTGTATATGTTTTCATTTTATATGTAATAGAAAAAAAATATTAAAAAACTTATAACAGCTTGTATACATAGAAATACTTGAAATATAATTATAAACTATTATATTAATTTTTTTCGCTATTATATTATATTTCGAATGCGCTATGTTTCTTTTATGGGATAGGAACGCAAACGAGCAGGCAACAATCAACGCCGCCCATAGACATCCGCAGCGTCATAGGCAATGCGGAAGCGGTTCCGCATTGCCTATGACGTCATGCTCATGCCTCCCATAATGACACTTTTCTTAAAGGTCAGTAATGACCTTTAACAAAAGTGTCATTATGGGAGTGGGAATGAGAGGGGGAACGGGGGTAGGATGTTAGGCCTCCGAATCCCAGCCGCTCACCGTACGAAGCGCGGTAGCTAAGTTATCACTCAGACGCCGGTTTTCTGCGGGAGTGTGGTACTTCCCCGGGCGAGCCGGCCCATTCATACTACAGACAAATATTATGCCATTCTTGACAAAGTATTCGTCTGCAGTGTGGATTAGTATGTTTTATGAAAAAAATGCACGCGTTTAAGAGTGTCGCTTGTTTTGGAAAGCAATCAACGCCGCCCTGAAAAGCATTGTTGGCCTATGAGAAATGCGTAAACTTGTATTTTGAAGGTTCAAAGTTATATAGGAAATGTATAAAAATAGTCGTATTTCATTTGTTTGTAATATACCAATTATATTAAACAGGTAAAATATGTCCCGAAAGTGACCGTCATGATCAAATCGGGCGCCATCAACGATTCAATACCAGAAGGAAGTGAGGCAAGGCTAGGCTGTCTAGTAGATGCCAACCCACCAGCACAAGTATACCAATGGTACATCAACAATAACCCAGTTATTGGAGACTACACCGATGAAATGGTAAGTAAAGATCATAAAGTTATTTAATTAAACAAGATAGCAAATAAATATATGTATACATAAACGAATGTGTATCCTTCTGTCCGTTTGTCCTTTATGCATGACTTCACCATTCAACCAATTAGCATGATACTTTAAGAAGGTGTTAAGAACACTGCCGCAAAGGCTATTGAAATGGTACATCTATCCTACGATACATGGCGCTCAGAAGAAAGAAATTATTATTTGTGTAATACATACAAATAGTTCGACGACGCGAAATCGTTAAAGGACGCCCAAAAGCCGCTAGGAATAGCGGCCCCTAGGACCGGGGGGCGGTTGCACCATTGAGTTGCTGCACGAGCAGTGGGGTTCATCCCCGAGGCTCGATCCCACACCTGCGCGGGGTGTGGACGTCCCCGATTGATTGATTGATTCTTCTGAGATATACAAATAGTGATTCCTTTCTCCTGAGATTGCAGCAATGCTAGAGGGGTAAGCTAGTATATGAATACTGAAATAAAGTTCTTAATATTATATGTAAAGAACGGATAAGTTAATCTATTATAAAAAGCAACCAAATGAAATTGTCACTATTATAAATAATCATCGTCATGAGAGATAAAAATCATTAAAAAGAGATAATTTATCTCAGTTTTTTCTTACGATTGTAGAAAAATCGAATGTTATATCTTCGAGACACAACAGAATAAACATTTGTAGAAACAAAAAAATATTGTTTATGTTTAAGATAAATTTTAATTTTCACGAAGAATAAACTTAACTTAACTTAGGGTTCAGATACTTTGACAATGGAAAACAAGTGATTAAATATAAGAAAAAATATATCAATTTTAACTAAAAATTAAGATACCTACCAGTCAATTTGTTGGGTATATTCAGTAGTAATCTACATATTGAATTTATTTATATATTCAACATATGTACTGGTTCCCAGGTTTCAGTTTCGATCTATCGTATTCGACTATCATATCGGAATTTTGATAACCACTTGGCGCAGTAACAAAGTGTTCGCTTTTTAAATCAAGGGTTGTAGGTTTCAATCTCACATTACAATAAAATGTATATTCATGGCTCACAGCTATTTATTCTGAATCTGGACGTTCGAAGCTATATTTTCTGTGTATATAGCTTTTTATTGTTATTTGTTATTTCCGTGTATGTACATATGTGTACATATGTACATGTACATGTGATAGAGGGTTTAAAAATTAAAAATTTATTAAAGATCATAGTAATTATTATAGTTCTAGATGTAAAGTAATTGTGTAATACAAAAAATAACTCTCAAGATAATTTTAATTTGATTTATATAGAAAATAATACTGTGGAATTTAAACGCCATACACACGTGTAAGTAGCGGAGATGATGAAAATATAGCAACAAAAGTAGAGGCGGATGAAGAAAGTCTACGCATATGGCGTACGAGAATAAGAGGCAGGTCATATCTTACTTTAATAAGGAATCCACAAAGTAACACATAATTGAATATAGCAGCCCCACAGACTTAATATTTCGAAGACAAGCGCGGCTTACGTAGTAATTTTTCATGAATATATTTACTGCGAAGGTGCTTTAGAGTACACACGGGGTATCAGAATAATGTATTACTTGAGGCAGATGCTGAGTGAATGTTTTATGTTTGAGTATATTTAATTTGACAACGCCCCAGGCTCACCGAAGTGAATACCTGACAACCAGATGTATGTAAATAATCTCTAGAGTATATTTTTTTCTCTAACTGAAACTTATGAATATGTTTTTCAAACGTATTATCGTGATTTACTTTCGTAGCGAGATGCGAGACAAAGTATAATGGAATATATTTACTTTTTTTAATGGCAATTAGTTACAACTATTATGCCAGTGTCAAAAAAAAATACAATAATATCAAATCTTTTGAAATGTCTTGATAAAATGGTAGCTATTCTAATAAAACCTTCTATGGATTTTTTCAGTCAACTTAATAAATAATGATACGCTTACGGCAATATACGCCTTAATCGAACTGTATACGCCTATATAATACGCCACCACAATTAAACAATATAACTGATATTGTTTAATTGTGGTGCGGTGGATGTTTTTTATTTCATTTTTATAATATAAGATTATAAAAATGAAATAAAAAACAACGTCACTGATGTAAATTGGCGGGAAAAGTTTTTTTTTTATTTATTTATTTATTTTTGGAGGATATAGAGGCAAAGGAGAAACCGTGTTGCCTGATAGAAAGCAATCAACGCCACCCATAGACATCCGCAGAGCCATAGGCAGTGTGGATGCGTTGCTGACCTTTAAGGAAAGTGACATTATGGGAGTGGGAGGGGGAGGGGAGGGTAGTGGAAGGGGAAGGAGGAGGGTATTGGGCCTCCGGAACTCAGCCGCTCACCGTTTGAAGCGCGGTAGCTAAGCTATAACTCCGACGCCGGTTTTCTGCGGGAGTGTGGTACTTCGCGGGGCGAGCCGGCCCATTCATGCTATAAACAAATAATATGCTATTGTTGACAAAGTATTCGTCGGCAACGTGGCTCTACCACTAATTCAATTATACAACTAATGAAAAAAAAAAGATTATTCTATTCTACTTCATCGCTTTTCCAATATTCGCACGGAACGCTCGGAACACGTGAAATACAGCCGGCTTATCCGGCAAAAATGCACTTATGACTGCAGCATGCAGTTGGGTACATGTGAATTTTTCAACAGAGCGCAATGTACACTTTATGCACGGGCGGTCCCGCAGCGGGATGAAATTCACTACGATAATTGCCAACTTTACGTTTATTGCGCTTCGCTGTAAAATTAAAGGAATTTAAAGTCCCCACCTCTTGTTTGAACATTTATTCTGGCGTCTATGAATAAAGAGAAATTTACGCTTGTGGCCAATTCGAATTTTCCACAGTGAATTTTCCTTTTGATTATAAATGTTGTTTGTTATTATATTTTTATAGCAGCTAATGTGGTTCATTACCATCGCGACCACGGCGAAACATGGGATCTTTAGGGAGTTTTATCTTCGATGTAATTGAAATTCTTGCAAGTCAAAAAAAATATATAATATCTTATTCATACTTTATTACCACTTTCCACTTTACATGTTATATCTCAATATATATAATTTTAATTTCTTATGCCATGTCTATCGAAAGACGTCAGTCGAACTAATACATTTGTTTTAATATAAAACAATTTTTTTTATATTAAATTTATAAATTACGAATTTAAAATGAAGTAATATAATATAAAAGGTATAAATATATCAAATAAAAGTTTTATTACATTGGTGATACATTTATCAATGTATCACAACAATACCTATATACCTGTAAAGTCGAAATCTTTTCAAATGTGTCGCTGGTCTTTCGTGGAAACATATTCCCGCCTTTTGAATATCCCAATGATCTACTTGTATTGGTGGAGGTGTTTAAGGAATTTTATACAAATTATGTCTGCATTTGCACCTGGATTCTGGTTGTCTCCAGAAACTGGTTGCGTGTAGCCGAAGTTGTCTATGCGAGTTATCTGGACACAGAACTCCTTCAATACGCACTACGTAGCCCAATCTTCAAATTGTCATATGCAATTTCCACTGGCTGCCCTGCGCAGATCGCCACTCTGGGTCAATTGGTCAGGGGACGTCCAACACTGTTTGCCAAAACGAGGTCTCCACTTCAGCATTTTACTATGATTGTAATCAATACAGCCGTAAGTAATCCTTAAAATTGGGAGGTGTTGCCATAAACGTAAATTTCTATCCACGCACCACCACTCTGTGGAATGAGCTACCTTCAGCGGTATTTCCGGCTGGTGGTTGTCTGGTGTCACGGACGCTTGCGATTTAGTCGCAGTTTTCTGCCACGAATTCTGGAAATGTGGAACAACTTACCACCTGCGGTGTTACGACATGGGGGCTTTCAAGAGAGAGTGTATGTATTCTCTTAAGGCCGGCAACGCATTAGCGACGACTCCGGCGCTCTATGGGCTCGGCAGAAGAAGAACGGAGGGTGTTGGGCCTCCGGAACTCGGCAACTTACCGTACGAAGCGCGGTAGGTAAGCTACCATTCAGACGCCGGTTTTCTGCGGGAGTGTGGTACTTCCCCGGGCGAGCCGGCCCATTTATGTTACAGACAAATATTATGCCATTTTTGACAAAGTATTCGTGTGCAGCGTGGCTATATTTTTCCATCAGGCAACACCCTTGCTCGTTGGTCCTCCTAACCCATAAAAAATGTCAAGATTGACAGGCATTTTGCAGATAACAGATTGGTTTTTAATGATCGGGTAAATGCTACTGCTAAACTAGTGACTTTTACCACAACAAGATATTTGAATCACATAATGATTTCAAATTACTAATTCAAGTTTGGAAGCGACAAATTTATGTATATATTATATAACTTTATAGCTTGCAAACTTGAAAAGTTATGTATATACATATTTTATTTTATTAACAAAGTTTTCAATGAAAAGATACATAACCGCATATTCTCTTTAAAACTAAAGTAATATCTCGATAATCGTTTCTGAGTAACACAGTATTTAAACAAAAGTTAGCTAATAAATATATGAAGCGAATACATACCAGGTCCAGTTGACTTGGGTTAATAGTTTGTTATTAATTTCTAGTTTGAAACTTTGACTTTGTGTATCGAATGATGGTTTGTAAATTGATATTATTCTGTTTGTTTTTTTATGCCTAAGATTTATAAATAAATAAATATTTAGTTATAATATGTTACTTCAACTCATTAAAAGCATAAGTATTAACAATAACAAATACATGAAAAGAAACAACACTTTAGACATTCTCTACGACAGTGTGGTACAATTCACGCATCGTATTAAATCTAACATTTAAGTCTGTATAATATTTGATTTGTCTGCTTTCACTTTATGTTAATGTTGTGTCCATCTATAATTAGGATTACATTTAAGTATGTCTTTAGAACTTTTTAAAATAATATATAATGAATGTAACTCCTCTTAATGATTCATAAATAAATAAATAGATAAAAAAATAATGTTTAGATTAAGCATATAACATAATTTGTTGAAAAATGACGGCGACGTGGTTTGCCACCCGTCACGTCCTGATTCTCACTATATTTTTAGTAAAGACTATACGTGACAATACCAGTACTGCTGAAATCTGTTAGAATTTGTTTATAAATGTCACAGCTGTATTATTTTATAAATTGGAAAGAACTAAATTATAATCTACAGAAACAAGAATATGTATTTCAAAGACAGGTAACGCTTCTGTGATGGCTAAGGTATTGTAAATGTTTATGGGCGGCGTTGATTGCTTTCCATCTTTTCGCGACACGCTTTTCCGTTCGTTCTATCCAATTAAATATACATAATTTACAGTTAGCTTATAATTTTCTCAAAAGGATAACCTATTTAGATTTCTCGTACATATTGCTTTGATGGTAACCGAAATAAGGAGGCATTTATCAGTGTTTTAAACTGTATATTTTGTTTTAGATAATCTTCAACGTCTCCCGAAAACATAGTAAGGCCGTTGTAAGGTGCGAAGTCAGCAACGCAGTGGGGAAGGGCGAAGGTATCCACAATTTAGTCGTAACATGTAAGTTAAAACAAAATACACAACTGACATTATTTACTTCAAGAATATTTATCTGGTCAAATATTAAAATATTTTTAATAATCATTTATCGATATAAATTACAATACATCACATCTGACGTCTTGCTCCCTGTGCCTTATTACCTGCTCACCTGCAACAGATGATGCGGTGTCAGTGGCCAATTTCTGGGCTAACAACATCTGATGCCACTGACACGAAGAAGAAGGACAATATAAATTAGAGTTTTAGTCGACGTTTGTTTTAATATTACTATGCTAAATTAATTTATAAGTCACTTATTGTAAACTTGACGACTTAGTGGCGGGGCCCTCCGTCCGCGGAGTTAATGGTTGCGGGTTCGATCTCCGCATCGGAATAAATATATCAGAATAAATATATTACAAATATTTATTCTAAGTCTGGTAACCCCGCCAATCCGCATTGGACAAGCGTGGTGAGTTTGACGTCCATTCCTCCAGAACTGGAGGGGCTCGTGCTCAGCAGTGGGACATATATGGGCTTGTACTAGTACCTTGTACTAGTTCAAGGCCTTTGCCGAATGACAATTTATCAATCATTGATTTGATGAAATTTGATTAATGATTTAGGAACGCATATGGTACAAGTCAATATATATTGTTATATATAGGATTTTGATATATATATAATAGAATGTAATCAAGATTAAATTTTTTCCCTATTTTTATTCTGCCTTGTTTAAATGGGAGCAGTTGTTGAAGATTTTTGAATTATTCGATAAAGATAAATTGGTAAATACAAAGTGATTGTTATGACACTGCAAAGATACATTGGAAATCAAATGTTTGACTGATAAATCAATTACTGTTTACCAATGTCAAACGAGAAACGCCTAAAATTGAATCAAGTTTTTCTGAAAACGTGACTGATATTTTCTTATATTGGTTTAGATAATTTTTAATATTATATGATCTGTGTTTGTTTTTTTTAATAAGAACATAAAAAATCTATTCGATCTATAAACAAATTAACAGTAAACTTTTGTTTAAACGATATTAATTTTTGTGTTTAAAATAGTTTTAAAATTAATAAAGAAGTCTTTAGAAGAATTAAAATTATATTTTGCATAACTTTCTGTTATTTGAATTATTAAATGATGTACATATATTTCAATTTTTTGTTCCTTTTGTTGCTTTGTTAAGAAGCTTCTGCACATCGACCTTACAATTTACAATGGTCGCGGTTTAGATCATTGGGATAAATATATATCCACCTTTGATAAGTAAGGTAGATTAATGTTTATTCCTCCAGAATTTTGTCTACCTACGATTGTAACATATTTAGACTATAAAAAAGTCGGTCTTTATAATTTCGTGAGAAAAAAAGGCTTGATCTTGCCGCAAAGAACGATTGTATTCATTAAGGAACGGTCACTGTTAATGACTGAACATTTGAATACATTCTTTATTTCCTTCGCAGATCCTCCATCGTTTAGAACTCGGCCACAAGACATAGAGGCTGAAGTTGGAGCACGTGTCACACTTAGCTGTGACGTCGATGGTGAGCCAGAACCAGAGATAAGGTGGCTTTATCATGAGCCCGGTCGGATCGGGGTAAGTGAATACCATGCTAGAAATGAGAAAAGTTTGGTCAGTAAGGTATTTGAACAAACATTGAAGTAGACGAGTGTTGGAGAAGAGACCGCGTCTTGGCAAACGTATTGTAGGATGCCTTCCGACTAGATGGTGCAACGACCTGCACAGGGCTGGCAGAAACTGGATGCGTGATGCCAAAGATCGGGCTAGGTGGCGCTCTTTGAGGGAGGTCTTTATCAGTGGGCTGTTGACTGCTTGAAGGTAGTTAGTTTGTATTAATGTTATGATGTAATAAATTCGTTAAAATCTAAGTTGATCGTTGTCAAACAAATTCTTTTTCTTCCTTTGGCGCTACAACCCGCGTGTGGGCAAGACCTACGATTTTGGCCTTCTCCACGATTTGACTCCAGCCATCTCTGTTTAGGGCAACGGGCTACTACTCTGTTTCTTACCAGCTTGGAGTATTTTCTGGATGTTCCGTTTTTCAATTCGCATAGCAAATAGATAGTTCCGCTTTTGTGGCCTAGGTCGTCGAGTAAAAATTTGGCCTTTTATTTCTTTGTGAGAATTTTCAACTTGGGTTTTTTCTCCTGCAAGATAGTTGGCCCTGTTACGAACCTTTTTCCAGCAGTGAGCTAGGAAAACTTATCCGCCAGGCAGAGTTAAACAAAACATATATAAATATTATTTTATCAACGGTCTTGTAGTTAAAATAGAAAGTTATTTATCTCATATAAAAACAATTTATAGATAAAGTTTAAGTTAAAAGAAACAACAATTGTTCTATAAATTAATTTTTAAATAACACGTTCCATGCCAGACCGTTGTTTGAAGATTTTTTATTCGGGCCGTGGGTTTGTTAAACTAATTTCTAGAAAAATAAATGTATTGTAGTGTTGCGTTATGCATTTCAAACTATACACCATTTATTTGATTATTATGATATTTTAGTTATTGTAAGCCATACGCGATCAAGAAAACAATACAATTGTGAAGCGTGGTTTGGAACTATAGGAAGTAAAGTAAAAGGATCAATGACCTCTTTAAAAGTAAAGGGGTCAACGGCCATTTTAAAATAGCATCATGGTTAATTTAAACATGTCAACGCGTCACAGATTATCCACTCGTTTATAATTGTTTAAAAAAATATTTGTAATTTTTTATGAAAAAAATATTATGTGTTAAAAACGATATTTTGTAAAACAAAGAATGTGGATAGTTAGAACTTTTACTTAGCCAAGATCCGCGACAAGCAAACTAAAACACAAAAATATTAACGTGTGTTTTCTACTGGGAGGAGTGGATATATGGGGAACTTATATCTTAGTGACTTAATAATTGTCTTCCGTACTATACCTGATGATGCATCGTGTTGAGGCGAAACACGTGTCGTGTGCAGTGTAGAAAAGTGGTAGTGTGTGTTTGGTGTTGTTGATAGTGGTTAGGAGGTGGAGAGTTGCTGACGGCCGTTTTTTCGCTAATTTAGTTTAAGTTCCCCATAAATCCACTTCTGCTTCTTGTCACGGATCTTAGTTAAATAAAAGTTCTAACTGTTCATATTGTAATGGAGTTCCGCATAGTAACGCCTGACTCCATTAATCATAACAAAAAATATTGATTATGATAAACCACAAGTAGGTAACTTTTTTATATTGATACAAGGCAATTAAGTGAAGTATTCGATGGTTAACAATTGGAATTACTTCCGTAACTTGTGAGTGTCATCTTCTTGTTGACTATGTTAAGTGAACGTGTAATACTTCTAGCAGGTCAAAGGGAGAGATCACAACTTGAAAGTGTTTGTTCGCAACGATACAGCAGGGCGGTACATCTGCAAGGTTTCTGTGAGGGGGTACCCGGAGATAGAGAGTGAAGCGACTATTTTCATCAAACGTAAATAATTTTCCTATTTCATTAATATGTATTTCTTTCTATTCTTTTTTTTTATGGCAATTTCTTATAACTATTATGCTAGTTTCAAATAAAATACAATAACATTAAATCTCTTTAAATATAACTAGTCAACTTATCAAAAACACATTGTCACTGATGTAAGTTGGCGGGAAAAGTCCTATTTCTTTTTAATTATATTACTTCACGATCACCCGATTGATACAGTGGCAAAGTATTTGCCTCATCTCTTGACTTACACATCAAGGGTTACAGGTTGAAAATAATTCAGTTGTTTCTTTATTTTTCGGCACAAGAAATTACATGCATTCCCATTTAAATACAACATAGCAACGCATCTGTGACACCTCCGGCGTTGCAGATGTCTATGGGCGGCGGTGATACTTAGCATGAGATGAACCGCCTACTTATTTGCCTGCTCTGCTAATAAAAAAAAAACATTTCATTTGTCAAATGTCAGTGCGTTAAGAATCAAGATGTTCGTAATGAGGTTCCTCTGGGGGGTATTGGTTCGAAGCTAATGTGTATCTTTATTTTTATTAGGAGCACCTCAAATTCTGTCGAACAGAACACAATTTGGATCCGAGGGTGACATGGTGAGAATAGAGTGCGCGGCGTTTTCAGTGCCCAAGCCCGATGACGTCACATGGTATTTCGAAGGTCGGGAGATAAGCGTCATACAAGACCCGGTAAGCTTTATTCGAGGATGTTTTGCCTATTTATTCTTAACGAAGATCGCGTGTCTAGGTGGTTACTCTACTTCTAAGCGAAGGTTTGGGAGTTCGAATACAAGACGAAATGGAAATTTGTTTTAAACAAAAAAATAATTACCAGGTCTCTGAATGTAAATTGGGGACGACTGATATTTTGCGTATTGCGTAAATCTGAATACGTTTTTATGATATCATGAAAATCGTACAAAAACAGATTGCGAAAATATCATATGCAGTGTCGCATACTGACTCTCCAAAATTCTCTTTATATAACACCTGCATCAGAAGTCAAAATCTTTAGTCCCATTAAAATGTTTAGAATCTTATCCAAATAATATATCACATTATAATCCCATGGTACGCATTTGTCGACTATACATTAATATATTGATTGACCAAAAACATTTGATATTTTTGATATTAAAATTCACCAATTAAAGCGATCGCTCCAGATTATCTTTGGCAGCTGATTGATCATGAGATTATTTTTATCCTTCTTTTTTAATTTATTTAACTTTATCATAAAAACATTTCTATTTTTATACGCAAAAAAGCGAAAATGCAAAATTAAAACTTTGTAAATTGTATCCGTCAAAAACAGTTCTTTTCAACGCTGTACTAAATTTTCTATTAGATTTTTATTATTAGTCGTAGAGCTGTGAGACTCTAGACTATTCGATGCAGTATTTTTGTCTGATCCGAATATGCAATAATTTTTTTGACGTTTGTGTCATTTGTGTTTTCGCTATTTTTGCGTCGATATCTACAATAATAGTTTGTTTCAGGACTATGCGACCTTAATGGAATATTTGCCAGATGGCGTTGTCAAATCTAGTCTAGTGATCAGAGCGAGTCAGTCCAAACACTACGGCCTATATAACTGTAGTGTAACTAATGAGTATGGGAATGCTAACGCGGCGATCATTTTGAAACCTTTAAGTAAGTTTAACTTTATTTATAGAAACGAATAACTCTTACTGCAGTGGTTAAAATACTTGAATACCAATCTAATGGTTCTGGTTTCAAATTTCGACTTACTTATTCCGCTGGCTTAGTGACCCAAAGTGGATCTTGGCCTCCGAAATAAGAGTCCTCCATCTTTCCCTGTTCTGCGCTAATTCTTGCCAATTGCTGGTTTAAAGTTCGCGCAGGTCAGCATCCAATTGATCTTTCCAGTGATATCTGGGTCGACCAACTGGCCTTCGACCACTTGATCTACCAAATATGCCTTCTTCACACTCCGATCCTCGCCCATTCGCTCAAGCTGACCGAGCCAACAAAGTCGATATGCCTTAATCTCGCCCATGATCTATAGCTGGTGCACCAGGTCTTCTATTTAGGCGTTTTTTCACCATCCTCTCTTCTGGTTCTGCTGACGATCTTACGGAGAATTTTCCGCTCGGCCACTATTAATTTATTCTCCTTTTTAAGTGTGAGTGTCCAAGCTTCGGTTCCACACATAAAAAATTCCGTCTGAAACTAAAATTTGTTTATGATACAAACATTATTTTTCGCATCTCCGGTTTGTGTTATTATCTCGGAGACATTTCATCGGAATCTACCAATAATTGTGTCAGAAAAAGAGGCTGTGACCCTTCATGGGATTAGCTTTTTTCTGACGATGTTATGCCATTTTGCTCGGCTTTCAGCAGTATGTACCGATTCGGCAACTTTCATGTTCATATTACTTATAATGATAAAAAATGAACTTAACACTCTAGAATATGACAACTTATTGTTGCCTTAAATGTATTATTTAAATTTTTTCTTTGTATTTATCCCATACAGAAACCCTACCACTTTTTATCATACTCATCGGTGTGACGTCCGGCATTATAATATTCTCCGGTTTCGTCATCCTTCTCGTCATCTGCCATAGAAGAAGAAGGAAGAAGAGTCAACAAATGAGTGAAAAGCCAGACGTAACAGTTACCACTGGGGACATGTACAAAGAGAGTGATAGAAGTTCTAATATAAGTGATCTAAAACTGCAAATACCTCAAGGCGACGGCAGCTATGAATTGGTGAGTTATTCTTGAATTTGTTTTCAATAATATTTATATTTATTTTTGTTAAATATCACAGGTATCCAGTCCAATATAAATATACCAAGATTTAATTTCCGATAACTTCGATTCATTTACCTGTACGTAGAGATGTGTCATCTCTCTGCGTACTACATATTATAATATGTCGAATTTATTATGGCGAATGTTTTGAGGAGTTGTTTAATCTCCTATCATCGTTGGCTAGTACCGTACTGATAAGTTCCATCATCATCGTCTGGATGATTGGCGGTCCATCATCATGCATTCTACTGCAACATTTCACCAGATGCAGTGTAATAGCGGAATGATTTACCATCTGCGTCGTTCTCGAATAAGTAAAATACAGAAGTATTTAGGAGACGTGTGTATATGTCCACGCCGTTAATGCGTTTGGGACGCTTCTAACTTTGCGGATGTCTGTGGACGGAGGCGGCTCTTACCACCAGGATATGCTTGCGCATTTATCTGCTCTCTTATAAGAAGACTACATAAATACTCATATGTAAAGAGAAAAAACCTTTAATATATAATGAACGTATATGTACATTTTTTGCTCAGGTCTTATGTATGTTCTCGGGTATCCCCGTTTGTGGATGTACGACATTTGCTCATCACGCTTGTCCTATGCGGATCGGTAGAATTACTAGACTCAGAATGAATATCTATAGGATATAAATATATTCATTCCGATACGGGGATCGAACCCGCTACCATAGACTCCGTAGATGGGGGCTCCACCACTGAGCCAATTCATCGTTATACATCGTTATATGTACATAAAAAGTATCAATATATGGTACATTAAAATAATCAAATTGATTTGTATAATAAGATATTTAATCATTTAATTTCTCTACAAGGATTACACCAGCTCAGATCGTTCGGACACCAAGAACGCAGCTGGTCTGCCGCTTGCCGGTCCGGTGCCATTGCCCAATATACGTCACGACGACCCACTGATGCAGTTCCGATATAGCAATGATTACTCCGATCCCACCTATAGTGACCCGTATTATAAGGTATAAATAATTTAATAACTTTTGCAATTTATTAATTTGTAAAGAGATCACGTGGACTTTGTGTTATATATGTGGATGTTACGTTTCGTTTTATTGTATTAACCTTTATCAGTCGTAAGTCACCTCTCACGTGACAACAGTACTTTGTCGCTGCGGTCGTAAGTCACGTGTTAGGTGACAAGACGAGACATGTTGAAACTGGCTCTATGTGAAATACAGGCAATAGGCTTTTCTAATTTAATATCTGTAACAGAGCAATTGACATCTCCAGTTATATATCATTGGCTTTTCTAATTATTTTTTAATATATTGTGCCCAAAATTGAATAAAGTCAATGAAAACTGTATCTGTACCTACAACCTAGCGAGAATCACGTATAAAAAGCTAGCGACCGATTAGGGTTAAAACTATATTTTTTACAAAATTTTATCGAAAAGTTTGTCACCTCTATCATTATCCAAACTCACACACTAAAAATAAATATATTTTTTCACACATACACATTTTATTAGTAACTGACGTAATGAAAATGTGACAAATACACTAACGTCATTAATGATTAATTTAATTGTATTGATATATGTAGGGTTTCTTCGAGAAATGGCTATCAATAAATGTACTTACAAAAAGCTTGTCCAAAATTACTTTCTTTATAAATATTGATACAAGCTGGGGTTCCGGGATCGGAAAAATGAAATCGGCCACTAGTTTCACTTCTCTTCACTTTACTTCCACTTATTCTCTTCTACTATTTTCTTCCGATCTTCCTTCGTATTCAACTTTCGACGCAACGTCTCCCCTTTTTGTCGGTAAAACGATCGAAAGTTCTAGCATTCCAAAATTTAAAAATGTTCCAGCAATGTTTAGTCTTTTCTAGACACCGTCCTATCTCTTTCTCGCGCGTAAATATTTTCTATTAACTGTTCTTGTCACGCATTGACGGACGTCTTGTCAATTTATTTTTAAAAAATTCTATTTCTTCCTTTTACTTCCAATTACCTTCAATAGATGACTTTATCGTCTAATGGGCGTGTTGTTATACAAAACGGTCGTTTATTTTGTGCGATTTTGAAAAATATTGCATACCTAAGTACTAACAACATACCAGGAGAACATAAATTGTAGATGAAACGAAGTATACTAGGCCATCTAGTAATATTTTTATATTTGTATAATAGTAATATTATTTTTTAGAATCCTACGGGTTACGTGTACGATTACCCCCATGGGTACGTACCCCCACCACATTTGAGAGTACAGTCTCCGACACCGTTGGATGTGTCAACTAATAATAGGTAAGATTTATTATGCTTTAAGATTATTTTTTTATAATATTTCTTTTAGATCAATATTTTTGCTAACAAAAAATACAATTCCATGTTATTATTATTTTGGAAACAGTTAAGCAATATTAATGAAACCTATTGGATACTAACTTGTGGTAAATGAACGACTTTTGAGAAGTAGTTTTGTTATATAAATAAGAAACACAAGTGTTATAGAAACAACTCCATATGCTGTGATATATTTGCTGTGATACACGTTAAGACAGTCATCCTATAAAGATAACCTTGCTGGTTTCCAACCAGTGGTTCGTATTAAGCCAACCGCAGTTATCAACTAAAGTGACCTCTTTAAGATGCTATTTACAAATTATGTATGTCGCAGTCGCGAACGCTTAACGCCTTAAGTATAAAGGTTTACCACAAATACTACAAAAACAGTGATTTATTGTAAACACAGGTCACTACAAGGCTCATTGACGCGCAGCATCGACACAGCGTCAACTCTACCGTTGTCAGCGGGCAATGGATCGCAAAGTAACTCTTTGCAACGAACGAACAAAACGCCCGAAGAAACAGACGCCATCAATAATTTGGGTTTACCAGTGGACAGCGAAAGTAAGTAGTTCACTAATTATTTATTGCCATCACTGTCATCAACGCTGTCTACTTATGCAAGTCCACTGATAGACTGATAGGTCTCATCTAAAGCGTCACCTAGCCCGATCTTCAGCTACACGCTTCCAGTGTATGTAAGCCGCTATATTTATAACCCAAAATAATATAATAATTATAATATTATTTAACTTTTAGTAAGTACTTCCTGCAATCAGAAAATGTCCTTAATAAACGATTTTTTTTAAGAAATCATATTTGTATAAAAATATTACCAATGCCTTACTATAAATGACAGAATCTTTAATAAAATATATATATACATTTTAACCACACATACTTAAACATAAAGATACAAATTGTATTTGAAAGCCAGGGAAGTATGCCGAGATCGTAGCAGATGGAGATCTGTGGTCTCTGCCTACCTCTATGGGAGAAAAGCGTGACGATATGTATGTATGTAGGAAGGCAAAGGAGCAAACATTTCCCCTGATAGAAAGCAATTAACGCCACCTATAGACAGACATATTCTACACCATAGGCGTTACAGAATGTTGCCAGCCTTTAAGATATATGTTAACTTATTTTTTAAAGGTCAGAATGTTATATTGGTCGGAAATTATCCTGAAAATAGGTCCTTCCAAAGAATTGTGATTTACATGAAAAATTACATTCTGTGTATACGCTCATATCAGCGTCACTAGTATTACAGTTCGGGTGGGCCGTCGAGCAACTTTTTACCAGGTTCAGATTTTCAAGGTTTGGATATAATTCCTCTCTCTCGAGCCGTATCCAAACATTTGCTCAGAACAAACCTACCCTCTATCTCTTACAGTTTCCCAAATAACTTGTCAGAGTTGTAATACAGCTTCCTATAATATTAATAGATACTTAGATGTATTAAACAAGGGTAAACAATCCTATTCTACTAATATTATAAATGCGAAAGTTTGTGAGAATGGATGTATGTTTGTTACCCTTTCACAAAAAAATTACTGGACGGATTTGGATGAAACTTTACCGTAATATAGGTTATACATCGCAATAACATATAGGCTACAATTTGTTATGATTTTAAGTAATTTTTTTGGTTGTAATATAATGTTAATTAATACATATCAATTAAGTCGGAAAAAGTTTAGTCTCTGAGAGCTATTTTGGCGTACGTTGCCTAAACCATTGGAGTTACACAAAGATGATGTTCCGTAGGATTGTTTGTTTTGAATAGTTCTAAATAAAAGTCCGCGACAGCATATATCTATTATACATTTTATGTGGAAGCCACTATGACCAAAATTGTGAACCATATATTAAGTAAAAAAAAATATATATATATTTATATATATATATATATATATATATATATATATATATATATATATATATATATATATATATATATATATATATATATATATATATATTTATTTAAAATGATCTGTCACAAAACTTAATGTGGCAGACCAAATTCCACGCGAGCGAAACCGCGGGCGAAGGCTAGTACTTACATATACTTCACAAGGGTAAACAATACTATATACATGTATGTGACTTATATTGTACTTACAGGTTAACTCACACCTTAAATAGAGTGTTATTAGACTAAACACATTAATAGTATCAAAGTGTTTGCATTTGTAATGCGGCGTCGGGTACAAGGCCCTAATTTGTATACATTTCCCACAGCCGCGCCCACACCCATCTACGCACAGCCGACTGGGAAAGGACATGGGGTAGATCTCAGATACGCCGCCACCTACGGAAATCCATATCTAAGGAATAGTTCCGCAGGTATGATTTGTAAACATTTTATTTCGTGCTGACAGTTTAGTGACCTTTTGACTCTATTCGCCTGAGACAAAGTATATAGAAGAAGTAAACTTTTTCGTCTTACATCCTCACAAATAACAAGAAAAAAACAACAACCTTGTCGCGGATAATAAAGCTTAACTTAGCTAAGTAAAACTTTTGACTATCCACATAAGAAAAAACAATTGAAATCAAAATTAATATCTAATTAACATATCATTGGCCTACTTATCAGAATTCGTAAGTCCATTCATATTGAAAAACATTGAGTATACTCGTTGGAAGGGTCGGTAAGGGGAATACCAAGGAGAGCATACTTTGAGCAAATTGCCGAAGTTCTTAAAAAAACCATGTTAAAAGTACCGGCGACTTTGTATGATAAGCGTAGATGAAGCAAAGAATATGTGCCGAGATCGTATAATACCAGATGGAGATCTGTGGTTTCTGCCTACCCCTACGGCAAACAGGTGTGATGAGATGTGTGTTACATACATATTTTTTATAATTTACATACATACATATATCTAAGGAGATTCACTCTCATGAACGCCTTAATCGATTTTGAGATTACAAAAGTTGAAGACTTTAGAGTTAGCAGTAACTATATTTTAAACTTTATTCTTTATCTTTAAATAAATTTTGAAAGCCGTGATACTTAAGTGCGCTCGTTATTCAAACAGATTTGGGTATTAGAAAACGAAACTCAATGGTGAGTAACGTTTAACCTACTCAGGTCTAGGATGGTTAATTATTTGAGAAACATGAATAGAGCTTTTTCGTATTTCGAAAGGCACATTAAACATTCGGTCATGTATATTGTTGCGAACAGCAGTTGTTTAGCCTTGTTGAAGGCCATTTGACGCCTTGAAAAGTCGGGTAATTTAAGTTGGCTTCTAGTTTGATGAGACTCTAGTTCAACTTCTTGCTTCTTTATTTCACTAGGCTTGAATGGAAATGTGTTGAAAAAGACACCACTTAGCATCATACAGTTTGTTTATACAGCACATATGTATGTATGTTTTTGGTTTATCATTTGGGTATGGATTTCTCAATTTTTGGAGGAAAGGACATTAACCCATCACTCTCATCTAAGGGGGATTACATGATATATCTATAATAATTTTGTTATTTATTTTAAAAAAATAAATGTAATAAAAAGCACGTCTCTGATATAAAATGGCGCTAGCTGCCATTAAAATGTCAACTTATATTTTTTTACTTTTGCAGGCTACGGCAACCAAGTGCATACAGCCAAACCGGCGTCGACCCCAGCGCCTCCACCATATTCGTCGGTTAGGAACTCCGTCGTCCTACCTACAGGTACATAAGTGTATTACGACGTGTAACATGTAAAAAATTAATAAGCATTCAGAGTCCACTTACATGATCCTAAGTCCTAAACAAAAAGTTGGCGTGATCTTGGAAAACCTATGACAAGTACTAGGCTGTCATAGAGTGTTTATGATGATGAGAAGTAAAAAACTGTACGATTAAAGTAATTGTAACCATATATTATGAAGACAATGAAAGACAACCGTTAAGATTTATTTAGTAACATTTAAAGTTTGATTTGAGCTTCCTTAGTCTAATATCAGGTATATTAAATATATAAGATGGGTCTGCTCTATCTATTTGTAAAATACTGTTACTACAGTCAATTTCGTTATTACTTTTTATCGTACTCTCCATACCAGATGGAAAATCGTATTGATTGTAGCACGCTAAACGTTTTTAGGGTCGGTACATAATTACTTTCAAAGAATAGTACTGAATAAATGATAGTTCACAAACAATAGAAAGTAGAGCATAGGTATATTCTCTATCTGTTTTATTCATGGGATGATTAAAGGGTGTGATATGAGTATTTGAAATCTACGGAGCCAATTAATACTACTAATGATGGAGTATACATTACGGTGTTAGTATAAAAGTTGTTTGGAAACGGTATGTATGAAGGCTTGTTTTTGAGACTAATATAAAATTAACACCTGGCTAATAAAAATATTAACTGGTGGTAAACATTGTATGCAAAAAAGCGAAAAAGTAGTAAACCGCAAAATTATAACTTACCACCAGAGGCAAAAAAAACTTTTAATATTTCTGAAAAAATTGTATGTGATCACTCAAAAACAGTCAGTTTTGTTCAAAAATTTTTATTGGTCGTACAACCGTGAGACTCAGACCATTCGACGCAGTACTTTTTTCTATATGCAATATTTTTTGTTTTTGAGATCTGTGTCATTTACAGCGTTTTCGCTTTTTTACGTTGATATTATTAAAATTTCTTTATAACATCACAAAAAACCTTTCTGTTAAATATTACTTGCATTTGTCATATGATTCCTAGAAAATTTATCTAAATATAAGGCAACCCCATTTCTTCCCGTGGTAGTAGAGCTGCCTATTGGATCAGTATCAACTATATAGGCAGTAGCATCTATCTCAGAATGCAAATGGGCTAGGATTTGTGTTCTCCAAGTTGTCAGCCAAGCGAGGGGATAACGGCATCATCATTCAGTTTTGACGAAGACCAGTGTCAAACAATAGACTGTATGGATAAAGATAAAGAATATGTCTACAAGAAAATAATGAGAGGGGAATCTTTTTACTAATTATTTTTTCATTAAATTAGGAATAATGTTCCATAGAATATCAACGTGAGAACAATTTCTGACATGTGTCTACGTGTGAACGAACCGCATTAACCGTATACGCTGTTCATTGGCACGTGTTCGTTATAAAGAGGTCATTATCCCCTTAACTTTTAAATAGGTCATTGATCCCTTACAATGATACGTTCGAGCTGACAACACCTTTATTTTCCCGAGAAATCTTTTACTTTAACTAAATATTTAAAAATGTTGAAATTGAAAAAAATAAAATTTTATTCATTTGTTCACAGGAAACGGAAATCAGCCGTCTCAAGCTACGCATGTATAGCGAATGTGTGACGTCATACGTCTAGTGTGAACGAACATTAAGACGTATATGACGAATAAGTAATGTACATATAATATATGTTCCTATATAGACATTATTCCTTGGACTGAATTGTAAATAGTGAGCGATTAAACTAAGTCTACACTGTACAGAATTTTTAGTGACCGACCTGCGTGGGCTACTTTTTATTCCAACGTTCTGTCCTTATTAATTGCGGCTTCTGTACTGTAATCAATGTATTTGTGTTGTGTTCAAAACATAAAATTAAAAAAATATTTTGTACGGTACTTTTTTTTTGGGATAAATAAAAACATTTTTACAAAAATGAGAAAATTAAATGATACAAGAATTATTAATGCATAATTGATAATTCTCGTAAATAATTATTTATCAAAATTGTTAATTATATTATTTCTTAATAGTAAAATTTAATATATTGTAAAAAGGTTTTTGACTAAATATAATATTTCCAATATGTTTTCTGATACTTTTTGTTATTTATTTATTGCTGTATATTTACAATTTCATTCTTCAAAAAAATCTTTTTCTTATAAAGTCATATTCGGGGTATTTGGATACCGATTTAGAATTGTAAAATATTTGCTCAAACAATTACTTTTATCATACTATATACAATATTATATTATTCCATTCTTTTATGTAAATTATTTTTTAGGATTCAGGATAAAACATTATACCTATTTAAACAATAAAATGTAAAGATAAAAGGACACTCAAAACATACTTTATTAAGATCCGCGATTACAATACTATTAAATTCCAAAACTAGGGATGGCTATTCACAATGAAAATAATATTTCGAAAAAACCAAGAACGGACATATCTTAAAATTAATATTATAAATAATTTCAAATCTTCATAAATTACTATTGATTTGTTTACTTCTTAATTGGATTAAAACTTAAGTTTTTTTAATTATTCAAAATATTGGATGAAAACCTAAATTAATTGATTTTTAAACGAATTTACCCCAGAATGCTATTCCTAAGCGTAAATAATTTTATTTCAGCCCAAATATTGAGTTTTGTTTTGCACTACAGAAACAAATACAAAGATTAGATAGCTAAAATGTAATACTTAGAAAAAATAATCGTCGATTACATATAGAAAAATAATTTACTGTGATAATATTAAAAAATTAGCAGAAATTTGTAAAGTTACACATAAATATTCAGTTTTTTGAGTGTTTTATGGTTGATTCGACAATAAGAAATCTTGAAAAGCGAAATTTATGCAGTTTTAGAGCCCTATAGAGATTTGTTTAAATATAAAATGTATAGATAGATATGATTTGCATGAAAGTGTTTACGTTCTTTGCATGCGAAATATAATTTGCCTTTATTATATTGTTCTCAGAATAAACATTTGATGAATATAACATTGTTATTTTAATTTCCCAATATGACATTAAGGGGCAAAAAGTTTTCATGTTTCTGGACTTATAGACGACCTATATATAACTTTTGGTCCTAGATGAATTGACGATATATTCTTATTTGTGTTAAATACCTGTAGGACATATGTTTTGTAAGTATTTATCCCAAATAAGATGTACATGTAAATATTTACCTTTCAGGGGGAGTTGAATCTGTAGACATACTGAGGGTGTTGCAGATGTCTATGGACGGCGTTGATTACTTTCCATCAGACGACACGCTTGCTCGTTTCTCCCGCCCTATCTCATAAAAAAAGACACTGACTTCAAAAATGGTAATTTCGCCATTTAGCCAATAAATGATCAAATTTTAAGTAATATGCAATAAAAGTTATATAGTCTCCATGAGAAAAAGAGGACCATCCAACCAATCCGTCAGAAAACTATAGTCACCAACTTGAATCTCCTTAAGACTTACTAAAGGGGTGACAGGCCGGTTATATCTTTTGAAGAACGAATACCTACTGGAGTAGACGAATGCTTGAGTGTATATCGCGACTTTAAAACATTGTTTTGCTATAATACAGTCTAAGCCTAGCACAGCAACAGCGGCTCATGTAAGTACTTATTACTTTGTAAAATTAATAAATAAATAAAATAAAGCAGAGTGCGACGCCTGCTTTTCATATAGAACCGTTCTGTTCAGAGTGGTAGGCATAAACTGGGTGCAAGAAATTTAGGATCGAGCCACGTGCCTTGCTTTGGGGTAGTGTAGTGATACATTGATAAGTGTATCACTAATGTATTAAAACTTTTTGTTCGAATATAATAAAAAATTTTTTAAAATTTTACTTGTTTTTTATTTTAAAATAACGAATGTAAATAGAAGTAATATAATATAAAAGGTTTAATTTTTTATAAGGCCTATTTTCAAAAGGTCTATTTTAGCAAATCGGTGTTTATATAATCGTAGATATCACTTGACGATCTAAATGTCAGTGATAAAATTATCGCCTTCGAAGTGAATGGCCACGCGTTCAGCCTTGCATTGAGATAAATATATGTAAGTTTAGCTTGTATACGAGCTTAGTTAGTGTCCATTCCTTTCGAAATATGGAGGCTTCGTGATCAGCAGTGGGACATATCTGGGCTGTAAAAAATGAGTATATTTGATTCTCAATTCGTTAATTAAACGTGGGAATTACGGAAAACCTTTTTTTTTAATACTTTATTGTACACAAAACATGACATACAAGAATTAAATGGAAAGAAGATGTACAAGGGCGAGCTTAACTCAAAATTGAGTTTTCTTCCAGCAAACCCAGGAGTGAAAGAGAGATAAGATAAGCTGTGAGGATAGAAATAAGTGTACAATATATATATAAACATATAAATACTAATTATATATAATATAATACTGTATAAATAACAGGATACATATATATAACATAAACATATATAAATATTTTATACTGAAAGGAAATGTTCTTTAATTCTTCTCTTAAATACATCCAGTGAGAGGCTATCACGTATAGTATGTGGGAGAGAGTTTCACAAGCGCACTGCGTGTACAGTGAGCCCCTGTAACGACTGGAAGAATGCCTTTAAAATTTGAGGGATGACAATGTCTACCTATAGGTTGTTTTGTCGAAATACTATCGAAATAGTATCTACTAATAAACACATAATTATCATTGTTTTTATTACTCTTATTTTAAAAAAAAAAATATAGCATTTTTATAGTAAAAAAACAGCGAGAAGTTAGTTGTGCACCTAATATTACAATAAATATTAATTCTTAAATAAATTTACACTTATTCCTATCAATCATCTTGAAATAGCAACAGATAAATAATTATCTGAAATCATTATACTATTCACTTTAGGTCAATAGGGTTGGAACAAATGGCAACATTTATAATGTAAAAATTAAGAGTATGTCATCACATTAATACATACGAAACACACGCATACATGCAGGAACCACACGCACACATGTCACCACGCCCATCACAATCATTAACAGGGCGGTCATCAAAAGCTCATTTTGAACTTTTTTCGCTTTCTCTAGGAAATAGAACTCTGCGAAGTACATGTACGTACTATTTCAAATGAGGATGTGATTGTTTGTTTATTGGGGGCTTAATCGTTTTATGGTATTATTTATTAATGGTTTATTATCATTATATATATTGTGGTTTTTTTAAATTTTTTATTATATCATTTAAAAGTGGTAGAGCCACGCTGCAGACTAATTCTTTGTCTTTTTGATTTGTCTGTACCATGAATGGGCAGGCACGCCCAGGGAAGTGCCACACTTCCGCAGAAAACCGGCGTCTGAGTGGTAGCTTACCTACTGCGCTTCGTACGGTGAGTGGCCGAGTTCCGGAGGCCCAACACCCTCCCCCTCCTATTCCATAATAGGAAGGAAGGAGGAATGTTACAATGAAAGAAATTAATACAGTTTAATGCATGTACATGTCATTATTTATTCATATAAAATCAATATTTTGTGGGTTCACCCTTTGGCTTAATTACTGCAGAAATTCTTTGCGGTAGAGAGCTAAGAAGCTTTCTACAGCCTTCAAGATATACTGTTTCATTATTTTCGCAAGCGGAGTTTTAGCTCTTTTTTGGTGTTTATAGTGTGGCACCTGACTTGATACTTTAATAAACTGCATAAACTTAAATAAATCTATGGGATTCAGGTCTGGAGACTGAGCAAGCCACTCAAGAAGCTTAATAGAGTTTTCTCTGAACGATGCTATTGTGCGGGCTGATTTATGGCATGGCGCGTTTTTCCACATCCCATATATATCCCACTGCTGAGTACGGGCTTCTTCATTTCTGGAGGAACGAGCTACGAACTGTAGACCATACATATATTTATTCCGATGCGGGGATCGAACCCGCGACCATTTACTCCGCGCCACTGAGCCGATTAGGCGCGTGGCGCATTACCCTGTTGGAATTTAACGCCACCTATGTTTGTATCATCGAAAGGTTTTGAAAATGAACGCCGATTCGAGGACATTTATGTGTTTTGTTTATGTATTTTGAGTCCATACGGCCTTCACCTACGAATATTTCGCCAACTCTAGAATAGAATAGAATAGAAAAGTTTGACACCTTTTTTTTACAATAACTAAAATTAAATCCTTAATAATATTATATATACAAATAAATACACAAAACAAAAAGAAAATAATTTTAATCTAACGAGTGTCATAAAATGGTTCTTGCTCAGCATATGCCGGGCGCTCTATTGGAGCACCCGGCGCTGGTTTTGTGGTTTTCAGCAAGAACCAGCGCGGCAAGATCGCGGACCACAGGGACTGCTTTCTTATATATGCTTATATATATATATATATATATATATATATATATATATATATATATATATATATATATTATTATTATTATACTCATATATACATACATATACAGTACAATAGAATTAAAAAACAACTGAGTCATGTACTAAATTCACCGCATCCAAATGAATAAGTTCCTAACTACATACTTAAAATTAGATTTTGTATTTTTTTAAAATATGTTTATTGTATTCAAGTCACGAAGAGATGTTGGCAAGTTGTTTCAATATTTGGTTGCGGTGTATATAAAGCTACCACAAAACTCTAGAGTCCGTCATACAGTCTTAAACCTGTTATGCTAGCTCTACCGTGTTTTACAATGGGTACTATACACTCTAGATTAAATTCTTCGCCTACTCGGCGATGCACAAAAGTCACACCGGGTGTACCAAAAATCTGAAATATTGAAAAATACAGAGATTTAGTAAAATAAAAATATTTTTAGCGACGCACTTTGTTTTGAAGACATATTATTTATGGCTATTCGGTAATTTAATTGACTGACTAACCTCAAAGTTTGATTCATCTGATCACACGATATTTGACCAATTTTTTACAACTTTAATATTACTCTAACAAAAAAAAAAACAAGAAAAGACTGGATATAATAAGGAGTCTATTAGGAGCGAGTATAGAATATCTTACTACCCATGTACGAGTACTTAGAAAAGTTAAACCTGGTTCATATTATGACATATGACAGATACAATTTGGTCTTGATGGGAAAAGTAGCGAGCAAAAGACGGGTTGGTTGGAAAAGAGCATCTTGGCTACACAATGTAAGGTAATGAACTCAGGGACTCAGGTTTACGAAACCGGCACCCGGCAAGATGAAAATAGCGCCACCTCTCTATAAAATAGTCGAAAAAGCATAGAATAGAATTTTAAGCCCGAGTAGTGGGGTTCATCCCCGAGGCAAAAAATTCTTACTTTTTATTAAAATTATATTTCAGAATAATAAAACTGTAACAATATAAAAAATACTTATGTTATGTAGCAATGGAGCATATATATATACATATACATATATATATATATATACATATATATATATATATATATATATATATATATATATATATATATATATATATATATATATATATATATATATATATATATATATATAAGATTCAGTATACCTGGAAATTAATTCCCGGAGATGTCTGAAAAAAATCCAGCACTATTCTGATTATCTTATTGAAGATCCTATGATCGCTACTTGTACAGTTGTATACTAGCTCACGGGAAAAAATGTTAATTCGCTAGTCAGTATTGGCGCAAGAGAGAAGGGGGCGCGCAAACTTGCTAATTTCGTCGGCGTGTGGCTTTTGCCACGGCGCCTTCGGCTCGGCACTAGAAGGCCAAGTCCTCTGCTCTGAATGAAGAATGCTCTAGGATAGCGAGTGCTGCTGAACTGTTCTGCCTCGCTGAAAATACAGATAGTTGTATGTCAGAGAGGCCCTATAAGAAGAATCCATTTATAAACATAGTTGTATACATATTTCAAAAATATTTCGATTTAAATTCAAATGAATTTTACATTTAAATAGTTATCATCGTAAATTTGACAATAGTAAGCATCGAAAAGCTTTAGGAATGAACAATCATCCATAGAGACGTCTTTATGTATGTATGAGAGTTACATCTGAAAATTATGGCTTTCGTAACATCTTTTCTAGCATTGTTGAAACAAAATATATTTTATCGTCTCGAGTAAAAGGCACAAATGAAAGTCATTTATGAGTGATGGGACATTGAGAACCGGTTGGTGCACATTCTTCCGACAGTGTGATAACCGCGACGCCGTCTTGCGGTGGGAAGTTACCCAAAACCCATGACGTTTGAATACCAAATACACTTTTCCAGCCAATTTACATCAGTGACGTTATTAATGGATTCAATGCCTGAACTTTGCGGAAATCCATCACTATATGGACAGCCAAAATATTTACTTAGCTAAGATCCGCGACAAGCAAAATAATAACAGAAAATTAATAATGTGTGTTTTACTGTTGGATGAAGTGGATTTATTTGGAACTTAAACCAAAAATTTACCGAAAATCGGCCACCAATTTTCCACCCACCAACCACTATACGCAACACCAAACACACATTGCCACTTTTCTATCTTGTAAACGACACGTGTTTCGCCCCAACACGAGCCCCATCTTCAGGTATAGTAGACTCTACGGAAGACAACCGAAAAACTTGTCACTTTTGACTGTCCATATAACAATGACGTTTTTATTTAATTTTCATAAGTTTACATTATTATCAGTTATATTGTTTGTTAGTGGTGGCGTATTATACAATATAGTTCGATTAAAGAGACACTTTTCCAGCCAATTTACATCAGTGACGTTATTAATGGATTCAATGCCTGAACTTTGCGGAAATCCATCACTATATGGACAGCCAAAATATTTACTTAGCTAAGATCCGCGACAAGCAAAATAATAACAGAAAATTAATAATGTGTGTTTTACTGTTGGATGAAGTGGATTTATTTGGAACTTAAACCAAAAATTTACCGAAAATCGGCCATCAATTTTCCACCCACCAACCACTATACACAACACCAAACACACATTGCCACTTTTCTATCTTGTAAACGACACGTGTTTCGCCCCAACACGAGGCATCTTCAGGTATAGTAGACTCTACGGAAGACAACCGAAAAGATTGTCACTTTTGACTGTCCATATATCAATGACGTTTCTATTTAATTTTCATAAGTTTACATTATTATCAGTTATATTGTTTGTTAGTGGTGGCGTATTATACAATATAGTTCGCAAAAGTTCGCAATTAGTGAAGTGATATGGTTTAATGCGTGTATCGTGACTTTTTAACTTGACTGAAAAAGTTCATAGGTTATGATAGAATATTACTATTAACATTTTATTAAGACAACGTGACAAGCTGAGTAGTTATATTTCAAGAAATTTGATATTATTGTATTTTACTTGATACTAACACAATAATTATAACTAATTGCCATCAAAGAAAAGAAAAGGAAAATAGAAAGTATATTTAAAAAATACGGTCACTCGACTCAATGGTAAGGGAGTCCAATTTCTAACTGACACTTGGCTCAATGGAAAGGTACCTTATATAAAGGTATCTTAAATAGTGCTTGATTCAAATTTCATTATAAAATATATATTGTGTCTTCTTTTAATTTGTATTTTAAACACGTGAGGTATTAGTGGTCCCAGAGCAGACCAGCCAAGATCCAGGAGCGCTGGTAGATAGGATTTAAAGAAGCTTGGAAAAAATACCTTGGAGAAGGGTAGCTAGAGACAGAGCGAAGTGAAAGATCGTTGAGGAGACCAAGACCCATAAAGGGTTGTAGTGCCGCAGTAAGTAAGGAGAAGTAAATAGGTATTGGTGATCGGAATACTAGATTTTTACAGCAGTTGTTTTTTACAGCAGAACAGGCAAACGAGCTTGCGTGTCTCCCTGGTCTAACTGGTGGTAAATGATCACCGCTACTCATAATACACATCCACAACGCTTGAGGCGTTTCAGCTGTGTGCGGGTCTTTTGGGAACACATACGCTCGTCTCTTAAATACGTCTATGTCGTATTTATTTGGGAACACCTGAGGTGATAAATATTTCCATATTTACACAGCTTGTTTCAGAAGACCGCAATACAATACATTGAGCAAGGGATGTTTTACAATCTTACCCAGATTTTGTTTAAGTAAAGAGATAAAATCATTAATCGTCTCTTATAATATATACGGGAGGAATGAATAAGCGCAGTTACAAGGTGACAGGACGGCAACATGCAATCAAGTTATAACAAAGCTACCACAACACCAAATGTCCAACACACGCGATATTGATACGATAAATTCTAATTCCGGACAAACGGCCGCTGCGGTGGCATTCGCACTATATCACCAGCCATTGTCTAGTCTCAGAATGGCTCGCTTCACCTCGCGAGGGTGATTAAACAATATTATTCCCAGACAGGGAGTACGGGCTAAATACGGGACGACCGCTTGACGACGTCTTATACGACCCGACGGTTTATTGTTTGTATATGCTTTAACATTGATATAAGCGCTACTGGATGTGCCTGTAAATCATTTATTTATTTATTTTAGCTTTAGTCTCTATTTTGTGCTATCAGTTTCCAATCTCTGAATTGGGAGTTCAGTTCATCTTAACCATATCTTCCGGGGCCTGCCGCGGGGTCGCTTGGTGCGGGGACCCAGTTTGTGGTGGTCTTTGCCCACATTTCGTTGGACATGTAGCATACATGGCCTGCCCATTTCCACTTGACTTCGGCAGAAACCTGTACTTAAACCATTATATTTTTTATCATCATCATCGATACAGAAAGAGTCAATTGATGGACATTGGTTTCTTTTAAAGATCAGGGGTTACTTGCGTTGATCGCAAGTTGATATTATATAAACTGGCATTTGTTTCCAAAGTTGCCTTATATGACACCAATCGAAGAACTCACTCTATTCTATTGAAGACAATAATAGAGTGAGGTCTTTGGATACCTGTATTCACCTTCTGAAATGCAATGTTTTGCGATATCACTGTAAAATCTCTATTTAGACAGTTACGTACACCGTCCATTCGTATTACGTACGTAAATAGGTGCGTATACCTACGCAACTATTTGAAGCCAAAATTATTAAAAAGCACTTCGCCCAAAACTCTGTTATACTGAACACAAAGTACTTAACAATATATTTTTTGACACAATTTACGTTTTCGCTTTTTTGCGTCGATATACTCTCTCTCTCTCTCTTACACACACACGCACACTGCATCACTCATTTAATTATATATAAAACACTAGCGTGAAAATTAAGAGTAACGTCTGCTATAGGTTAATGTCCAAATTTTCGTTAATATAGTAAGATGTGTATGTAAATATATTTCGTAATGTTATCTTAGTGCTGTGATGAGTGATTTGGTTAATTAAAAATATAATATTGGATTTAACGCCAATATTTTGCGAGGGTATGAAATTTCCCAGGTTGAATCGATCCATTCGTACCATAGCATGTGTACCACTTCTAGTTAACAGTCATTTTACATCAAAGTTTTATTGTCCAAAGATGGCCGAAATTGTCGTATCAACAAATATTTGTAACGCTAACGTAGGGCACTTTTACAGCCCGTAATTCGGTATTATTTTAGTGGATACAGTCTTGTTACGACCCACAGTTTTTGTATTACATCAAACAAACTGAGGGTATTACGTAGCAATAAAAGATGGCGAAATATTGACGTCATAAACATTATGGTACCGACATTAATGCGGCCGGGTACTTATACGCTTAATAAGTTCATGACGCTACATTAAAATGTACTTTGTTGACAGGGAAAGTCACTTAAGTTGTTAATAGTAGAAAATAACCAAATTTGAGAGTAGAATAAAGTTATGTTAAACTTTATTGTACTCTCAACTTCTTCATTTTACTTTTTTTTGTTTGACTTCACGGTGGTCTTCTTTAAAAGTCTACTATACCTGATGATGCCTCGTTTTGAGGTGAAACACGTGTCGTGTGCAATGTAGAAAAGTCGTAGTGTGTGTTTGGTATTGTTGATAGTGTTGGTTGGGATGTTGATAGTGTTGGTTGGATTTAGTTTAAGTTCCCCGTAAATCCACTTCTTCCAGTATAAAAACACACATTATTATATTTCTGTTTTCTTTTGGTTGTCGCGGATCTTAGTTAAGTAAAAGTTCTAACTGTCCACTGTCTATATATTTATATTTTAAAATATGTCAACAAAAATTATTGTTAATGCAATAGTATTAAATTTTAGCCCGTCCATCCACTGCAAAAAATGACATATATATATATATATATATATAATATGCTCTTTAAAATTTCGCCAATCATGAGAATAAATATGATCAGCACGGTTAGTGAGAAAGCAAAATAAATACAAAATGTGATTTTACCGCTTTTATATTTCTAATTAGCTTAGTTTGTTATAACCTATTTTTTTTATAAAAAACGATAAACAAGAAAGCAAAAAACTCACCTGATGGTAAACAACTAGCACTACACATACAACCATAATACTTGGGTTCTACAGACGCTTTGGCTACCTTAGAGTTAAAATGTGAGTAATGGGAGGAAAAGGATTACATGAGACTGAAAGAAGAAAATAATCAAAAGAGAAAAAGGAAATAAATAAAGTGGAAAGGAATTGGACCTCAAAGGCCGGCAACGCTTCCGTGATCACTGTGGTGTCGTGGTTGTCTATGAGGGGCGTTGATTGCTTTCCATCAGGCGACATTCTTTCTCGTTTCCTCCTATCCCATAAAAATATAATTGCCGATACTTTTTATTAATATTTCATTGGAAAGTATGTTATTCTTATGGAGAAGCACTGTGGACGCCCTCTGCCCCACCACGGGGACATAGGACCATGATTGATGCTATTCTTAGGCTACATGACGGTCTATGGCTCACAAATGGATGGAATATGTACCACGAAGTCTTTTCGAAAAAAAATTCTCGTGCAGAATAATCTGTGGAATACGCATATTTCCAAACTGATTAGAATTTTCAGGTGTAAATAAACAAACCTGTACCTTTATAAATGATCAACCTTTCTCAAAAACGCGTTTTGCAAGTATCTGGTCGGCACAGCTGAAACGTGCGATCGAATACCTATAGTTTTAATGTAGTTAATATAGATATAAGAACAAATGACGACCAATTGGCTTGGTGGTGGTGCCCTCCGCCCGCAGAGTCAATTGTCGCGTGTTCGATCCCTGCATCAGAATGAATACATGTATGGATTACAAATATTTATTCCGAGTCTGGTAACCTCGCCAATCCGCATTAGACAAGCATGGTGAAATGAAATGAAGAAGCCCGTGCTCAGCAGTGTGCTTACAAAACTGAAGAAGCCCATGCTCAGCAGTGGGACATATATTGGCTGTTAAAAAAAATTTAAGAACAAAATATTCATTCAATACATCAAACGGATATTAAAATCATTCTGAAACAACCACCAATCAACTTGATGGCTATTTCTGTGAACCCTCAGGTCAATGAAACTCGTGCTGCATTGTATTTTTGTAGACACATTGTTATTTCAGCTTTATTGTTATGCGGTGATCAAAATTATTTTATAGAGCAATTGGACAATTTGAGGTTGGAGAAGTAATAAACATTAAGTAATGGTAGTATGGTCGTCGTATATTTATATTACATCTCATATATATCCCAATGTTGGGCACGATACCTCCCAGTTTCAAGAGGAACAGACAGTAACCCATATATACATATATATTATCACGCCTGTCTCCCGTAGGGGTAGGCAGAGACCACAGATCTCCATCTGCTATCTCGACAAGGGTACTCTTGACTTTCTAAAAACCTTCAGCAATTTAATCGAGGTATGTTTTCCATGGTTATATGATCAAGGTGTGTTTTACCTGGCTCTGACATTAACCCAACATTAATAACAACAGCAAACAATATATATATATATATATATATATATATATATATATATATATATATATATATATATATATATATATATACATACATACATACATACATACATACATACATACATACATACATACATACATACATACATACATACATACATACATACATATATACATTATACTGCCAATTAGGATGTTGAGGCATGAAACAACGCAGACAACAGATGGTGCTATCAGCACTATATATCATAGCACTCCCATCGCGTTGATTTTCGGTCACGACTTCTCCCTAGACCAAAGGCTACATAAACATTTAGGACAGCTAGATAAAATGTTTTTTCATGAAAACTGAGGTACTTCATAACGTCCCCCATTTGCCTTTGGGCCTGCTACCACCCCCATGAAAAGCTCCAGCGCTCACTAGAGTGCGGTACTGCCACCATTGGCAACCTATGCTCTAGACGAATGCTCTATTCTAGATTTTGGGTTCTTTTCTGAACATGTGGCCAAAGTATCTAAGAGCGGAATGAGTGACAGTGACTGCAGATGGATTCATTTATCATACAATAAAATGCATGAGTTAAAATTATTGTATCAATAGGATTTTTAGGCGAATATGTAAAGTGTACCAGTCTAGATACGTTGCTCTATGCGGTGATGTATGACAGCAACTGTTATGGGACGCCACGCCCTGAATACACTATGACAACATTAATTTGTTATACTGTCATTATTGAAACCGGTTTATACAATATCTCATCAAGCACTTAAATATTTAAACAGTTTATTCAATACATACATCACAGCTGCTTCCCGTAGCGATAGGCAGTGACCACAGATCTCCATGTTACGATCTCAGCACAATTTCTTTGTTTCATCCATATTCATCACTCTCTTCATAGAAACTCTCTGATCACCTGACCTATCTTCCAAGAGTTCAAAGCTAAACTTTATATCACAAAGGCCGGCAAACCTTCTGCAGTGCTTATAGTGTTACAAATGTCTATGGGCGACGTTGATTGCTTTCCGTCAGGCGACACCACTCCAACTGGCGACTTCACTGAGCCAAAGATCCTAGTTTCAATTCCTGTATCATCATCTAGAAATCTGGGTGTTAATTTTTTTATGGTACTTATGACAAAACAATACCGTTAGTGTTGAACTATTATTATAAAGCGTTAAATTATAGTAATAAATCAGTCGAGAAATCCATCGTAATCTAAATTCCATTTATTCATTTGAAGGATTTATTTATGCGATAGGGAGGTAACAAGCCAGCGTGTCGTCTCATAGAAAGGGATCATAGCACATATACATCAGCAACACCTGAGGCATTGTAGTGTAGTGTAGTTTATTATAAATGTGAAGGTATATTTTTTGAAGTCTCCATTGTCGTATCGGTTCGGAATTGTTTCGTAACCGTAATCTATTTCGTATTTTATTCTTATTCGTTAACATTCAAATTTAGCGCTATTTCATTACAATTTTAGGCTTTCATATGCAGTTGTCTGAATTTCTTTTCTATAGTTAGAGTTCTAGTCAATAGCTGAGCCTTTTTTCAAACGCTTATACGCTCCGCCCAATCACAAGCCACCGTCGGCTTGTAGCGGCGCTTGATGTTTTGCTGAAGAAAATTAATAAAATACTGTAAAACTCATGAAGTACTATATATAGTATATACATGAGTATGCGCATGAACCCGTTTAAAACATATTTGTATGGGATTTCCTTTTAATGCTCTGCCCTGCTGCCCATCGACTAGATCAGATGCTTGCTGCAGGAGGAACAAACGTGGCTGGAGGTTAGTCGATTCTTCTATAGACGAGATATTTAAACGCTGCAGCCTTTTGTATTTCTATCCAGTCCAGTTTCTGTCAACTGTCCCGAGCAGATTATTGCACCATCTAGCCTGGGGGTGTCGTATACAGTTGTGTTATATTTGCCAAGCCGCAGTCTTTACTCAGTAACCATAGGTGATACTAAATCTGACTAATATTCTTTAGTAATGATTTCTGGTAATAGGGTGTTATAAGTAGTAGGGTATATCGGAAAAGGGATATGATTTAGCTTTATGAATGAAATATTGGAGATATTGAAAATGAAATATTTGAATGAATGAAAATAGTAATTGAAGATTAATTATAATTAATAGTTATTAATTCATATTCCGATGTTGCATAACACCATCCCCTCGGTCATGTTAATTGAAGTGACATCGCCTCAGCAAGCAAAGGGTAACATTTTCTCATAAATAAATTATGTTTATCATCTTTGTTAATTTTAACAGCTTATCAGATCCTATCGCTGTATTAAAATTGGTATACTGATAACCGCAACTCAATTATTAAGTAAAGAAATGTATTCTAGTTTGTTTATAATATAGAAAGGCAAAGTAGTAAGGGTTTCACTAGATGAAAAGGAGTCAAGGCCATAGACATTTGGAGCATTGCTGAATCGATGTGTAATTCTTTATGATATTAAATTCCTTATGATGTAAAGATTAATTTTTGGAAGCCTTTACAAGATGTAAAAACTCAAATGATGTATCAAGTATGGTCCGCGACCTAACCACGTTGGTTCTTGTTGAATACCAGCGCCAGGTGCTCCAATAGAGCGTCTAGCATATGCCGAGCAAGAACTATTTTATGACACTTGTTTGATTACAATTAGTTTCTTTTTATTGTATATTATAGTATTATTAAGGTTTTAAGCAAAAATTAATTGTAAAAAAGCATGTCATAAATAAAGTTTTTCTATTTCTATTTCTAAATTTTTATATGCCTTATATAGACAGAATGGTTGGGTAGATGATATAAGACCTTATGGCCGAAGGCCGATACAGGCAATGTACATAACCGATCTACTACAGATGTTTTACAGGAAGCTTTGTCTAACACTATCGGTCATATCCTCAGGATTGAAGGAGCGAATGGAAAGAAAAGGAATTGTAAAAATGAGCGAATGGAAAGAAAAGGAACTGTACAAATGAGCGAATGGAAAGAAAAGGAATTGTTAAAATGAGCGAATGGAAAGAAAAGGAACTGTACAAATGAGCGAATGGAAAGAAAAGGAACTGTACAAATTTATTAACCCCGGTGTTGCGACGTAAATACGGTAAAGGGACATTCAAGACATGAGCGTATACTTTCGCATGAGGCCAGCAATGCATCTGAGACGCCTCCGGTGTCTATGGGCGGCAGTGACATACCACCAAATGACCCGCATGTTAGTTTACCTGCATTGCTATAAAAAATAATAGGAAGAGCATTTTACTACATACTTCAAAGGCCGGCAACGCTTCCGTGACTCCTGCTGTGTCGCGGTTGTCTATGGGCGGCATTGATTGCTTTCCATCAGGCAACACGCTTGCTAATTTGCCCGTCTATCCCATAAAAAAAAATAAAACTTAATCTATTTTAAGGTCAGTTAATGGATTAGAACAGCAAGAATGAATTATTAATATATTATATAGACGAACGTCCCTAAGCATTATTTAGTAGTAATGGGATAAATTAAGGATGCGTCCACACTAATGTTGATTTAAGGCAATAACACACAATGCCCGCTCGTTTATTATATATATCTTTGAACGTTGCGTAATCTGCTTTGGACTGTATGCCCTTTGTATTAAGAGAAGATCCGATTGATCCATATCCCCTTCATACTATGCTTTATAAAATAATTTAGGCACTTTTTATTAAAAACTAGTATATATATATATATATATATATATATATATATATATATATATATATATATATATAGATCACTCCGAAAGTATATCACATGATCATCACAAAAATATTAGTAACTAGCTGACCCGACAAACTTCGTACTTCGTATTATATTATTATTCCTAATATTTTTATCATATTTAGCCAAATCGGTCCAGCCGTTCTCGAGTTTAAGCGAGAATACGGACAGCAATTGATTTTTATATTATTAGTAATTTAAATATCGTAGGAGACTTTATTAGTAACAAAA
Organism: Baronia brevicornis; assembly: GCA_031353405.1. Taxonomy (NCBI): domain Eukaryota; kingdom Metazoa; phylum Arthropoda; class Insecta; order Lepidoptera; family Papilionidae; genus Baronia; species Baronia brevicornis. The sequence continues at coordinate 278,243 of JASFAT010000503.1, forward strand.
TTATAATATAAGTTATATAAACGAAGATACTTATATAGGAGATAATATCAAACTGGAGTAAGATCAACCTATATACCGCTACAAAGCCGTCATGCATTCAGGTAATCCTAATTGAACAGATTTGAACCTGGACCTCGTCCAACTATAGACGTCATCGCACCACTGCGCCCACTAGATTAATTACTGCGATTTAGGGGCTTAGGACCTAGCCGTCAGAGTGTTATTGTTATTTGTGCTAAGCTGTTGTGTTATGTATATATATGTTAATTCATTGTGCAACATTGATTAACCAATTTAATTATAATTTATTGACTGAATTACTCTGAATAAGAAGAATATGAATTCACTATCGTGGATAGTTAACCTCTCGAATATCCTCTCGAATCTGTCTGCTTGGGACAGATTAGGTCGAGACAACTTCGTGAAAAAGTCGATAAAGAGCCTCCATTGGCTGGTCACGCGTTAGCAATGCTTAGGGTATTGCAGATGTCTGGTATGTGTGGTTTTGATTGCTTTCTACAACATGCTTGCTCGTTTGCCTACTTATCCCATAAAAAAGTTAAAATTTAGTCACAAAACTATACAGCTTGGTAGGTTTAAAAAAATATAACTTAAATCTTACCGGTATCTCCCGGGGCGTCCGTGAAAATTATGTGATACAAAAAGCGTGATTTTCTTCCCAACTGCACACTCTCATACCGTATTCTCCCGGGGCTGGAGCATTATTTACGTAACTTATTTGTTTCCGGGACTCATAATTCAGTGTGCACGAATGCCGCTGAGCCGACTTGTCCCGGTATTTCGTGCACGTATTTCTATTTTCAAGATGTCCGTTACAACTTACTAGTGGATAGAGATAGAGATACGTATCAAGGGGTAAAGGCGAACAGCCAAGCTCATTTTGTTAAGACCCGCGAACACAAATCAGAAAAATAATGTTGTATTTGTGAAAGTCCAAGACTATACGGTTCTCTTTTGTAGAGTGTACTACACCCTGAGGTTAGACAAGAGGTCTAGGCGAAACGCGTTGTGTTTGTGGTGAAAAGTGATATTGTGTGTTTGACGTTGTCAACTTTAGTTACCATGCCGAGGTGTAGGAGGATTTGCTATTTTATTATTTGATTAGAATTACACATTAAGAGTAGTTAATGAGTAATTGTCTATAAATTTCTTAGCAAACACTAATTATTTTTACGACAGCCTATATATGTCCCACTGCTGAGCACGGGCCTCCCCATTTCTGGAGGAACAGACGTTAAGTGTGGTGGATACTTATCCAATGCGGATTGGTGGAGTTGCTAGACTCGGAATAAATGTCTGTATGACTCCGTGGACCACGCCACTGAGCCGATTGGTTATCGAATTAACACTAATATTATTTTTCGGAATTTTGTTTGGGATATAACCAAAGTAAGTCCGACTGTCCATCTTTATAATGGATTTCGCAAAGTAACGCCTGACTCCATCAATTATATCGAGGGTAATTAGGTCAGTTCATTATAAAAATTTAGTGACACTGGCAACCTAATATCTATTCCAAACGATCGATATGACGACGCAAATAGCGCGTTCATGATAATCGTTTTTAAAGACAAAAAAGTTCATTCAATCGGTATAAGACTCTCTGGCGGAAGGGTGACACAATGGGCAGACCAAATAACTGACGCTGAAGATTCTTATACAGGAAGCAGTACGAGTAATGCATGAGAGGGACAACTGACACTAACGATGCTCGATGAAGGAATGAATGACAAGAAGAAGTTTATAAATTCGTAGTTAAATAACTTCATAATTTAAGAGATAAATTTTTAAATTTTTTCGCTGATATTATGAACTAAATCTAACATCACTTAGTCTTTAACTGAAATAATCATCAACTTTAAAAAAGCACTGGTTTAAAATTGCATGTAAACATATTAAAATATAATTTAATTCACGAACCAAAACCTTATTAAAACACAAAAAAAACTCACTCCAACTGTTTGAATAAATGGAGTTTATAAATAGGCAGAAGATTATTACAGTTCCTTGTGAAAGACTCACTTCGGATTGTATAAAAGCCTTCTGCATTCATTAAGCATCCCCTCTCTATCTAAAGCGAAGTGCCCTTAAACACACTTGACTGTCTCTTTTGTTTTCTACGCTTTACCACGTTTTGCGTGCTTCAATGAAGTTTATATCTAATCTACCTTGGTGTAATATTTTATTTACAAATGCTATCTATGCTTGGTATATTTTTTTATTTAAGGTTTGACGCATCAAAACGGAACTTAATAGATATTCCTTCCTAATCAACGTTCAGGAAGAACAAAGAAAAATATTAGAAATGTGCTTGTTAAAACTGCAGCTTGTTAAAACCATAAGTAAAATAAAACCTATTTAAAATAAATTATGATTATTTATAATATATTATGATATTAAATATTGTTCATTTATATTTATTAGTGGTAGAGCCACGCTGCAGACGAAAACTTTGTCAAGAATGGCATAATATTTGTCTGTAGCCTGAATGGGCTGGCTCGCCAGGGGAAGTACCATATTCCCGCAGAAAACTGGCGTCTGAGTGGTAACTTACGTACTGCGCTTCATACGATGAGCGGTCGAGTTCTGGAGACAACACCCTCCCCCCCTCTCATTCCCATAATGACACTTTCCTTAAAGGTCGGCAACGCTTCCGCACTGCCTATGGCGTTGCGGAAGTCTATGGGCGGCGTTGATTACTTTCCATCAGGTGACACGCCTGCTCGTTGGCTTATCTATCCCATAAAAATATTATTACTAGGTATTACTTGTTCCGCTGGCTCGGTGACCCGAAGTGGATCTTGACCTCCAAAAAGAGAGTCATCCATTTTTCCCCTGTCCTGCGCTAATTCTTGCCAATTGCTGGCTTGAAGTTAGCGCAGGTCAGCATCAACTTGATCTCTCCAGCGATATAATGTTTCGCTGGTCCACCAGGTCTTCTATTTCGGGGTGTTTTTCGGATTCGCCATGACCCATCTACTTTTAGGTACTATAATACTACTAGGTACCCAGCCCAGTGCCGACAGCCGTACTACTACAGTGACACACGGGATCTTTAGGGGCTTTTCTTCTTCGATGCAATTGAAATTCTTCCAAGTCAAATTGATTTATTTTTATGTTCATTGTACATTTATATAATATCTTATTCATACTTTATTCACACTTTTAACCTTACATTTTATATCTCAATATATATAATTTCAATTTCTTATGCCGGACGGGTGACATGTCTATCCAAAAGATGTCTGTCGAACTCTCGAAAAATCGTCGAAAAATCTCTTTTGTTTTAATAACAATTTCTTTTTCATTTTAAATTTGAATATTACGAATGTAAAAAAGTAATATAATATAAAAGGTTTAATTTATTAGTGATACATTTATGTATGTATTACTACAGTATTAAGTACGATAATTAAAATTCATACAATTTTGACATATAACCAGTTTATTATGAATTAAGCGAATCATGAAAACAGTATAAGAGCTCTACAATCAAAAGCAGACCGAATTGATACGACAGAGCGAAGTGACTTGTCAGTTCTCTAATTGAAATGTTTCGCCTGTTACTTTCATAAATCAATGCTGCATACACAGATGTAGAAACAAAAAGAAGTGTTCTAGCTAGGGGATTATAATGAGGTAAAACAATGTTGTGGTGGTATAATCAAATATGAGTTGTGAGGTTTCACCGGGAAGTAATGCGTGCTTACAGAATGTCGTGTTTTGTACGGTGAGTGCAGAGAATGAAAGCCCAACTCTATAGTAGATATAGAACGGGTTCAGAGGCGGGCGACGGGCGCAGTTAACATAAAACACTTACACTACCCACAATACACACAATTTGAGCACACGCACCGACTATACATACCCATTACCCACACCTCATCACGACGGTATACGGAAGTTTGTGTATGCCGTACATATTATATAAATAATTATATAATATATAAGAAATAAATAAATAACGACCAATTGAAGAAATAATTAAAATACATAAATAAAAAAATGAAAGAAATAAATAAATAAACGACGACCAATTGGCTCAGTGGCGGCGCCCTCTGCCCGCGGAGTCAATGGTCATGGGCTCGATCCCAGCATCGGATTAAATATATGTATGGACTAGAAATATTTATTCCAAGTCTGGTCCGCATTGGACAAGTGTGGTGGGTTAACGTCCGTTCCTCCAGCATGTAGAGGTCCGTGCTCAGCAGTGGGACATATATGGGCTGTTAAAAAAATGCCGTACAATAATCCAAATACTTATATAATGTATAAGAAATAACTAAATACAAAAAGGCTCGTCTTCAGTTTTTTAAAACACGAAAGATATATTTGTACGTAAGATATTTAGGACTGGTATCACATGTGTATTGTTTCTTGGTTTCAATTGTTTTACTTTTTAATAATTTGCTATTAAACTCCTTTTTAAATCTAATTGAAACAAAATATGTTGTTGATTTTTTCTTATTTTATTGTTTATACACAATCCTTCTGCTAAACCTAGGTATTTGTATGTTTAAGATTCTAAAATGAGCCTTACACTGCGTCTCAATATTAATTTTGAATAATTCTGAGTGTTGTAACGTACCTGTACATAAATGGATGCTCGCAAAGTTATCAACATCAAACTACCTATATCAATACGTAATCTTTATGTTAAATTAAGTAAAAACATAATGGCGACTTTATTCGTGGCTGATATATACAAGCAAGTAACAATTTGGTTTACTGACTCGATCCCGGATTAGTTTTTATTACTCAAATTACTATTAGACTTCTTCTTCATCTTCCCTGGGATTAAATCCCCTTGGTGAGGCATAAGGCAGACACGGTGCTTCGCCATCTCGTTCTGTCGGAGGCCATACGCTAATTTCGCTCCAGAATAGGCCCACCTTCTGTGCTTCGGACGTCACAATAAGCCGTCATGTTTCTTTTGGGCACCTACGTTTTTTCCCCTGTGGAATATATTCGAGGGATTGTCTGGGCATCTGATTGGCGTGGTGCTGGTGAGTATAGGGTATACTACTATCTCCATTATCCTCCTCTTTTTTGAAGAGTTGTTGACTCACCACTATTCGTTGGAGACTATCTTATCTGGCGACTATACTTTTTGTAGGATATTTAATGTATTATATATTTATTCGGCACTAATACAAATTACGCGGAGAGAGCAATATATAATATAAACATAATAACGCTTGGTCTATATATAACCCTTTTAATATTTGCGCACTATATTAACAATGTAATAACAATAAGGCTTATTTATTCATACGTATATTACAATGTAATATATTATATTGTAATAAAATTAAACAGATTAAAAAAAGGATAACAATAATCTCAATTGTGATCTACCGACCACCAAAGATATCCCGGAGCGATCACTTTAGTTGGTATATTGGTTATTGTATAATACTTTAATATCGAAAACATCAAATGTGTACTGTAGTCAATTAATATATTATTTGGACAGTTAGAACTTTTACCTAGCTAAGATCCAAGACAAGCAAACAAAAATAGAAAAGTAAATAATGTGGGTTTTTCTGCTGGATGAAGTTGATTTACAGAGAACTTAAACTAAATCTTACCGAAAAACGGCCGTCAGCAACTCTCGAGCTACCAACCACTATCCACATCACCTACTACTTTTCCACCTTGCAAACGACACGTGTTCGTCAACACGAGGCATCATCTGAATGTACGAAAGACAACTGTTAAGTGATCTTACCTAAGTAAAAGTTGTAACTGTCCACATAGTAATGGATTTCCGCAAAGTAACGCCTGACTCCATTAACCATAATATATAATTGTATAGGGGACAAATGTGTACCATGGGATTATACTGAGATATATTTTTTGGATTTAACACTAAAATTTTATGGGGATTACGTGATCTGATGCAGTTGTTAAAATTTAGAAGAGAGAGATGGTAAAATTCGTTCCTATAATTGCCTTTTACGACCACAACGAGAAGAAATGGGGTGGATCTATTTTATATCGGGAACGAACCAGCAAGAGTAATATGATATAGTTTCCAAATAAAATAGTCACTTCCAGTAACGCATAAATCTTTGCTTACTATAGCCTCAATATGAAAGGTGAAAAATGCTCAGGGTTGTTGGTGATTTTTCACGTCGTGCTGAGTTTCACCGCTGTTCCACAATATGGAACTAATACAGACTTGTTTGTCCGCTATTGTGTGGATTATGGCAGATTGATATGTTTCGTGTTCCACGTACGATTGGGGTGGAGATCCCGAAAGCAGGCGAAACTGGTCGTTAGTGAATCAAGAATAAAGATCAATTTCGTATAGTTGATAGGGAATTTTCATTTGAAAATCCGTGTACGTGCAGAACGAATAATTAGGGACTGCTTAAAAATACATATGTTGTATGAATCACGCCCAAGTGAAAAATTGTAACAGTGGATTGTATTTCAGATTGCAATACTTCCTTAATATAAGTTTAATAACTTAATTGGCTTAGTGGCGACTTAACCACTTTCGTAATCAATGGTCGTGGGTGCAATTTCGTTTGTAATGTTTGCTTATTAATTCATCATATGTGTACATCATAACAATATCAAATTATTTACTATATCACAAGAATAAATACTTATAATGGACTTTTCCCCCCTAACTTACATTAGTGAAGTTGTTTTATTATTTCATTTTCATAATCTTACATTATTATCAGTTATATTGTTTAATTGCGGTGGCGTATTATACAATAGAGTTCGATTATTATTCGAGGTGTATAAGTGAAGTGATATGAAATTAATACGTGTATCATGACTTTTTAAATTGACTGAAAAAGTTCACAGAAGGTTTTGATAAAATATCATTTTATCAAGATGTAACGTGACAAGCTGACTAGTCATATTTCAAAAGATTTGATATTATTGTATTTTACTTGACACTGGCATAATAGTTATAACTAACTGCCACCAAAGAAAAGAAAAGATATATTTATTATAAAAATATTTTAAGAAAATCAGCTTACCGCAGCTTCTTGCTGAGCGTAGACTTGATTTTTGTAACCCACGCTACACAGGCAACATATATTATCATAGTATTAATATTATTGTATTTATGTTATAATGATAATGATTGTTAATTTCTTTTTCGTTTTTCCTTATTTAATTGTATTTGTAGTAATTGTATTGTAGTAAGTGTTGTATTTAGTTGTATTTGTAGTTGTAATAGTAGTGTATGTGTATGCCTTATACATAATTTTTATAGTATTTTTTATTTTTCCGTACAACGCTATGGTTTCTCTTTTTATATCAGAGCAGGCAAACGAGCATGCGGGTCACCTGGTGGTAAGCGATCACCGCTGCCCATAGACATCCGCAATGCACGAGGCGTTGCAGATTTTCTTTCTTTCAATTATCGCTTCAGGATGAATTTACGGATGACTTACGGATATTGGCCTATATATGGCGTGGTGGGTTAATGTCCATTTCTACAAAAATAGGGAGGCCGTGTATCAAGCAGTAGAACGTATTTCGGTTGTAGGAAAAGTTTTAATTTTAATTTTATTCGTTATTGTAATTTTTTTCAAAATGGTTTGGTATAATTTTTATAAAGCGTAGCTTCTTAAAGTGGCAAAATGTAAAGGCAAGTTTTTTTTCTTTTGTAGCGAGCGAGCTGACGGATTATTAATTTTACTGATTTTAGTCAATCCATGGATAAGTTCACAAAAATGTACATTTAAATAAGACTTTCTTGTCTCTATATATATCTTTTGTAAACAGTATAAATTCAAGTTACCTTATAACTAAGCATAAACACTAATTATTAAATACAAATTTTTATAAAGATAGGTACATTAAATATTATAGAAAACAGAAATACTTCAAGGAAGTAGCCCACCCAAGGACAGAAAGACCATCCTAACATGGTCTTTAACAACTCAAAAGTCGCACAGTTTAAAATTGTTACAGAAAAAGATTTTTAAAAATTCTGCATTTCCACTTGCTGTCAAGTAATAATGTTCAGACATTTTCACCAAAATCCGGCCAAATAACTACCTGCTTATCGAAATAATGGACCCTCATTGTGTGATATGACTCTGTACCTAACAAAGGGTTACGGCGTTGGTTAAGTTATGAAGCCGTGCATTTTAGGATATTTTTCATCATTATGGAATACTTATAAGGTTTATTGCTGCGATACGGTAGTAAGCGGGACCTTTTTGTGTCCTTTTTTTCTTTAAACGAAATAAACGAACGAACTAAAGTCTCTTTATTTTGTGAGTAGGATGCAGTATTTGAAATTAATCTCCATTGCTAACCCTTCAGTGGGATGGCTTCGCCATTGCCAAGCACAGTGGTTCTCAACCTCCGCATCGCAACTGATTGGTGTATCGCAAGCCCCTGTCAAGTGTGTCGCGAGATTTACAAATACGATATTTGTATCAATCTTATACTTTATGTGTTTGTATGTTATGTTCTTACGCAATAAAATACGTTTAATAGATTAATGATGTATATATTTTTTTATTTTTAATATTATTTATTTTATTTTTAATATTTTTTCTTTTTACATTATACTGCATACATAAACTTCAATTAGATTTTTCCGTATACCATGATGATGAGGTATATATATAGTATAGTAGGTGCGTGTGCTCAAATTGTGTATGTATTATGGGTGGTGTTAAGTGCTTTGTGCCAACTGTCACCCGTCGCCCGCCGTTGTTCTCGTTCTATATGTACCTTTATACATAAATTTACCTTTATATATATATGTATGCATAAATGTACCTTTACCCTATACCACTTCAACTATCATGATTTTTGCATTTAAGTATGTAAGGTGTACATCATGCATGTCCATCTGAGGGTCGTACGCTCCCATGAGAACTCTTTCAGTCACCGTCCGACTCCCGCGAGGGGTGAGGACCTGCGATGGACCCGACGTAGGACTATTCCTAAAAACCTATGTTGTAGCTATATCTAGACGACGCGAAGTCGATCGAAACGCCTCAAAAGCTCTAATGACCGGAAGGGCGGTCGCCTCTTGCGTTTGATACTCGATTGGTGGGGTTATGATCCTCGGGGCTCGTTCCTACACCCCGCATTAACAGATGTGCATCAATCAATGGGTCTCCCATTGATTAATGCGGGGATTAAATTTGTAAAGAGTATATTAGTAAGTCGCTGAATAAAAAAATGTTTGAGAACCACTGACCTAATACTTTAGTTATTTGTACTAAATCAGCTCACTTTGAAAGATTCACGTTCCTGATACTCCCAATGTTTTTAATTCTTTTTTTAGTTTTTAATTTTTTCTTTTGTACAAAAAGCACCACTTCCGTACCAATTACCTCAGTTTCGGCTGCAGATTGACTGGTAGAGAATGCCCAATGGCATTTAGTCCGTCTGTTGTACATATTGTGCAAAAAGTTTAAATAAATATATAAAATAAATATAAACGGATGTTCAAAATTCATTGTTTGTAAAAATCCGTACTGGTTTTTTCTTTGAAAAGTCTGTTGTTTTTTTCCTAGATAAAATAACATCCTTTTTTTTTTTATCCCAGGGGAAATCCTTTATGGATACACTTCAGCCTGGGGGAGGCTGGAGAGTTATGTCGGACTCGTTTTACCGACTAAAACCCCTTGGGTGTTTCTACGCGTCACTTCTATCGAGGTCACGGGGACGCTTGGCTCAGATCCGCAATCCCGACAGTGCAGCCTTTATGACCCCGTCTTCATTTGGGAGGCTTTAGGTTCTCCTCCCCTTCGCTAAAAACGCCCCGAAACACTAAGGGCGTTCTTCAGCTCAGGACCTTAGTGAGTAACAGACCCCCCGATCCGTTACTGCAAGTCCTGGTCAGGGTGGTATTAGGGCCGCATAAGCCAAACGCCGCCGACCGTGTCTTCTGCGACGGATCGGAAGCGAGTTCGGGGATTGTTCTCGCCTTCGCTCCGCCGCTTCTTTCTGTGACATCACTGTGCCGCAGAAAGTCTCAACCGCCCGCCAGGCCTCCTCGCTGCCAATAATATATAAAAGATAAAATAACATCCTAAAACGACCCAAGTTACTCAGTGGCGAAGTGACTACTTTCGGAATCAATGGACTCGGGATCGATTAAATACATGTGTAGTCTAGATATTTATTCTGAGACAAGATGTCCTGCCAATCACCTTGGCCAATCGTGGTGGGTTAATCTCCTAAATAAGGAGATTTTCCCCGCCCGTGCCTAAAAGTTAGACATATATGAGCTATAGACAATCTGTTTAAATAATAATAATTTCTTTATTTGCACTATAATAATAGTAATAATTTAATATAGGTTCATTAGGGGGTGCTTGTTCCGACTCTGATGTACGGTAGTGAAAGTTGGGTTCGGCAGAAGTCATAAAAGCAGACTGAATGCGGTGGAAATATGAGCATTAAGAAGTATGTATGGTGTAATTTCGAATGATAGAATAAGAAATGATGAAATAAGAGAGCGATGTGGGGTAAAAGAAGGTGTCATGATAAAGGTTGAGAAAGGGATACTTAGATGGTTTGGACAGATAGAGAGAATGGATGAAAGACGACTGGCAAAAGGAATTTACGTTGTGAATGTGGATGGAAGAGTCGGTAAGGGAAGACCACGGTAAACATACCTTTTACAAATGGCTGAGGTTTTTTAGAAAGGCCAGGTCAAGAGTACTCTTAACCAGCGAGCTTGCATGAGGAGAGTAACGAGTGTGGAGGAAGTAAGGAAAGTATGCCGAGATCGTAGCAGATGGAGATCTGTGGTCTCTGCCTACCCCTACGGGAGACAGGCGTGACGATATGTATGTTTGTATATATTTAATATAATAATAATAATTTCTTTATTTGAGTTCAGAAGCGAAAAAATTATTAAAAGAAGTAATGAAAAATCTTTCAGTTAAAGAGATTTATTTCATTGTAAAAATGGTCACTACAAATTAAAAAGGGGAATAGGTAACTTAACCCTTGTTTTCAATTAATTCTTTACCATAGACAATTTTCTTCCCGGCGACGGTCGCTTGGTACGAACAATTTGAAATTAAAATTTTGCCTCCGCTCATCCATAAACAATTAGCCACAACGGGCTCTAATAGCTGCATAGATTTCACTCTTCATTTTTAAAAATTGAATTGGTGGCTGGAAATTGTCAATTTTCTTGTTTGCAAATAGAAAATTAGAAGTTAAAAAATGCTTTTTAATTAAATGTAACTGTAGTGGCTCTACCTTTACAGTTATATTTAATTGAACATAAAGACTTATAGAAGACAGATATTTCGCCATCTATAGACATCTGCTACACCACATGTATTGTATAAGCATCCCGGTCTTTGAGGCTTATCTTTTTTTTCGATCTAATGTCGTATCTGTCTGAAAATACTGCTGAAGTTGGTTCCATAAGCTTGTAGTGGGAGAGAAGCTTGGAGAGAAGTTTCGGAAAATAAACGCACAGTTCTGTGTCGTCGTCACAATGAAATTTGTTTCTGGCGAGTTGTACGCTAAAATTTCCTAGACAAATTCTATTTCTGTATTTATGTCCGGATGATTAATTGAATTGTCTTAAAACTTGAAAGGCGAAAGCTGTACAAATCAATGCGAGGGAACGAAGTGCCTTGTCAGTCTTCTAATTGAAATGTTTGGGCGTTTACTTTCATAAATCAATGCTTTGAACATGGATATAGTGAAGCGTGAAGTAACTTTTGTAGTTATTTGTTGCTGAACTTAATATAACACTAACTTAATACAAAGAACTTTAATTAAAGTATTAGTTGATTTTTTTTTATATAATAAAATAGATAAAAAAGTTTAACGTACAAAGTTATTAAGATATTCAATTTTTAGTTTATTTATAATATTTTATTTCATTTTGTAACGCCATTTAATATATTTTAGATATACTAACAGGTGATAAAATATATATTAAAATCAAATAATTCTATTATAGAACAAGTTCGCTTTAACATTTCATATAAATATAGTTTCTAGTAGTAAATCTTTATAGCTTTGTTTAATAATATCTATTGTATTTGTTAAAAAGGCTGTTTGTTTACCATTCGCATAATAAAAAAGGCAGACTAGTTATTGAGAAAAGGCAAAGAAGTAGGTTGGGCAAAATAGCGCAGTGTGCATTTTTATTTATTGAGATTGCCATCTGTAACTATTTTTCTTAAAAATATTTTTTTTATATTAATTTTTGTATTTATTAGTAGTTTTGTATATAAGTGATGGATTTCCGCAAAGTAACGCCTGACTCCATTAATAACCGATTTTCGGTAAGGTTTTGGTTTAAGTTCCAAATAAATCCTAAGTGGATTCCAACAGAAAAACACACATTATTAATTTTCTGTTATTGTTCTGCTTGTCGCGGATCTTAGCTAAGTAAAACTTTTGACTGTCTATGTATTAATTTTTTTATTTTTTTACATTGTTGAATTACACAACTGTTTATTTTATAAATAAACCTAAATTCCGTATTACCGAAGCGTTTGTTGTCGGAACCAAGTGTCGTGGGTTCGATTCCTCCATCATTATATATTTGTATACATTATTTATTCTGAATCCGGGTGATTGTTCTAAGAGGAATTCAGCGGTTGGAATTATTCCAGGCAATTCCACGGAGCATTAAACTTTATTGCCTTTGTTTATTTGTAATATAATTTGACCTTAAAGTTTTGTCTATTTTCCATTTGTAATAATTGAAAGCACAAATCGTGATTTCAACTTTAAGCCAATAAACAACAATTTCAAAGTTTTCTCTTTTAACCGAACAATTATCACTGAATCTAATGATTTTAATAAATATTATTTTTAAATTATTCTAAAGTAAATTAACAATAAAACTTTTACAATAAATAAAATAATATTAACAAATCAAAACTTTATAGTAGTAGTATTGTAGGACGCCCAGCATGTGACGATCTACGCAGGGCGGCTGATGGTAAGTTGATCCGTGAAACCGAAAATTGGGCTAAGTGGTTTCTTGGGGAGGCCTAGGTCTGGGCTGGGCTGTCGATGCTGATAAATCTCCACAAGTTCTGTTGCATTTCAAAAAAGTTAAAATTGACAGTTTTATAGTGGTAGAAACAACACGCGTGAATTAGCCGACTCGATCGGGTAAGTACACTCTTAGATTATCGGCATTAAGTGACAGCGTTTATCTGTATTATCGCTTTTCTTATGGTAAATGCAAGGATCCAGAGAATCAACTACTTTTCCTTCCTTCCCCGTTATTCCCATTTTTACCCTTATGGAGGCAATGCATACAATGCATTAGTACATAAAATGTACTCGCCTTTGCCTACATATATGATAAAAAATTATTAACCCTTTAGTTATGCACTAGGTCTTGTATCCACAATCGCAATGCTGGACACAGGATCTCCCCATTTATAGAGGAATCTACATGACATGACGCTGAATCGTGTCATGTCATGTAGATATGCTATGCTTACCCGAGACGGATTAGCGAGACACCGAGACTCGGAATAAATACTTGTACATCCCGATGTGGGACTATAATCTGCGATCATTCCGAAAAGGATAACTTCACCACTGAACAAATAAAGTCGAGTTAGTTCAAAGTATTTCGAAATATTACTTTAACTAGAAGAAATATAAAAACTCGATAGATGGCATCTAAAACAACACCTAAATTACACGTTGAGCACAGTTTGTGTACGCTGAACCTAATAAGGCTTCGCTTTAATGCGCTCGTTTGCAAGGATCACCGCTCATTGCAATATTGCCTTAACGACTTAGCACGACTTGACGTCAAATGAATTCGTATTCAAATTCACTTCCGTATTCCAACCGTGCAGTCTGTATATTATGTTGATTTGAATTTAAAATTAATAAATACTTTTCACTGAATACGTATCTAAGCGAAGTAATTTTGTAATTGTTTTTTGTCTACAGCCCATATACGACCCACTGCTGGGCACGGGCCTCCTCATTTCTTACGGAACGGATTACACGATTAACCCACCACGCTTGTCCAATGTGGATTAGCGGTGTTACCAGATGCGGAATAAATATTTGTAAGCCTTTCATATATTTATCCCGATGCGGGGGGATCGAGCGCATGACTATTGGTTGCATAGGCAGGGGTTGCCACTAAGCCAGTCGATTGTCGTTAAAAAGTTTGTTGTGTCTTAAATGACTTAGTGGCGATATGACTTCTTTCAGAGTCAGTCAATAGTCAATAATCCAATTTCCGAATCGCAATAAATACTCGTGTATGTATTTATTCCTATAAAGGTTTTTATTCCAAGTTTGGATGTCTGTGATGGTTAAGAAAAACAAGCAGGCGTGTCACGTGATTGAAAGTAATATACGCCGTCCATAGTAATTCGCAGTGTCATAGAAAGCCAGGCTTGTTTATTAAAGGCTTCAATGTCGTATCAATTCAGAAACACCGCTGAAGGTAGCTGAGTTTAGGTCATTCTTTTAGAAATAGGGAAGCCTCAAGCCAATCTGCGAACACCTAAGAGCTCAAAAAATGACATCAAAGGAATAACTTGATTTTGTATAATTTTTATTATTATTAATCTGTAGTATTACTGTAGAATTACAAGAGAGGACAAATAATAATCTTGATATTCTATTCGTGTTTAAGACTTCAAGGGGCACCGTTTTCGGATATTACAATATGGAATGAGCAATTTTCACATCAAAGAGCATTAAGTTTATTTTTGTTGTTCTCAAAGCAACGAATATGAAATTAGTAGAGGATGCTATCATATTTTTTTTCATCTCTCGTAGCAAATAAGTGGATTTACGACTCAGATTCTGTAAATTAGATCTCTCGCAAGCTGTTAGCGTTTGATCTGTTTATGAAACGTGAGCCCTCTGTTTAAAAAAAAATTTAAGAGAAGTTTTAAATATAGGAGACAATGTCTTCAAGAATTTTTCGCTAGTCAACGCGGAGAGTAATATAGCGTACCAGCCGCACTATTACGGCGATACACGGAATCTTTAGGGGGTGTTTTTTTCGATAAAAATCAAATTCTTCCAAATGAATTTAATTTACTTTTCTATTCACTGTACATTTATATATTATTCATACTTTAGTCACACTTTATCAATTTATATTTTATATTCAATATCAATTTCTTATGTTGGACGGGTGACATTTCTATCGAAAGACGTCAGTCGAACTAATATTAATATTTTTATAAAACAAATTATTTCTCGTTATTTTAAATTTTAAAATAATGAATGTAAATATAAGTAATATATTTTAAAAGATTTTACTATAATATATTCAAATAAAAAGTTTGAATACATAAGTGATACATTTATTAATGTATCACTACAGTAATTCCAGGTCCAAATCTTTTCTCTATTTTTGTTTCCATCTTCCCCTGGCATTCCTTCCTTCTTCCCTTTCAAGTAAATTGATCGTCCTCTCCCATTACTTACTTCTTTACCCTAAATTAGGCAACGCATTTGCCTTTTCTGTCTTAAACTACCTTAGTGTTGGTTAAATATATGAACTTTTTTTTTATAAAAAATAACAACTTTCATCTTCGAATTTTAGCATTAATCGATAAATAATATAAGTAACCGTCAGTGGATGTCTCCAGATGGTAAGCTTAAAAACGAAATTGACTATACATATAATCGTTGGAGGCGGCCTATATTGTAAGGCACACCGAAATAAGAGATATTATGCAATAGAAATCAATGTATTATATATTATAATAACTGTAAAACGTTTTGAGAAATAAAAGACTTATTATTATAATCCTTTATTTACACATTTCTCTCTTAATAACAATATTATTAATATAAAAAAAAATCTCTATAAAAATAATATTCTTATTAGGGTTATTAATCCTTCATGGCGCGATAAACCAAGCACACGAAGGATTATGCATCCAAGGAAAGGAACCTTCTCACGATCCTAGCCGTGCACAATATGGCTGCTTTTTGAATTTTGAATTTAACCCACTTACCTAAACCTAACTTGGACAAATGGGCGTCCAAATTTTTACCGATAAGTCCATTCACTGAGACTTATTATTATTGTTATTATCCTTTATTTACATATTTTTTATCTTAATAACAATATTATTAATATAAATAAAATCTCTATAAAAATAATATTATTACTAGGGTTATTAATCCTTCGTGGCGGGATAAACCAAGCACACGAAGGATTATGCATCCAAGGAAAGGAACTATTATTATTATTATTATTATATAAATACGCTAAAGACAAAAATACGCTAATTTCCCGCCTAATATAAAAATAAATGACAATTTCAGAGGTACAGTAGGAATTGCACACACAATTATTTTAATAACATGCTCACTGTATCTTGTTTCTCTTAACCTACTTTCCCAACTGCACATCGCGTCTATGAATTCATAATGGGAGGTGCTAATAAGAATATATATTATGCTTGCAGAGGAACTTGTTTGTGCATTCAAACGAAAACTAATTTAATTAATTTCATTTGAAGTGGAAATTACAACTTCGCGTTGTGTGAACATTGTTAAAGAAATAAAGGATTTTTAACTTATTTTTTTTTATGGGATAGGAGGGCAAACGAGCAAGCGTGTCGCCTGATGGAAAGCAATCTACGCCACCCATAGACAACCGCGACACCGCAGGAGTCGCGGAAGCGTTGCCGGCCTTTTAGGTTTGTGTAGGCTTATTCTTTGAAGGTGCCAATTTCGTATCGGTTCGGA
The DNA here is from genome assembly GCA_031353405.1 of Baronia brevicornis. Lineage (NCBI taxonomy): Eukaryota > Metazoa > Arthropoda > Insecta > Lepidoptera > Papilionidae > Baronia > Baronia brevicornis. The sequence continues at coordinate 294,950 of JASFAT010000503.1, forward strand.
GAGGCCGTCGAAGGTAGCTGGTTCCACAGAGTGGTGGTGCGGGGAAAGAAATATCGAGAGAAACGCACCGTAGTAGATTGCCACTCATCCAGATGATGATATTATATATCGGTTGATAAAATCTAACTATTATGTTTCTGTCAGTTGCTAAGCGCAGAGCGTTGCTATCCCTGCTGCCGATGGTGTCCCACAAAATGTTTGCCGAGATGCGCTCTCCACATCAGCACTCGTCTCTTTCAACGGTTGTTATATAAGAGAAATATTTAAGATGACCCATCCTTGCCTTTTAGTTTTCTAACTTAAAGAACTATCTATCCTATAATCGGAGTTTTGGTCAATGTAAACAGTAATCCGTGTAATAATGAATATTTTTATGGGTAGACTCAAATTAAACTTAAACAAAAAAAAATTATAACGAGAAAGATTAATAAGAGAATATATAAAGTACGTAATTACGGATGTAAAAAGAGTATTTCCATAAATATTACTTAAACTTATTTTATGTTATTTAACAGAACAGTTTAAAATAAATCAAAAAACAAAATGGCATACTAGTTCAACACCAGAAATCAACAACACACCGCTACAATCTCGTTCTTTTTCAATAAACGCGCCATTAAATATGGACATTTAACCCTTAAATTATAACGGAAGTCACAAATCAATGCCCATGAATAACTTTATCACGCTCGGCCGTCCGGGCCATCGACGAATTTCCACGTGAACGACAATGTCTGGAGAATTCAGACAGAATGCAATATGTCCATTATGGACCTTTTTTCTGATTCAGTGACCCTTTAAGCGGCACCTTGTGACGGTACATTGGTTCTGATGTTTTATTGTGAAAAGGTCAATTCGACCTAGCTCAATATTTTATTCGTTCATGTCAAATCACAAGCATCTAAGCAGTTACAGATGGTGTTTCAGTAAAGGCTGAATTTTATATTTCAATACCAGCTAATATCATCATTATGGTCAGCCTCCTCCACCTTAGTCATCCACTCCTAGATGAGTATACACTGCAAAAGAGTACAGGCAGCATGCATGGGTCAAAGTATTGTGTTGTAAGGCTCATAAATAAATGATATAAATGTATTACACCTGGTTGATTGAGTAAACATCCATGGAAACAAGCGAGACAACAACACCGTGTCACAATAACGGAATCATCGACACTTGTGCCATCCAGCGAGAAACCGTCGGCATAACACACGTACATACATACATATATACATATCGTCACGCATCTGCTACGATCTCGGCATACTTTCCTAGCTTCTTCCACACTTATTATTCTCTTCATCCAAGCCCGCCGATTAAGGGTACTCTTGACCTGGCCTTTCTTAAAAACTTCAGCAATTTGGTCAAGGTATGTTATCCGTGGTTTTCCCCTACCGACCCTTCCATTTACATTCGCAACGTAAATTTCTTTTATCAGTCGTTTTTCATCCATCCTCTCCATATGCCCAAACCATCTAAGCATACCTTTTGTTACAACACCGTCTTTTACTCCACATCGCTCTCTTATATCGTCATTTCTTATTCTATCATTCAAAGTTACACCACACATAATTTTTAATGCTCTCATTTCCACCGCATTCTGTCTGCTTTCATGAGTCTTCTGCCAAACCCAACATTCACTATCGTATATCAGAGTCTATAACAGAAGTATCAATTATTAAAATTAAATTCACAAACAAAAAATGTACAAACAGTATGTGTTAGATTTTTTTTAGGGAAATAAATCGTCTCTCTAACAGCACACCTGTCTCGTCTATTTACAAATGTATTAAAAAGGTAAGAATTTTTACTGTGTGCCTGTGCAAACAATTAAGAGTCATAACTTTGTCGCGAGCATCTGCCGACTTTAATTTTTACTTAAGTCTTACAAACTTTGGCGAGGTCGGAAAAATATAAGGTTAATTAAAATATATTATAATGAGAACGTTAAATTGAAAAAAAAGTATTAGTTTTAAGAATGTATTTTAGCGCTGTAGCGAGGTATTTTAGCGCAGTAGGGAGGTATTTTTAGGTTTTTTTATCCTAAAGGTTTATTTTTTCATTGATTAACTTTTACTAGTTTTAGTCGTTGATCTCTTTCTATTAGGCGATGCGATTGCTCGTTTATCTAAGCGTAAAAAAGGAAGAAAAAGCAAAATATTGCAAAACACCGCAATACTCGTCGAAAGCGTAATTAAGCACACGCGGCTCAGAAAGATCGTTAACTGAAATCTCACGTAACGTGCCGTTTAAAACATTTTATCCTTTTTATCGATCTGACCATTACATTTTTTATTACCATATTTATTTAATTGACGGATTCCGAACACAAAATCGTATGAACAGAAACCTACTGGAAATGGAATTCCCTATGTTATATGTTTAAAGAGTACCCATTGGCTTAGTGACGAGACTGCCGCTGTATGGGATAGGAAGGTAAATGAGCAGACGTGTCACTCAATGGAAAGCAATAGACGCCGCATCTGGAAAAATATACATATATAGGACCTTTCGATTTATTTCGAGTCTGGTTACCCCACCAATACGCATTGGATAAGCGTGGTGGGTTAATATCCATTCCTCCAGAAATGGAGAGGCCCGTGCCCGTTATATATATGGGTAGTGGTACCCATACGGAGGCTCATAAGGAATTTTGAGGCTTGGACACTAACGCTAAATGAAGAGAAGAAACTTCTAGTCGCAGAACGAAAAGTCCTCCGAAATATCTTACGCCCAACCAAAAGAGATGATGGCAGTTAGCGAAATCGAAAAAATACCCAAATCGAGTATCTGGTGGCCCAAGCCAATATAATCGGAGAGACTAAAGCTCACCGACTACATTGGCTGGGCCACGTTGAGAAGGTGGGGAAGAATCGCGTAGTCAAGAGAGCGTATGTGGGTCGTCTACCTGGACGACGACCTGTGGGGCGCCTCAGGTACCGTTAGAGAGACATGATGGAGGATGACTTGCGCAACCTTCAAACCTGTAACTAACAGGACGGCAAGGAGGTGGCGCAGAACAGGGCACGGTGGCGTAAGATCTGTTTAGAGGCCAAGATCCATTTTGGGTCGCTAAGCCAACAGAGTTAGTTAGTTTTTATAATTTGTAACGGCACATTGCTGGCTGTGCCGGCACACACTTGACACGCTTGTTTCTCAAAATTGAGAAAATTTAACGTAATTTTTACGTTTGGAGTTCTTCATTTAACCGGCCGTTGCCCATCTAACGGTGTTTCCTTCTAAAGTATATAAGTCTACAATGAAAATTAATGCGTTGATTCTATTCTAGTCTATAGTCGAGAACTGTATAATAAATAAACATACATATATAGAACGGAACGCGGAGAAGTTGAATGAGATATGTTATAGCCGAAACGTGGACGCTGAGAGTCCGTCTGCTTCACAAACTCAGAGTCGCTCAGAGAGCTATAGAGAGAGCTATGCTCGGTGGTTCTCAGGCAGATATGATTTGGAATGAACAAATCCGCCAGAGGACTAAAGTCACCGACGTAGCCTTTTGAATTAACAAACTGAAGTGGCAATGGGCTGGTCACGTTTGTCGGAGATCCGATAATCGTTGGAGTAAACGAAAGCTGGGGTGGACCGCGTCTCGGTAAACGTAGTGTGGGACCCCCTGACATGATGGTGCGATGATTTGCGCAGGGCAGATAGCAGAAACTGGATGCGTGAAGCCGAAGATCGGGCTAGATGGCGATTCATGGGGGAGGCCTATGTCCAGCAGTGGAGTGCCGCAGACTGTTGATGAGTAAAGAAGAGATCTCTGAAAGGGATATTATGATATATGAGGGATCGATGTTTGTTTAAAATAAAACATGCTGATTGGTTTAGAAAAGAAAAAGGAGTATGGTGTTACGATGTGTAAGCGTGTGAAGTAAAATGAAAGTGTTTAAAATAAGAAAGCCTTTGATTGGAGTGAAGAGATTGAAGAGAGAGAGAGAAGATTTGAGAAGAGTGGACGCCTGTTTCCCATATATACGGAATCGATTACCATATACACCAGAACCACTTAACGGGTTATTCGCTGACGTACCGTCCCACGCTCCGCTGATAGCTCCAGATCGATACGAATTAGCATTTAAAACGAACGCTAATGAATTTGGGACAGAAAAATAATTTACACGGGGTGAATAAATGTCATGTCGGATATGTAACTTGAATTTATATGTTGGAATCGTATTTTATTAAAAAGTGATTTTTTATTTCAAAATTGATATATTTTTTTGCAGGGTAGACGAACACTCAGTTATCGTGCGATTTAGTCGCAGTTTTCTGCAACGAATTGTGCAATTGACAACCTGCGGTTTTCCAACGTGAATACGACGTAGGCATTCAAGAAAAGTTCCGTATGTGTATAAGCGGCAGTATTCTTATACTATCAGGTGACCCGCATGCTCGTTTGCCTGCCAAAAAAAAACCTGGTGGTAAATGATCATCGCTGCCCATAGACATTCGTAACGCCGGATGCGTTGCTGGCCTATTGTGAACACGTACGCTCGTCTCTTGGATGCCCCTATATCGTTTACACGTGGGAACACCGCAGGTGGTATATATATATATATATATATATATATATATATATATATATATATATATATATATATATATATATATATATATATATATATATATATATATATATATATATATATATATATATATATATATATATATATATATATATTCACGGACCCTTTCAAACATACACACACAGAAATGTGAAGGTGCTGGGGGGGTCGTGTCTATTTGGACTGGAACCACTAAAGCTATATCGTTTTTATTATAGTTTTTAACCCTTTCATTATAGGTGCCAACTATAGTCGGTGTTCGCGCGATGAACTGTGTGTAGGGTGCCAATTAGAATACGTACAAGACAATCACAAGGTGGGGTTGAGAGACGTAAGTCCAAACATCGAAAGCTACTGACGAGCAAAGTGCACACTTCACGGCGCAATGACCTTTTCAGTGGCATCACTCCAGCAGAGCTGGCTGCCAGAAGGGAGAAGGTACCCTTTCCCTGTACCCTCTAATGAATATAAAGACAATAAGAATGACAGTGTCAATTTTACCGTGCGATTTTGCAAAATACTTCACTGTAGCCATAGCTCATATTAAATCAAAATATCAGATCATAATGAAGTCAGAACTTTGAAATGTAAATAAACTTATATACAGTCGCCGAAGTATGTACATATGTATGTATATATTTTTTCCACAGCCCATATACGTATGTGCCCTTGCTGGGCACGGGCACATACCATTTTCGAAGGACAATGGACATTAGCCCAACACGTTTATCCAATGCGGATTGGCGGAGATAACCAGACTCGGAATAAATACCTGTAGGCCATACATATATGTATGTAGGTATTTATTCCGATACGGGGATCAAATCCTGCCCTGCCAGCCTGCCACTAAGTCAATTGATGGTCAGATAAATTGATGTATTTTTTGTTAACAGCCCATATATGTCCCACTGCTGAGCATGGGTCTCTCCATTTCTGGAGGAACGGACGTTGACCCACCACATTTTTCCAACGCAGATTGGCGGAGTTACCAGACTCGGAATAAATATTTGTAATTCATACATAAATTTATTCCTATGTGGGGATCGAACTCGTGACCATTGACTCCGCGGGGGGAAGAACCGCCATATACACATACATAATTTAAAAATTCGTCAATTTTTAATATATTTACTGAGAGCCATAATCGAATACAGATAATTCTAAAACAGAATATTATAGTAATCAAATCATAAATCATATTTATTATTTAATTTTCTTTCGTAAACTGACTTCCTCATCCCGCCTTTAAAAGGCATAAAGACTGTGTAAATAAAGGAGCATTAATAAATCAAAGTAACACAGAGCCGGACATCGAGCCGCCCCCCGGGGGGTCAAACGCCGGAATAAATTAAATTATTCTATACCTCTCCCATCTGTGTTCTTCCGGAATTTCGTAATTTTTAAAGGCATATTTCTATTATAAAACATTAAAGAGTGCATAAACCGATTAAATTATTAACTCAATTTTCTTTTTTCCAATTTCATATTTTAAAATTGATCTCTCTTCGATGTAATTTAAAAAAAAAAACTTTTTTAAAATTACATCGAAGAGATCAGCGGAATAAATTAAAACGTATCGATCGTGAGAGCAGTCGTGGTCGTTATGTTGGTGGTGACTTGCTTCATTAGACGCCGCCATGTTTTTGCCAATTGTTTGCCGCAATTTATGTTGCAAAACGTACCTCTTTTTTTCCTCCAATACACCGCATAACTAGGCGCGCCTGTATGAAAAACGGTGGCACTAGGGGATGCGCATCTCCTAAGTTTTCCTCGGCAGATAAGGGGTTAAAATATCCCCCTCCCCCTCTCGAATAAATACAATATTTTGATTCACATTCAAAAGATTACATTATTTTTGACATTATTAATGCAAATAGAATCTTAGTAAATTGTAAAAATATTCTTTATTTCTTTGATATTATTCTGGATACAAACATACGTTCTGTAACGAGGTTACCGTTTATTTCAAAGTTGCTTTGTGTCATTTGACTGAAAGCGTGACTTTGTTAGAAGCGAGGAACATATACAATGTTACACAAATAAAAATAACAACAACAGTACAGATATCGTAAAAAAATCCTAAAGGATAAGATATATTAAAATTTCAGTCCTTGCGGTAAAAAAATATTTTTTAATTCAAACCCAATATATACATACGTCTTACTGTCGGCCACAAGCGTCCTCATAACTGGAATGGACATTATATCATCACGCTTGTCCAAGATCGATTGGCAATGTATCCAGACTAAGAATACCTGTAAGCCATATATTTATTCTGATACAGAAATTGAAGTGACAGTCGCTAAATCCAAAAATTGGTGAGTCCTACATACATCCATGTCCTAAATATGTACTTACTTCAAGCATGCAATTTCTATGTCATATACATAATATAATATCCAACTTGTGGCGTATTTATATTTTATTTCATAAATATATTTTTCTAATGGTTTGATAGTCTTCTCTAGAATAGAGAAAAATGTGAAACATATTTATGAATTATTGTTCATAAATTTAGAATTCCTATTAACCATTACAAACTATGCTGATAGTATTGGTACTTGGAAAATAAGGTTCAGACTAATACACTAATGGTAGGATCGAACACACGACCTAAGACCGAACCGACCTAAACGAATCCAGTTGAGTTATATAATATTTTAATGATGAATATTTTTAAAAGTAGAGTCAGGATATGGCACGAATGGATCGGCTCGATTTGGGAAGAAACACTTTCTAAGTTACCGATTTGAATAGTAGAATTATATCGCGTTTTGTATGGGTAATTCAGAGGACCTAGTTCTCTCCATTGAATGTATTCTTCTCTTCGTATCACTTCTTTATATTTAACAGATAAATATGTAGACAGTGACGACCGGTTGGTTCGGTGACGGGGCTGCTGCTTACGGTCGCGGGTTCGATCCCCGCATCTATATCGGATAAATAACCCCACTAATTCACATTGAACAAGCGTTGTGGGTTAATTTCCATTCCTCCAGAAATGAGGACGCCATATATAGATAGACATATATATATAGGCTGTGAACAAAAATATAAAACACATTTGCGTTGAACATGGTATTCCATGTACGCATGAGTAGTGTGTTACTGGCGTGTCTAACTCTTCCATAAAAAATTGTATGTTTTGCTTATTGAATTAAAGAAATGCCGTGTACCAAAAATATCACGTATATATCACAGATGACCGCGTTGGATCGACATGAAAAATGAATCAAAAAAGTACACAAACAAGCGGAAAAAAGAAAAACAAACAAATGGGGGAGCATTTTTAAAAGCAAATCACTGTTTGATAATCAAAACCGCAGGCGTTTAATGATGTTCCTTCCCACCGTTGCCGAGTGAAACAAAGCCGGCTTAAATGACTGTCATTACTCTGCAATTATGAAAAATGACTCGGGGACCCCGGTTCACGAGGTGGACACTGACAAAAGAACAAAAATCACGACCATTAACATGGCGCGAGGTGAAATACGAGACAACAAGATGATCTTTATTTAAATGGGTTCCGCTAAACTAAAAAACTTCTCTTTTTTTATGGGATAGGAAGCCAAACGAGCAGGCGTGTCACCTGATGGAAAGCTATCAACGCCGCGGCATCATGCCTGCACGTTTGCCTTCCTATCCCATAAAAAAGTTGCATCACTTGCGATATTCGAGTTTTCTTTATATTTATATATATATATTAGAGCGATGTGGAGTCAAAAGTGTCATGACAATAGTTGAGAAAGGGATGCTTAGATGGTTTTAGGTACATAAATAGGATGGATAAAAGATGACTGATAAAAGAAATTTGCGTTGCGGGTGTGGAAATCGGGGAGAATCGGTAGAGGATGAATGGATGGAGGAGATGAAATTTTAAAAAAAGGCCTGGTCAAAAAAACCGACAAGCTTGTGTGAAGAGTGTTTTATAAGTGTGGATGATGCTAAGAAAGTGTGCTGATATCGTAGCAGATGGAGATCTGTGGTCTCCGCATATCCCTATGGCAAACCAACGTGATCATATGTATGTATGAGTCTTCTTTATATCTCATAAATACATATTTATTAAGAGAAAAGATGTAAGAGTAAAATACATCTTTTAAAATCGTTCGTACTCTAAATATTCTCAACTTGTACAAACGCGTTTTATAGTTTCAAAGAGAAAATCTTGTTTTATTACGTTCTCAATCAATGTAAAAGAGTTCTGAATAAATTTGTTCGGTCAGACTGTAATCTTATTTCTTTGTATCTTCGCAAGACTGAATAATCTATTACAATAACCTCTACGCTTTTGAAGAAATCTTTAAGCTAGTAGTTTTCGTAAAAGTTATTTTTTTTTCGTCGAAAGCTATTTTTTTTTTTTTCGTCTGATTCCTCTAAAATGTTACTAAAATTGAAGGTGGAAGCATCAAAGAACTCTTTTTGCCTCCCCACTAAGTAACCGAGAACTAATTTGAATATGCAAATACGTGAGAAAATTCAGACGGGCTGTATCGGGCTGATGGCTCACAAATTGAATCTCTATGCTTACGGCAAGAAACATATTCAAGCGATGCGCTTCGGTATAACGTGGAAGATGGTTGTACGCTTTTTCACATACGTTTCGTCCTAGTTAATAACCTTTTTAGATGAGTTATTTTCTCCTTTGATACAATAACGAGATCGTTTTGAACTGGTATACAAAAATAATGTTACAATGAAACGTAAGATTAAAAACTTAAAAAGAAAATCTTTAGAAATATTCACCAAGAAACCTACACATTTTTCAGATGTTGTCCGCTTATGAAATGCTTATGTGGTAGCAGATGTCTTTGGGCGACATTGATTGCTTTTCACCAAGTAACACGCACGTCTATAAAAGAGTAAGTAAGATAACTAGCAAAGACGTATCATCCATATATAAGTAAATTCCTTGCCCATTGTCATCTGCAACAAGTAAGTATACTTCAAGACACACCATCTAAAGGCACCGCAGATGCATTGCCTAACATAAATTTAGGACATGAAACATGGAAGTGTATGAACGATCAAGTAGGAGGGTAAGAAGAATGTAAAGGAACGGAAGACGATTTCGGACTACAGATTCCCGCACTATATAAGGCTACATAAAGAGTGTTCGATGGCAGAATTAGGTTTTCAACCTTAATTATTATTTTACAACAAGGATCTTTCCACGCACCACAACTCTGTGGAACTAGCTACCTTCGGCGGTCTTTCTTAACCGATACGTCATTGGCACCTTCAAAAAAACCCTACACATATCTAAAAGGAGGACACCGCAGGAGTCACGAAAGCGTTGACGGACGCTTTCGTGACTCCTGCGGTGTCGCGTTTGTCTATGGGTGGCATTGATTATTATGCAACAGGCGGCATGCTTGCTCGTTTGCCCTCTTATCCCATTATAATTGGAATGTTCGACCATATTTATATTATGTTATAGATGCAATATTCCTTGTTAGAAAGTATTAGGTAAGATTTAAATCTTTATTCTGGCAATGGACATGTTTTATATCGATACCTCCATAGAAGTATTCTTTGGACGACCATATTTATATTATGTTATAGATGCAATATTCCGTGTTAGAAAGTACTAGGTAAGATTTAAATCTTTATTCTGGCAATGGACATGTTTTACATCGATACCAAAGAATACTATGGTACGTTGAAAATCGTAGTTGTTTTTTTTTTCTTTATGGGCAAATGAGAAACCGTGTCGCCTGATGAAAGCAATCAACGCCGCCCATAAACAACCGCGACACCACAGAAGACGCGGAAGCGTTGCCAAAAAAAAGTTTTACAAACTGGTGGTGCGTGGAAAGAAGTTACGAGAGAAACGCACCTTAGTAGATCGCCACTCATCCAGATGGTGGGGATGAAATTTTCCTTTACGGCGAGTTGTGCGGTTGTGGAATTCGGCAATTAATTGAAGTTTTACAGGAGGAGCATTTAAGTAAAAATCGATCGATATTTGCTATATACTTAAAGCTATTTAAATTAAATTTACAGGTTGAGTAGTTCAACCTGCATAATTTAATTATATATTTATTTGTTCATTTTCATTTTAAAATTAGCGGGGTATTCAACAGAATTGTCGTATTTGGTGGCCTGTATGTCGCAATATTTTCAAAAGCACGGTTACTTGGCGTTATGTTAATCTAAAAACTTTTTGGCTTCTTAATATAAAATGCTGGGAACATAATATTAAGATATTAATAAGTGGTTTTTACCATAAAACAGAAAATACTTGAAATTTAGTTGGCGTAGAATTCTTCGGAGGCGTTGCCTATCATCGGAAAAAAAAATATATATATTTATTAATAAATGTCCATTCCTCCAGAAATGGAAAGGACCCGTACCTACTCAGCACTACGATATTTAAGGTCTGTATAAAAATGAAAATTATTTCCCAAGATTTGTTACACATTGTGGACAGAATACAACGGAATACACTTTCAACATCCGAATGAGCTAATCTTAAAATGCAAATGTGAAAATTCAGACGGATTGCGTCGGGCTTTGTCTCCACTTAAATGTAAAATGTAAATAAAGTAAGACAAAAGCAAAAATTTATTGTTAAATTTTTATTTAATCTGTTTTATACTTTTATTTATTCATCGAAGCTTTAATTAAGGTTATTGGGCTTTTAAAACTTAATGACTAGCAACGTTTCTCCATTACCTATGGTAGTGCAGATGTCTATGGGCGGCGTTGATTGCTTTTCATCACGTAAGAGAAGAAATACGATGCAGAGTCTTCGAGTACCATTAGTACTCTTCGTAGAAGCTCGCTACCTTCTACGAAGAGAGATGTGTGTGGATGAACCAAAGAAAGTGTACGGATATCGTAGGAGATGTAGATGTGTGGTCTCTGCCTACTTCTACGGGAAACTGGCTAGATCATATGATTTTATCTTCGAAACAATAAATAAGCCTGAATAACCATCCAGAGGATAATCAATATGTTTTTGTTATTGAAACAAATTTTAATTTCGATCGGGATCGGAAAAATTAGTTAATTGGTTCTTTTTATTTATCACTACTTACTCCGTAAGCTCAATGAATCGAAGTGTGTCTTGGCTTTCTGACACGAGAATTTGTCACGGTATTATTCGATTTCACAACAGTTGTAAGCTTGAAGCTCGTTCAAATCGACTGACCAAATGTTGATGCCTTGCCAAAAGGGTATACGTTTTGGCAAAGCAATTTTCTTCTGTCCTCTTAAGGTGCCTTTGTCTTTTGATTATGTTATCATTAGCCATAAATTCTTCAATTTTAATTTACATCACGATTCTCCAGCTTGTCAAATATTAATGACTTGTACTTTTTATAGTAATTATATTAATCCGCAAATAAGGAAAACCAAAATGGTCGACGAAGACCGAATAAATGCACATACCAGTATTCCTTTTTATTCCTATTTACGTAATAAATTGCTTTTCTCGCGGCTGGCTAATGTTAATGGAACAAGTTATTAGTCCCTCTTAATATATTGTATTGGGCAACTTGGTTGACTTATGTTTTTGATACTTGGCTTTGATATAAGAAACTATTATATAGAGGAAACCTAATTACGAAGAGTAAAGGAAGGACGAAATATGTATTCCTTTTAATATTTGCCGTATGATTTTTATTTTATTACCCCATATACATTTTTACACATAATGTGTATGATATAACATAAGATTTTCTGTTACTTTTATTTAATAAATTAGCTGTGTTTCACAGACATGTGGAATGCAAAAGAATTTTTCCTAAAATACGCACCGTACTAGATCGCCATTCATCCCGATGGCGGGAATGAAACGCACCATTTTTTTTTCACAGCTCTTTATATGTCCCTTTCTGGGACCGGGGCTCCTTATATCTGGAGGTACGAACAATAACCTAACAGGCCTGTCCAATGTAGATTGCCGGGGTAACCAGACTTGGAATAAATATCTGTAGGCCATATATACTTATATTTATTCCGATGCGGGAATCGAACCCATGACTATAAGAAAAAAATGATTGCATAGGCGGGACCCTACCAGGCTAATGCCAATTGGTCGTCGAACAATAGGCCTATGAGAAATATATTATCTTATATTTTGATAACTTAAATTATCTAATAATTTATCTTAATGTAATGTTATACATAAATACATACATACATATCCTCACGCCTCTCTCCCTGTAGGGTTAGGCAGAGATCTCTGCTTCCTTCACACTCCTCCATCTTTTCATACATTCTTCCTCTCACATTCATCGTAGCGAAACAAAGAAAAAAAGCTCTCCGTACGTCGCTTCTCGCCCTCGTAGGAATCAGAACGTGACGAGTGGCAAACCAGGTTGCTGTCATTTTTTGACAAATTAAGATTATATATTAAGATTCGTAATAGTAAATCCCACGAGCCACAAGGGAGGATGGAGGTCAGCCCTAGCAGAGCCCCGCGTGCTAAGGTAAGGCACTATAGTACTCGGGGGAGCCCGACTCCTGGGACGGTCGGCACACTTGCGACTAAGCTCGACCCTAGTCACGCATCCTTTGGCACGGCAGACCGTGGATTGGAAGGGAGGAAGGGAAAAGGATAGAAAAGAAATAAAAAGCAAGGAAAAGAAAAGATGGATTTAGACAGGATGATAGGGAAATGATACTACCGCAACGGAAGACGAGGAGTGATACGGTAGTAGCTCGGGAGGCCGGTGTCGCGTACCCGTGTACCTATACCATAATTACCGGACAAGCGACTAGGCAAAGTTACTCTCTGTCTGTAATGTCGTCTTTAAATCATAGCTTACTTGGATAAGTTATAAAAAAAAAACATATATTGTATCGGAATATATGCAGATAGAATTCAAATGGAGTTGGTGTAAGTGTAATGCATTTCTAACGCTGCAAGTGAAACTTGCTCCTGGGGTTGGAAATACTAGCGTTGAGAACCGTTTGTTCAAAACATAGAAAGTTTATCGTTCAATATTAGTTGGTTTAGCCTCTATCCGGTTATCTTCCACAGTACCATTCAAATAATCTCTGTTATACAGAGCGCTTGGATACTCCTGGGTGTATTTCATAACCCTGCAAAGTTTAAATCATATTTGTAGCTCTTTGTTAACCTTATCGTATTTTTCTTTATTTATTTTTTATTATTTTATATTTGTATTATTGCTTACTATGGGCCACTTGGCTGTTTAATACATGATTTAAAATGGAAGGGTTATAGGTTTCTTATAAAAAAAAATCTTAAAAAAAACTTTTTTTTTAAATTTCTTTTGAAAGTGTAGGAAAATTAGCAAGCGAGTCATAAGATTTGAGCTGGTTTTGAAAGTAGAACATACAACAAACGGGGACATCCCCACACCTACAGAGCTGTGGGATCGAGTCTCGAGAATGAACCCCCACTGCTCGCTCAGAAACTCAAAGGGGCGACCGCCTCCCGGTCCTAGATGTCGCTGTTCCCAGCGGTTTTTGAGCGTACTTTAACGACTTTGCGTCATCAAGATGTGGCCGAACCTATTCCTACCTTGGGCCTTCTCTCCTCGAGGGAGCGGGTATCCTTCGGGTGGACCTACATGTAGAGGAGAAAACTTTTTTCATATGGCAGTATGGCGCATTGTCGGCTCGATTGTCCAACCGTGCCTGTCGCGGGCCCTCCCCTTTTGCGGGGGGTAAGTAAGAGGGGGTTTGTATTCGAAATCACTGAGGAGCAAAGCTAATACGACAAATATGTTTTTGGGTGTAGAGGAACATGACTGAACTAGAGTCTTTACAAATTTATCAGAGGGATTGGCGTATAGAAGGCGTTCAAATCAAAGACTGGAAATAAGGACGATGACAACGATAATACGGCAATGTGGGCTGCTACTCAGTTAAGAAAACCAGCTGAATTGAAAGAATCATTATAACTGCAGGATTTGGGTTTGCAGTGATCCTATGTCCACTCAGATATTGTTATCATCACAGCTTGGACCACTGTTGGAGTAGTGGAATTATATAAGGCGTGATTGTTTTATTTCCTCGAATAAGCCAGTCCATTCATGCTGATAATAAAAATCTCCCAAAAAATATCAACATTTTAAACCAGTTTTTATCAATTGCTCTACAACGCGGCTAGAGTACATCATGTATAAGTTTAGAAAGGTTTTATTAATCTATATTTCTTTTTGGTTTGTATAATTTAGTTTATAGTTTTTAATTCTTTGTTTCAGTCTTTTGAAAAATTATATTAAGTATGGCAATTAGAATAATATATGTAATACATAAATGTGTCATAGAAGGGAACTGTCTGCCGTAGTACAGGGCTCGCCCAGTTAGTTCGGTAGGCAGTGAAATAAAATGTAAACTTGTTAGGCTGGGCACGTGGTACGGATGGACGAGGATAGAGTACCCAAACACCTACTCGACTGCTAACTAGATGGTGGTAGAAGCCGCGGAAGGCCTAAGGTGGCTAGATGGAGTCGAAAATGAACTTAAAAGCAATCGGTGTGAGGGACTGGAGGGAAATAGCTAAACGAAGATCCGACTGGAAAAATTTACTGAACCAGGCTAAGGCCCACCCGCGGCTATAATGCCTTGATGATAATGATGATTTATATTTTCAATATATTTGTAATAATGAGATGTTATATCTATTACAAAGCTTACATTCCGGTATAATGTCCGATAATGGGCAATCCAAGTTGTCACGAACAGAGAAAATATTTAATTTTCGCAGCACGAATTTTCATAGATACAAGACCTTTGGCAAATTAACCCAAAAGCTGTCGGGGTTAAAGGGGGCATTATAAGAATAAATAATGAGGTACCCTCTGTAGGATCACAGGCATCCCGTTGCCCTCTCAATTAACGTGGAGTTGAAATTAATTTATTCTAACCAGGGGATGTTCAGGTGGGGTACGATACAGAGCGATTTCATACAACCAATGTTCATCCATTGGTCTATTACTTGGCTATAATAAATAAATTTTTAATTTTACTTTATCCTTCTACACTTCTACATATAAACCCTAACTATGCCTAATCCCCCACTCTTCCTTAATATAAATGTACGTATAAAATGGTATTAAGTTTTCTTTCACCTATTAATAAATAAATTCTATTATAAAACAGCAAGTAATATAAAAAAAAATAAATTTGATTCCCACTTTTATATCCTGCAAAATATCTTATATAAGATATTTTTTTCTTCCACATAAAACTAAAATTAATTAATTAAATTTAATAAAAGAATTAATATATGAAAAATCGCTATTAATATGAAGTGTCATCCACTACAAGTTTAAAAAAAATGTGTTTGAAATTGGATAGATGAATAAAAAAGTATTTTATTAACGATTGAAAATATGAACAAGATATATACATATATGATACAGGGAGAATATGAACTAAGAAAAGGAATTTGTTTTTATGGGTAGGAGGGCAAACGAGCAAGCGTGTCGCCTGATGGAAAGCAATCTGCCAAGCAAGCCACCCACAAACAACCGCGACACCGCAGGAGTCACGGAAGCGTTGCCGGCCTTTTAGGTATGTGTAGGCGTGTTTTTTGAATGTACCAATGTCGTATAATTTCGGAAAGATTGTCGAAGGTAGCAACTTCCACAGAGTGGTGATGCGTGGAAAGAAGTTTCGAGAGAAGCGCAACGTAACGCAACTTTTCTTTACGGCAAGTTGTACGGATGTGGAATTCGGCGGCAAGAATTATTCAAAACAATTCCTCGGAGCACACTCCATGGTAAAAGCGGTAAAAATGCCATTATAGATACACGTAAAATACATACATGTGTAAGGCCAACCGACATTTATTTCGAGTCTAGTTAGTGGGTTAATGTGTGTTCCTTCAGAACTGTGAAGGTCCGTGTCCAGCAGCGGGACACGCATATATAGACAGTATAACAACAACAAAAAAATTAACGCAATATATGTACTTAACATTAAATAAATTATATGGCAAAGAAATATACTATTGTCTTAAAATATATGACCGGTTAAAGCATTAATGACTTCACAATATGTCTCAATAAAAAAAGTTATACCACCACATAAATATATTTTTGACAACGTATGAAAATGCGGCGTGTACCGTCATTTAAACTTTATGAGTGACGATATCGAATTTTAAGTAGCTCGTAAGTTTCATACATTTTTTACAGTAGACTACCCTTATATTTATGTGAAATTCTAATTTGGGATGGGATGATGATGGACTTCTATGGTCTTTGCCTACCCTTAGGAAATAGGCGTGATGATATTTATGTATATATCATTATTTTGTGATGTACAAATTACAAATGATCGATCAGAAATACCAACATGTCACAGAAATTATTGCGAATATTTAATTAAAAATATATACAGCTACAACACGCGCCACAACTTTAGGGTTTTCAAAGTGTTACTTTTTAATGTAACTTTATGTTGGATTATTTGTAAACATAATGTCGAATTATCCTTCATGTGGGAATCTATATATTTGTTTTGGAAATGTTACTAAATCAACTTAGGTTTGAGAAGACAGCGTTAAAATTTTCTACAACTCACGTCTGTTTTTTTTACGACTCTACCCCTCCAAAGAGAAAAGGTATTAATACTTTTACCTGTATATGTATATTCCACAGTAACCCTGGGCCTTCCAATTTCTGGGGAATGGACTTTAACCCATGAGGCTTGTTAAAGGAATCAGGCGTTACTTTGCGGAAATTCATCACTATATGGACAGTCAAAAGTTTTACTTAGCTAATATCCGCGACAAGCAAAACAATAACAGAAAATTAATAATATATATATATATATATATATATATATATATATATATATATATATATATATATATATATATATTGTTCTGTTGTACTTCATGGATTATGAAATAATGTGTTTACTTTGTTTTCTTTCTGTCTTTGATTATTCCTGTACTTCGATTGAATTTGCGTCCATTTGAAATATGTACGTACATATTGGTATACCAAAAATAATAAATAAAGATATAATTATTAAAAATAATATAATATAAAAGTATTATTACCTGTATTAACACTAATTATTATAAACCTAGAAATTATATAATGTGATATTGCTCGGAATTAGGATAGAAGCAATTAAATGTATTTAATAATAACTGAACGCGGCACAAGTCCAGTTAATTACTTGTTAATAATAAAGGCAGCTAAATACACTGGGTTATTTTAAAGGCACTCTCGGTGCAGAAATAATTAATGAGTCAATATCGGTAGGAGCTACGAGATAAGAATGAAATAGAGATACTAATTAACTTACGATTGCATTATTGTTAATATTGTTCTTAAGTTTAAATATACAGTAGTTATTTTTATTATCAAAACTGTACAAAAATAAGTTCAACTTCAAAGAAACAACATTTGGTCAACATTTTCTTTTATTTCCATGCTTTTTTCAATATTTCGTTTAAATTAAAAAATTATCCATAATAATAAAGGTGTGTCTACTTTGGAAACAAAAACTCGAACGTAAAGGAGTAAGATTTAAAAGTAAAGGAATCAATGTCCACTTTAAAATAGTAGCGTAGTGCGGTCATTAACACGTGATTGCACGTTTTTTTATGATATAGGAAGGCAAACGAGCAGACCTGTCACCCGATGGAAAGCAATCAACGCCGCCCATAGACTTCCGCAGCGCCTTAGGCAGTGTGTTGCCGACCATTAAGGAAACTGTCATAATGGGAGTGCGAATGGGAAGGGGAGGGGTAGAAGTAGGGGGGCAGGTGTTGGGCCTTCGGAACTCGGCAACTCACCGTACGAAGCGCAGTAGCTAACCTACAACTCAGATGCCGGTTTCTACGGGAGTGTGGTACTTTTCGGGATGAGCCGGCCCATTCATGGTATAGATAAATACTAAGCCATTCTTGACAAAGTATTCGTCTGGAGCTTGGCTCTACCACTAGGAAAGCATAATGCAGTTTCGAACAGTATCATATTTCTTTCATGAATTTATCCCCAAAAAAATAGGATATCAAAATACGTAACAAAATACCGGAAATAATCACTCTGTATGTCTAATTAAATTTGTAGTTACTTCAGTATAGGTTTTATTATATTATTATATATAAAAGAGTATCTTAATACAGAAATATAACCATTAAACCATTATTCTATTATTTTATATTTGAGAATGAACTTATTCCAACTATCACCTGTGTTATTTTGTGCAAATACTCAATAGGGGGCACCATTGAATTGCTGCGCTAGCAAGAGGATTCATCCCCGAGGCTCGATCCCACATCCCTGTGCAGGGTATGAATGTCCCCGGTTCGTTTTCGTTTCGACATAGGGGTATTCAACAGATGCGTCCATGATTGGCCAGCAACGCATCTGAGATGCCTTGGGCTTTGCAGATGTCTATGGGCGGTGGTGATCACTTACTACCAAGTTACAGGCATGCTCGTATGCCGGTTCTGCAATGAAAAAAGTTGGTAGCTTAAAGCTCGTTCAAATTGACCGCTATTCAAAGTCATCATCGCTATGATGATACTTGGTGTGACTAATTGGACGTCGACCAGGTATTTCATTCTCTCCTCCGGCTATTTTAGACTCTCATCCTTTCTTTAATTTTAACTTCCTTTAATTTTCTGGAAATTATTTTTTAAGTAAAACTTGTTCGAGGCTTGTTACTGCTATAAAAAAATAATTTACATTTGTCACAGCACTGCGTGTAGTTAGCATTAAGGTGTAGGGCCAGTGTCTCTAAACTCTTCTTTAGTCTGTCCCTTTTAGTTTGTGTTTTGTAATTCAAATTAAGCAATTAATTTGAAACGTTATAGTATACCGAAAGGTACAGATCGTTCATTTAAAAAACTGTTAGCTAATAAAGTGGAGTTGTAACACGGTAAAATATGTTGGCTCCCCTCCTGAATAAAAGCTATTTAGAGGGGAAGTACGTTCGATTTCCTTTATTGCCATCCATAAAGGTGTTAAAGCTAGTGGGTATAATAATAAACGGGGCGTTACGGCTTTACCCCAGGAAACGTCTACCACTGGTTCTCATGTTGAATCAGCGTTTGAATAATTTTTTTTTACCTTACACGATTCGACGAAGAAGAGATTTGTGTACATAAAATCATCATTATCGCTTTTGTTATGGAAGCAATAGAGAACTCAAAGAATGATTAAACTTAAGCATTCAAATAAAACTTGACGACCAATTGGCTCAGTGGCGGGGCCATCCGCCCGCGGAGTCAATGGTCGCGGGTTTGATCCCCGCATCGGAATAAATATATGTATAGATTATGAATATTTATTCCGAGTCCGGTAATCCCGCCTTGACAGCACGCTTGCTCGTTTGTCTACCTATTACTCACTCAAAGTGGTTCTTATAGTTAACTTTTTAGTGTTAAAAGAATCCAATATGAAATTAAATATTTACGGATGAATCCAGTATATGAACTACATTAAAATGAAGTCTAAAGCAATTTGGAACAACAATTTTATTTCGGATGCATTCAAATTGCTATATCCGTCAAACTCTCTCGTGAAGTCCACCTCGTTATCAGGGGACAGAATAAAAATGAATGAGATTTACACAGTTCCAGATCAAAGGGCCAATTTGCAAATGAATGACATTCGTAACATATTTTTTACGTACCAAATATCACGAATAAAACATTACATTTTATTTAAATTTATTGTTAAATGTTCTTTCATCAGTATCCACAGATCCATAACAGCACACTGCTGGACGTTGGCATGCCAACACTACTGCAATAGCACCGAAACCATTGTAAAAGCGTTACCAGTTTTTTTATAATATGTTCTCTTGTTTTGGATCCACAAGAAGCAACGGAGAGGCCCCATTTTATAGCGGAAGTCTAAAGTCATAAATTTCTTACATGATACATACATACGTTCTATACTACTCCATCTGCTACGATGACGGCGCATGTTCCTTGCTTCCTGTGGAAGGGAAAAGGATAAAGAAGAAAGGAAAGGGCAGGGGAAAGGAAAAATGGATTTAGATAGGGATATGATACTAACGCAACGGAAGACAAGGAGTGATTCGGTAGCTCGGGAGACCGGGGTTGCGTACCCGAGTACAAATACCATATCTATCGGACAGGCCCTAATAAATTGAACCGTACTAAAATACCTATAAACAATATAGTGTTAATAAAAAAAATAAAAAATGTATTTATGTCGTTTTACAATGTTTAATTATACATATAGTATATAGAATTACATACATAGTATTTTATATAGATATATATGTAACTGTAAAAATGGTAATAGATACAGCGAATAAGGGCTTACATTATTTTATTTTGTAATTTATTACATAAAATATCTGGCAATTCCTGACAGACAACACAGCTTAAATGGTTAAGTCTAAAAGCATGACATTTTGTACAGAAGTTTCCTTTTTAACCTAGTTAAGCATGATGAGTTTGTTTACAAATCCATCCTTTGACACGATCCCCACGGGAAGCCTGTTCTATGCTGGTAATACAGCAGCGGCGTCATTAAAAAAAGTATTATATTATTATATATTAAAACTTTTTTTTAGTATTAATATATATTCAAACTTTATTTTAATATCTATATAATAAAATCTTAACACTGGCTCACAAATAACGCATACCTTTAACGAATTAATGCATAATATCTTTACAGAAGATTCTCATATAAAAAAATCACAGCCTATATACATGTCCCACTGCTGAGTATCGACGCATAATGACATTACATGACATTAACCGTCCATGTTTATCCGATGCGGATTATATAAATATCCCTGATATTTATTCCGATGCAGGTATCGAACCCGCGATCGTTGACTCACACTGAGCCTATCAGTTGTAGTTTCATATAACTTAGGTTGTGATTATTAAATGATTTTAAAAAATGTAACCCTCATTAAAGTTTAATAGGGGATGACAGTTTGTATCGAAGTTTATTTTTCGAAAAAGAAACGGAGTGACGTCGTATATATATTTCGCAAGCGGTTGTCTCTCCGCAGGCGCTGGTACCCAAAAGATAAGATCTTGATTGAATATCGTACATAGTAGTTTTTATAAATCTTATCTACGAATGGAGAAATCACTTGAAAGCTTCGGAGAAACAAAGGCACATACATACACTCTGTTGAGTCGGAGAGAACAGGCCAAGAGGACAGAGGCCAACATGGAAGGAGGTCGCGTTGCTGTTCCCGAAACTTCATTCCACACACCGCCGCCCTGTGTAACCAGCTAGCTTCAGTGGTATTTCCGAACCGATAGGACATCGAAACCTTCAAAGAACACGCATTAAGCTTTTAAAAACATAATACTTTAAAGGCCAGCAACGCTTCTGCAATACCTATATTTCTGGGCTGGTCAGTTGCCCTAGGTATGGGTCAAGCAATGTGGTGAACACCATTTTGAATAAGATTCAAGCCAACAATTGACAAAAACCCGCATAAGATCATAACTGGCGTGATCTCGTATTGAAGGCCAAGAAGTCATGGCCACTTGGTCGTTGAGCTAGCGGAATACTTAAATTTTGTATAACTGTTTAGTTTCTTAATAAAGAAATAAAAAATGTGTTTTGTAAACATAATGCTAAAATAATATAATATCGAAATAACTTGTTTCTTATTGAGTGAGAAAATACCAATAGTAGTGGCCGGTAGATTCAATAGTGCTAAAGAAATGCAATAAAAAAGGATTAATTAGGTTATGAATCTGTTAACTTCTTTTTATTGGTTGCATACAGTTATAATAGCAATATTTATATATATTCGTTTATATTTGCAAATATGAAATTTCAGTCTTATTCCGGAAATTAAAGCTGTAAACCGAATGAAGAAAACTCGTTAATTTTTTTTAACATATATTTTTGTGATTTTTCTATTTCATGTAATATTTAGCTATATAATATCTGTGTATATATTTGTAATATCGTATGAATAAAACGTGTTAATTTTTTTTAACATACATTTTTGTATGTATTTTCTATTTCAAGTATAATTTAGCAATACAATATCCGTGTGTATATTTCTATATATTTCCGTGTATATAATTGTCCAATGATCGAAATTCGATCGTAATTTATGTTTAATTATTTATATTATTTATATTATCTTTTTGCACTTATTTATATGAACTATAACTATGCTGTCGGTAACCCTGTCGTGGCAGCTGGCGACTGCGGCGGTTGTGTCGAGTCATTACTTCGTCTTACGACGGGCATCAAAAGCGGACCGCACTGTTCTCATATCTTACCTTACCTTACTTGTACAAAGAATTAGTGAATTATAAAACAAATTATATACATCAATTACAATCTTCATCATCAAGGCATTACAGCCGCGGTGGGATTTAGCCTGGTCCAGTAAAGTTTTTCCAGTCGGATCTTCGTTTAGCTTTTTCCCTCCACCCCCTCACACCGATTGTCCTTAAGTCGTCTTCGATTCCATCTAGCCATCTGAGCTTAGGCCTTCCGCGGCTTCTACGACCATCTGGTTTGCGCTCAAGTAGGCGTTTGTGTACCCTAGCCTCGTCCATCCGCACCACGTGCCCAGCCCAACGAAGGCGTCCAATGTAAAATATAAATGTCTTAACAATTCCAAATTTTACAATTTTCCGTGCGTGCTATAAAGGGATTACAATGATTTTTTTCACGTATTGATATATAGATATTTATTATACTGATAGTTGTTACCGTGTTTTGGTAAACGTAATATGAACGCTAAATGGTGTGACGATGTGTGAGGGTCGTTCGTAGAAATTGGATGCGTGAAGCTGATGCCTTCCTTAAGAACCGCCACTAGCTGGATATAGGTCCAGCAATAGACTTCTGCAGTTGAATTTAAATATAACTTTTAAGTCTAATAAAATAAATGAAAAAATTATTAGTACAAAAGATTGGCGTAGACAGATAACAAAGGAACGAAATTTCAAAGTTTTCAGACAGCCCATAAAGCCTTTAAATTTGTTTTACGAATAATACGATCTTGCGATAAATGGAACGAACAACTGAAGTTGGTTCCCAGAGCGTGAATTTAACAGCCTTATACCCTCTACGCTGAATTCTTTACCGCTCTGCGGCGAGTTTTACAGCTATTTTACGAACCTATTTGTTGCATAAATATTTCATATTACTTGACGCCATTTGGATAGTTTTGTTTATAGGGGTTAAATGTATTTTTATAAGGAGCAAGGATATATGTTGACGTTAGTTGTTATATATGCCAACAGATTGTGCTGTACTACGAAAATTATTTTAAAAGTACGGTATCAAGATCGTTTATTCATGTCTGCCTGCCGAATGAGTGGACGCTTCCATGAGAACTCTTGCCGTGAAAGAGTTAGGCAGAGCTGGAAAAGGCCAGCAAGAGCTGAGTTTGTAAGGATCACGCTTGAAATCTGAAACCCTGGGTTCGTATTATCCATTGAATTATTAGTTTAGTTGGAATGGTTAACAATATTTCTAGTAATATTAAAAACATCTTACGTCTTTAAAAAAGAGAAGCATCATTGGTAGATGTGAAACATTGATGATGGTCTGTCTCTACCGTATGCTCACGGCCTCGTATAAGTGACACTGTATAGAATCGAGTGGGGGGAGCGTAGTATGAACCGAGACGACTTCTCAGTCTACAATTTAACTCTTATACCCCACGATAACATTTTTCAGATCAATAATAATATTGAAACAATCCGCATACATACACACATATCGTAACGCCTGTCTCCCGTAGGGGTAAGCAGAGATCTCCATCTGCTACGAAATCGACATACTTTCCTTGCTTCCTTTATTTTCCTTGCTTCATTATTCTCCTCATGCAAGCCCGCCGGTAAGCGTACTTTTGACGTGGCCTTTCTTACAAACTTCAGCAATTTGGTCAAAGTTCGTTTTCCGTGGTCTTCCCCTACCGACCCTTCCATCCACATTCGGAACATACATTTCTTTTTTCAGTTATCTGAAGACGACATTTATAATGAATTTATCTTTTATGTTGACTTAAACAAAGTTTAGACAACTAATCTCAACTAAAGATTCCAATACTAACTAATTTGGGACACAACTATTTAACCACACTTTATCATCTCTGTAGACTAGTATTCCACTTTGACAGCCCAAAATATTTCGCAAAAGACAATTCGTTGGCTTACTACCATAATCAGGCCACCTGGGGCTCCGTTATCGCGCACGCCGGGACCCTACTCAAAGGAGCTGGCAGACAACCCGCGCAAGATTAATTCGCCCACCGATAGCAATAGTGCTGGAATTTAAATAAGACGTTTTGTAGTTTGAGCCGCTTCGGTCGTAAATCACCTTCCAAAAAGCGGAGTAATCAATACAAATCCGTGTCGGCGACGCCATGGAAATAAGGGTGACATTACTGATTTTTATAGAGTATAAAACTGAACGATGAGGTTGTTCCATTTTCTTCCCTTTTCTTTGATGTCAATTAGTTGTAACTGTTATGCCATTGTCACATAAATACTATAATGTCTCTAGACAACCGTAGGATAGACACAATATTAAAAAGATATTTTGATGTAGGTTGGTGATACATTATCGTTATAATGATAGAAAAGAAAGAAAAAACTATTAATAAACAAATATATAAGCAAATATATAAGTATATACATACATTCATACACATATATAAATATATACACACACATACATACATACATATACATATCCAATATCAGCCCGCGGCAGTCCACTGCTGGACATAGGCCTCACCCAAAGCACGCCACCTAGCCCGATCTTCAGCTACACGCATCCAGTCTCTGTCAGCCGCCTTGCGCAGATCGTCGCTCCATCTAGCAGGAGGGCGTCCCACACTACGTTTGCCGAGTCGCCGTCTCCACTCCAGCACTCGTCTGCTCCAACGATTGTCGGTTCTCCGACAAACGGGTCCAGCTATTGCCACTTCAGTCTGCTAACTTGAAGAGCAATGTCGGTGACTCTGGTTCTCTGGCGAATTTCTTCATTTCGAATTGTGTCCACCAGAGAAACCCTATATTTATGTGTGTACATATACATATGTACACACATAAATATAGGCTAACTGTAAATAATAAACGAATACATAAAAAGATACAAGGATAAATATAAAGTGATTTTTGACAAGCTTTTTGAATTGGGAGAGTCTTCGCTTGTCTCACCTCTAGCGGCAACAAATCCCAGACTCAAACAACCTGTACTGTGAAAGATTGATCAAAGAATTATTATAAATATAATAATATTAGTATGATGAGCAGGAATTTTTAATATTAAGTTTTCAGACGTTCTCAAATACCTCGAATGTGAGTAATTGAGAAATACAAACCGAGTCTTGAGATAAGAGGGTTAAATAAAATAGAATAAAAAAGAGAGAGTACGTAAGCAACACTATACAACTTTGAAAGAAACAATCATAACTTTTAACATATTTGGTCTTCGTGTTCTTTTATTCTTACAGGAAGTAAAAAAATAACGATCACAGACACACGCCCCCGTGACTCTTTAATTGCTCTGTTAAATTGGAGCAATTTGTTTTTACTTACAAGAGTTCGCCTCTAATGATTCATTAATTTAACTTAAGATGATTTATGTAGTGAGGTTTTTATGTACGTTTTAATAAGAACAAAATAAAAAACTGTTTATAGTCTAGGAGTTATCTACCGAGAGTAATTATTAACGTACACATAAATACATATGTATTTCTTAATATGCTGCAATTGTTTTAAAATGTTATTAATAAACGTAAAGTTTTTACTACTTACAATGATAATGTTTTCAAAAGGTTTTATTTAGCTTGTTCCTATATAATTGTTTGTTTAAATCTTGCGATAGTTCATTCAACTACTTCTATTAAACCGAATCTTATAAAACTTTGCACACATGCCGAGTTCTCGTCACAATACATAATTATGATAATTTTAACTTAGTAGCGCAGCTCAATCAAGAAGTGGACAGCAGAACTTTTCTATCGTTACAAATAATCGCCTTTTGGTTTTGAGGTATCTCATACATAATACTTGGTGAGAAAAGTAACTATAAAACTAAAACTATAAAATGAAAATAGTTAAAATAGCATAGTGAAAATAACCGATACGACATTGGAACCTTCAAAAAACAAGCCTATACATACCTAAAAGGCCGGCAACGCTTCCGCGACTCCTGCGGTGTCGCGGTTGTTTATAGGCGGCGTTGATTGCTTTCCATCAGGCGATACGCTTGCTCGTTTGCCCTCCTATCCCATAAAAAAAAATTAAGTTAAAGGGTTT
Source organism: Baronia brevicornis (assembly GCA_031353405.1). Taxonomy (NCBI): domain Eukaryota; kingdom Metazoa; phylum Arthropoda; class Insecta; order Lepidoptera; family Papilionidae; genus Baronia; species Baronia brevicornis. The sequence continues at coordinate 321,740 of JASFAT010000503.1, forward strand.
TTAATTATGCACTACAGTAAATTATATTTTTATTTTAGTGTGTTAATAAAACCTTTTAACTTAAAAGTATTTTACCTATTTTGCTTACTATTTAGCTATTTGATGTTACTAGCTCCTGGTTTAACAATGGTTCATTAACAGCGAACGATCATGAATATCAAATTCATGGACATGTAATGACTTATAATAGGTGTAACGTAATGAGTATTAATATTAACACTGATAACAGTATACGTATCGTAAGTACACACAAATTAATGAAAAGCATGAAATATAATAAAACTAACTTTTACCCGCGGCTTCGCTCGCATAGAATTTGGTCTGCCACATTAAGTTTCGTGACAGATCATTTTAAAATAAAATATATTTTTTTTACTTAATAGTAAAATTATAATACGACCAAAATTACATAAAATCATTATAAATTGTAGCTTATATGTTATTCCGATATATTAACTATATTACTATAAAGTTTCATCCAAATCCGACCAGTAGTTTTTTCGTGAAAGAGTAACAAACATACATCCATACTTACAAACTTTCGCATTTATAATATTAGTAGGATAGGATAGGATATTAACTGTTAGTACAAATAGCGTGTCGAGCATTTGAAATCGATGCTGATTTTGGTATAATCTTCTATTTTTGATTGCTGGTTTTTATAACTGTGATACAGACGAGTTGAAGGCAATTGAAAACATTCTTCTAGAAATTCAATTTCTAAGTGGTCCTCACGAATCGTTCAGATGGTTAAGATGTAGATAGTCTCTTAAAATTATTATTATTATTATTATATATTCACGCCTATCCCCCGCAGGGGTTGGCAGAGACCACAGAGCTCCATCCGCTGCCATTCATCGCAGCGAAACGGCTCGTCATTGGTCGCTTTTCGCCCTCGTGAGAATCAGGACGTGACGGGTGGCGAACCACGTCGCCGTCATTTTTCGACAAATTAGGTATATTAAATTCGTCTTTAGTGAATCCCACGAGCCGCAAGGGAAGATGGAGGTCAGCCCCAGCAGAGCCCTGCATGCTGAGGTAAGGCACCATAGTTCCCCGGGGGAGCCCGACCCCGGGACGATCGGCACGCTTACGACTAGGCTCGCCCCTAGCCACGCATCCTTTGGCACGGCAGACCGTGGATTGGCGGAGAGGAAGGGAAAGGATAGAGAAGAAAGGAAGGGGCAGGAAAGGAAAATGTGGATTGGGACTCAGACTCGGAATAAACATTTAAAAATCCATATAAATATTTATTCCGATACGGGAATCGAACCCGCGACCATTGACTCCGCGGGCGGAGGGCCCCGCCACTGAGCCAATCGGTCGTCTCTTAAAAAACATGACTTATCGAGATCGACAATGTTTTTATATAATCAAAACTTTGTTTTTCATTTGTATATTGGTAGAAATGTCTAAACTAAATTATTCATGATTCTCTCTTCCCTGTGAATTACAGAAAGAAAACAATTTGAAATTCAGATCGAATATTAAGTGTTGTACGCCCCGCCAATATAGAAATCATTTGTAATTGTCTTCCACTTGTATACCTCGCAAAATTCGCTTGATTTTCTCTATCTCACGTACTGTCATTACGTACCGCCATTTCCGATTAGTCTATTAATTAGCATTACTTTATAACTATCGTAAATATACATATGTATAAAAATACATTCCTTAGCTCTGCGTAGGTATATTACTTATCTCATCTTTTAATATACAATGTATAAATAAACAATTACAGGTAATGGGTGAAAGGCTAGTGATCTAGGATACAGGGTCACCCCTAGTTCAGGTACTAGCCCACCACATAAGTATTATTCTCTCTCTATATCGTAACCTATACATGTAGCTTTGTAGTGTCGAAATAAGTTATTATTATTTTATCGATTTTAAAATGAGAAGTGCTTCAAGGAACCATTCGAAATAATTCCGTTCGCTGGATTCCTCTATCGCACAACTCACCACAAAAAAATGTTTCATCCCCACCATCTATTTAGATGATTTTCCCGAAGCTTCTCTCCTCGCACTCATATCCTGTGGAACCAGCTACCTCCGGCGGTGTTTCTGAATCGATACGACATTGCAACCTTCAGAAAAGAAGTCTAAACATTTCTTCTCTCTGAGTCCTAAATAGAGCAGACATGACGCTCCTCCATCTCGTTTTTCTTAAACACATTTCTTAAAGATCAACAATGTTTCTGCAATGCTTAGGACATTACAGATATCTATGTGCGACGTTCATTGCTTTCCATCAGGTGATATACCTTCTCGTCATCTGTCTGTGGATATTATAGACGTACCAGTCATACTGATATAGTGACACGGGATCTTTAGGGGGTTTTATCTTCAATATAGTGAAACTCATCCAAGTGAAGTTAATTTTTTAATGAATCACTTTACGTTTTATATGAATTATATTTATATTAATGAATTATATTTATATTAATGAATTATATTTTATATTAATGAATTATATTTTATATAAATAAATTATATTTTATATTAAACATTTTACATTCAATATTAATTTTTTATGCCAGGAAAGGTGACATGTACCTCGAAAGACGTCAGTCGATCGAATCTTGCTTTTATATAAAACAGTTTATTTCTATCTATTTTAAAATTTAAAATTACGAATGTAAAAAAGTAAAATGTTTTATTATATTTAATTAAAGCGTTTTAATACATTAATGATACATTTATCAATGCATCACTACAGTATCATGTAAATCCCTATAAGAAATCACTGGGTAGCGGAGATTTCTGTTCGAATAAAAATTAACAATTTTCTTAATTATCCAAATTATTTCTATAAAAGAAAGCTAGACTTTTTGATACCTGTTTTTTAATTTAAATCTCAGCGTCGCACAAAACAATCTCTAGAAAGGATTAAAGAAAAACAAACTAAACGGGATTAGGCTGCCGGTCTGTTTAGTTTACAGACCGTGCTTGCACTAAACTGATTGCAATCAAGCCATTTATTGCTTTCTCGGCTTCAGAAGATATATACATACGTCTCGGGTAAAGTGGCTTAGAACTTCCACTGCTTATAATTGTGTTATATAATGAATAGAAACTGAATTCTTTTTTTATGTATATTTTATTTTATTTTTATTTTTATTACAAAAGGTACAGACTACAGATTAAATAAAATGTAAGATAACAAACATGTAAAAGAATTTAAGGTAAACCAGAAGTCCAGTTACAACTATACACAACAATTACAATAAATATTTAACAATAACAATATGAGGGATTTATGATTACATTCATATATATAATTAGGTAGACAAACACTAAAAAAAGAAACAAAAATTAAGATAAATATGTAAGATCATAAAGATAAGTTTTAAAAGACTAAACTAATATTAAAAATATCTGTGTGAGCACATATACAATTATAGCTTCTACATATTTAGTACATTGAACTAGGAATGAGTTTGTTAGGTTTATCTGGAAGCCGACAATCTTTGGAACAGATGAACGCTAGAGTGCAAACGGCATCTTCAAAATCTTGAGAATATATTCTGCTTATGGAGATTGATCCACCTGGGCCTGAGTTACATCTTATATTATTATTTTTTATCTTTGTTCTATCGATACTTTATATTTCTAAAATTATGTAAAATATAACTTTTAAAGCTTACTTTATAAAGAGTAAATTCTATATCTTAGCTGAAATATTGTATGATTCGTAACTTTAATATTAAAATCCACTTTAGTTAAGCGCGGGCTCATAAGTTAAGGAGTTTTTACCACAGCCCAGCTCTATGGGTGGTTAGTAGAGTTTCCAACGTCATATAATTAAATTTTGGGACTGAGGCAATAAATATTCAGAACCGCAGTGGATTTTTAACACAAAATGATAAATAAATAAAAAAGGCAAGATGGTAGTTTAGCATTTAATCTTTGGCGAAAAAAATAGAGTTCCATTAATATCATTTTTTAATATCCTCGGCTCAAAATAGAGACGAGAAAAGTTGAAAAATTCTGAAAATCGAAGAGCTCATAATAAATGGCAACTTTTAGTTTAATGATTTTCCCTAGTAGTTGCACTGGATAGTCAGGTCGGCGTCTTTTTTTGCAGAATTCGTCTGCTTGTATTATTCTTTAAGACAAGAGACTTTCAAAGAGTTTTGAGAAACAATAGAGATAGGTAAGAGTATGACTCAACAATTTAGTACAATTTAGACTTTGTGGAACTATTCAATACTTTTTTTTTGTTTTTTTATTTCTTGCACTATATTGTTTCTTTTTATGTTTTAAAGTGTAGAGTCGTTCTTACAAATTATTCAAGACTTGTTTGTTTAGTTTTAAAATTAAGTTTTAAAATATTTATATAAGAAAAAAAAAGAGATGTCCAGTTTTTCTTTCTATAAGGTGATGGTGTATGTTCGTTTGCTCTTCTATCCCATAAACAAGTATTATAAAAAATAGATTCAAGTCTACTATTAATTAAATTTAATTAATGAATGAATATAACTGTATTAACATCTAGTGTCATCTACGCTGCAGACGAATACTTTGTCATGAATGCCATAACATTTGACTGTAGCATGAATGGATCATTTCAAATGGTAAGGATGGTTAATCAATTATTTTCATGAGCAAAGATCTATTCAATCTAACTATAAATTCCAGAACATTTTCCTGAACTAGAAAGTATTGGAGATTGAGCTTAAAATTATATTTCAAATTTTATCAAAATCCTAAATTTTTCAAGCGGCATGGCCACCCTAGCGGCTAGTGATATTTAATACTGGCAAGTTTAAAATAAATGCGACTTGTTTGTTACGTTGCACTTTGCGATTATAACTCTTCATCTCGTCGTTTTAAGTTTTATCTGCATCACAATAACTTCTTAAATTTATAGTTAAGTAGTTTTGTACAGTTGTTATTTCAAATTCAATTCAAAATAACGTTATATGTAAAGTATTAGTTCGACTGACGTTTTTCAATAGACATGTCACCCGTCCGGTATAAGTAATTGAGATATAAAATATAAATATGTGAATTGATAGTGTGAATAAGATATAAATGTACAATAAATATAAAAATAAATTAATTTGACTTGGAAGAATTTCAATTAAACAAGATAAAATACCCTAAAGATCGTTAGTAGTACGGCGGCCTCTCTACAGTACCATAAATACGACCCCACCTGTTTCCCGTAGGCGTAGGCAGAGATCACAGACCTCCATCTGCTATGATCCCTGCACACTTTCTTTGCTTCATCCACACTTATAATTCTCTTCATACAAGTTTGGCGGTTAAGGTACTTTTGACTTGGCCCTTCTTGCGAATTTCAGCGATTTAGTCAAGGTATGTTCTCCTTGGTTTTACCTTACCAACCCTTCTATCCACATCTGCAACGCAAATTTCTTTTATCAGTCGTCTTTCATCTATCCTCTTTGTTTTCAAACCTTTCAAGCATATTCTCATCATCTTTTAAAATTAGAATAAATACTTAGGTGTGTTTCTATTTATCCTGATTATTAAACCCACGACCACTGACTTCGGAAACGATAGCTTGTCCACTGAATGAATCATACTTTTTAGATTTATATACACAGAGAGATTTTTAGATATAGAGATTTATAGATATTTTTAGACAAATATAAATTTAGGAGGCAACTTCACCATTATTAACACAGAACCACTAGACCTACGTTATTCTGCAATAGTTCCATTAAAAAACAGGTCAATACTAGCACACCAGTATAGAACAAGCTCTGTGTCATGTTTATTCATTAAGCATCACATTCTAAGGAGTACGTGCCCCCGCTTTAATGTAAAAGTTAGTTAAAATTCCTGTTAAACCTAGTTTTTAAGCTAGTAGTTAAAATATAGTCCGTTCTTTCGGGGGAAGTACTGCATTGTTACGAAGTCTCTACGTCAAGTGGTAGCACTTTATACTGTTATCACCTTTCGTGCGGTGAGTTCAGAGGTTCGGTGGCCCAGTTCAAACAATCAATCGGGGACGTCCACACCCCGCGCAGAGGTGTGTGATCAAGCCTCGGGGATAAACCCCACTGCTCGTGCAGCAACTCAATGGGGCAACTGCCCCCTGGTCCTAGGTGCCGCTATTCCGAGCGGCTTTTGGACGTCCTTTAACGACTTCGCGTCGTCGAGATATGGCTGAACGTATTCCTACGTTGGGTCCGTCACTGGCCCTCGGTGGCCCAGTTCCTTTCTCCTTCCATTCTGTTAAGTCACTAACAGCGCCATGTGTGGGAGGTGGACAGCACTGATATGCCCCATATCATCCTAATTGGCAGTCGGGCTCAGTATTGACGTGACTGGGAAGTTTGGAACCCTTTCTGCTGGATGGCGCTACTCTTACATAGGTTTACTCCAATAAACGTATGTTAGAAGGCCTACGAGCGCTCTCTTGCCTTGTAACAAAATAAAGCATACGTGTGTTCGAAGCGACTCTTAATTTCACCCGTCGACATATTCCTTCTATGCACGAGAGAGGTTCATTACTTTATTTTTCTCTTTCTATTTAGGAAAGGTCAGGTCAATAGTACCCTTATCCAGCGGGCTTGCATAATGAGAGAGTAATGAGTGTGGAAGCGTGGGAAGTATGCCGAGATCGTAGCAGATGAAGATCTGTGGTCCCTGCCTACCCCTACAGGGGACAGGCGTGACGATATGTATGTATGTATTTTTTACATCTTTACTCTCAATCAATGCTCTTAGTCCTGCAGATGTTCTTGTTTTTGATGTTGTTTACCATCAGGTGACTTTACTTACAGATTTGCCTATCGCTACTATAAAAAAATACTTTTTAAGTGCCTTAACTTAATGTGTATAGTCAAAGATCGGGCTAGGTGGTGCGCTTTAGAAAACGCCTACATCCAGTAGTCGACTGCTGCAGGCTGGTGATCACATTTTCTAGTTGGATTGTCTTTAAAACTATTTTTCATGTTAATTTTTTTGTTTCAAAAATATATTGCTATATTTCTAATTCTATTTTAAAGGTTAAAATGAGTCTTCCATCGTTTCACCAGAATTTTTAAGAGCAGCCCTGATCATTGAGTTAGCATCAAAATTATTATCCAGTCTACTGTTAATTTACAGAATGTGATTAAATATTATATATTTTTTCACTTATTAGATCCCACTTTGTCTATATATATTTATATATCCTGTTGTTGATAGGAGAGCAAACGAGCAGGCGTGTCACCTGATAGAATGCAAAACTTAACATTTCTTTTTTTCTTGTATGAATATTTATGAAAATTGAATGTTTAGAAGATTCTACAAACAAGTCTTGAATAAAAGAACGCCTCTACACTTTAAAACATAAAAAGAAACAATGTAGTGCAAGAAATATAATAGTATTGAAATGTTTTCACAGACAAAAGTCTAAAGTGTACTAAATTATTCAGTCATACTCTTACCTAACTTTAAACACAAAGTCAGATTTTGTAAATAGGTGACGTTGAATTTATTCATAAGAACTATTTGGACCTAAATTTTTCGAAATCGGTTATTTAAAACACTAGCCTGTAATTTAAATTGAAAGAGAAATTGTCTGGAAGTAAAATTTAACGGACATATACAAACGTAGAATATATGTATGGATATACATATAATATATGTATGGATTACAAATATTTATTCCGAGTCTGGTAACCCCGACAATCCGCATTGGATAAGACAACTCACCACGGGTTAACGACTGTTCCTCCAGAAATGGGGAGGCCTGTGCTCAGCAGTGGGGCATATATGGGCTGTTAAAAAAATACAAATGTCTCTTGAAATAACTTAGCTTGCGCATTTGGACTCAATGGTCGCCGATTCAATTTCCGCAACAGATTAAATACGAATTGTCTATAATTATTTTCTCCGAGCCACTAAGTCAATAAAGTTGTCATCAAGCTTTACAAAACGTTAATATGTAGGTAATATAAAATAAAATAATTCAGGTCAGGGAGTATCTTTGCGTAGCCGCTTGTCCGGTATTTATGGTACTGATACACGGGAACGCGATCCCGGCCTCCCGAGCTACTACCGTATCACTCCTCGTCTTCTGTTGCGGTAGTATCATATCCCTATTACCCTGTCTAAATCCATCTTTTCTCTTCCTCTTCGCCAATCCATCGTCCAAAGCAAGCTTTGTCGCAAGCGTGACGACCATCCCGGGATCGGGCTCCTCGGGCTACTATAGTGCCTTACCTTAGCATGCGAGGCTCTGCTGGGGCTGACCTCCATCCTCCCTTGCGGCTCATGGGATTCACTATGACGAATCTTAATATACCTAATTCCCACGAGGGCCGAACGGAGAGCAGTTTCGCTACGATGAATATGAGAGGAAGGATGAATGAAAAGATGGATGAGTGAGAAGGAAGCAAGGAAGGTGTGTTGGGATCGTAGCGGCTGGAGATCTGTTGTCTCTGCCTAACCCTACAGGGAGACAGGAGTGACTATATGTATGTATGTATGTAAAATAATAAGTGGTCTCTTTTCTTTTAGAGTGACCCTTCGATTAGATACGATATTTTAAGATATTTTAGAATACTGTTAAAATAAGTATGTAAGCTTAAAACCTTTTTTGCAGTTGGTCGGGTCTGGTTGGGTATGATTAACGACATTAAGTTTCATATTAATGTGACTTGTTTGTTAGATTGCAGTTTCTACTTAAAAACTTCCATTACAATGTTGACATTTTGATCCTCAAAGTCACTTTTAGTTTTGTTATTAACGGGTTCTCGGCCGCGACCTCGCTTGCTCCTTAAAACAGCTGAAATCGTCATTTGAATCAAGTTTAGGGGTACTGTAGTGATATATTCATAAATGTATCACTAGTGCATTAAAACCTTTTATATTATACTAGCTTTTGCCCGCGGCTTCGCTTGCGTGGGATTTGGTCAGCCACGTTAAATTTCGTGACAGATCATTTTAAATAAATATATATTTTTTACTTTTTTTTTATAGGATAAGAGGGCAAACGAGCAAGCGTGTCGCCTGATGGAAAGCAATCAACGCCGCTCACGGGCAACCGTGACACCTTACTTAATTTATGGTTCACAATTTTGGTCATAGTGGCTTCCACATAAAAGGTAGAATCCACATAATATGCTGTCGCGGACTTTTATTTAAAACTATTCACGACAAACAATCCTACGGTACATCATCTTTGTGTAACTTCAATGGTTTAGGCAGCGTACGCCAAGATAGCTCTCAGAGGCCAGACTTTTTTTCCGACTTCAATGAAATGTATCGTTATATTACGACCACAATTACATAAAATTATTACAAATTGTAGCCTATATGTTATTCCGATTTTTAACCTATATTACTGTAAAGTTTCATCCAAATCCGTGAAAGAGTATCAAACATACATGCGTTAAATTGATAAATTAATGTATAATAAATCGTTATAAAAGAAAATCCATTACTTCGTCTGACGTCTCATAATAGACATTTCACCCGTCCGGCATAAAACATTGAAATTATATATATATATATATATATATATATATATATATATATATATATATATATATATATATATATATATATATATATATATATATATATATATATATATATATAGAATTTAAATACTATTTTTTTAAACTTGTAGTGGATGATACATAATTTTAATACAGATTTTTCGTATATTAATTCATTAATAAAATTTAATTTTTAATTAATTTTAGATTTATATGGGCAAAAGGCCAATATTATTATAGTTGCCATAGTATTATATCCCTATCATCCTGTCTAAATCCATCTTTTCTTCTCATTTTTCTTCCCCTGCCTTTTCCCTTCTTGCCTTTCCTTTCCTCTCCGCCAATACACGGCCTGCCGTGCCAAAGAATACGTGGCTAAAGGCAAGCTTAGTCGCAAGCGTGCCAACCGTCCCGGGATCGGGTTCCCCCGGGTACTATAGTACCTTACCTCAGCATGCGGGGCTCTGCTGGGGCTGACCTCCATCCTCCCTTGCGGCTCGTGGAATTCACTATGACAAATCGTAATATACCTAATTCGTAACAAAATTCCGGTGACGTGGTTCGCCACCCGTCACGTCTTGATTCGCAAGAGGACGAGAAGCGACGAAAGGAGAGCCGTTTCGCTACATACATATCGTCACGCCTGTCCCCCGTAGGGGTAGGTAGAGACCACAGATCTCCATCTGCTACGATCTCGACATTCTTTACTTGCTTCCTTGACACTCATTACTCTTCTCATACAAACCTGCCGGTTAAAGGAACTCTTGACCTGGCCTTTTTTAAAAACTAAATCATAAATTATTTATTTACTAATAATTACGAAATCAATGGACGTAGCTTTGATTTTCGCATTGGTATAAATTTATAAATGTCCAATTTTGTAATTTCGAGTATTGCTTCCCCCTCAATTCGTCTTAAATAAGTGTGGTGAATTATTGTCCGTTCCTCCAGAAATGGGGGATCCATGTCCATCAGTGGCCATATATGAGCTATAGTAAATAATTGAACGAACAAAAAAATTAGACTACAATATTGTAGCTTTTTATTCAGACCTCGGTAGGTCTCGGACCTCGACCTCGGAGCTACGGTTAGCTTAAACTCAAACGCGAATCCCATTTGAATTATGTAGGACTATCTTGAACTTCACCCTTAAAATATTACAATACCATTTTTTCCAGCATCCTGTTGTTTTTCAGCTGTTACGTTGGAGGCGCGTACTGGCAAATTATTCATGACGTTCCGTTAAATATTTATTAGATATTTTTCGCCTGGTCTATTGTATAACTGTGTGTTTTAATAATATTCAAATATAGAAATGATATATTTTATATCAGCTATACCCGGGCCCGCCGGGCTTTTGTTGTTGGCTGATCTGGTGTTACTTTATCTTAAACAATTTGTCATAATATAGGGTAATTTTTTCATTACTTTTTAGTTTACAGCAGACGAGTCTGATGAGTTAGCGCAAACGTTTGCTACAGGGTAGCAAGCTTACAGACAGAGCCCGACTCAGGCTTCTCTCTGACAAGAGATCCTTCTCTTCCAGCCTGCACGTCACTTCCCTGTCGGGCCTGCGGTAGGGTGTGCCGCTAATTGCACAGCCAATGTGCAATGTGAAAAGTATGCTCTCAAAGTGAAGTCACAAAGAGGCTCTTTTTGTAGAAAGCGCGCAAACTTGTGTTTTTGGGGATTAAAGTAAACTAATTAATAAATTATTTAATCGCTAAATTTTTTTTTATGAGAAAGGAAGGCAAACGAGCAAGCGTGTCTTCTGATGAAAAGCAAGCAACGCCGCCCATAGACATCCGCATCACCACAGCGATCACGGAATCGTTTCCGGCCTAATAAGGACTTGATTAGTACAATGGCGACCAAATTTAATTAATTTTAGATTTATATGGGCAAAAGGCCAATATTTTTTTAAGGCTGAATAATCTTAAATATCTACATTTGAAATATTCTTAGTACAAGTAAAGTGAGCCGTTAGCGCTTCATGTTATTTTCCCAATAATTGCTCTTATCTCCGCCCATTAAGCTCGATCGTGGCGGTTCTTGTAAAGTGAAACTAAAAGCTTTATTCTCTTGTTAAAACGTTAAATGGATCGAAAAAATTGAGACTGAACTTTCACAATAAAGATTTTAACTTTATGTAAAAAAATCTTTCGAAGGTTATTTTGGGGGAGTATTAACTATTATGATAATGGTATATTTGATAAATGTGCGTCTGATATAACTCATGAATTACGTTTAACGTTACATGAATGAACATGAAGGCTGACAGTCCGTCTGCTTCACAAGCTCTGAGTCACTCAGAAGGCTATGGAGAGAGCTTCGCTCGGAGTTTCTCTGGTAGATATGATTCGGAATGAACAAATGTGCCAGCGAACTAAAGTCACCGACATAGCCTTTCGTATTAGCAAACTAAAGTGGCAATGGGCAGGTCACGTTTGTTGAAGATCCGACAATCGTTGGAGCAAACGAGTGCTAGAGTGGAGACGGCGTCTCGGTAAACGTAGTATGGGACGCCCCCCGGTTAGATGGTGCGACGATCTGCGCAGGGCGGTTGGCAGAAACTGTATGCGTGAAGCCGAAGATCGGGCTAGGTGGCGCTTCGTGTGAGAGGCCTATGTCTAGGAGTGGACTGCCGCAGGCTGTTGATTGATTGATTGAATGAATGTCATCATTGGCCTTTACTACACAGATGATTTACGGAATATCGTTCGAAAGAAAATGCTTCTTGTGGCTTAACGAACCGAAGCGAGTGTTGTATAAACCTGCCTCACAAGAAAGTGTGACTGGGATTTATAGCGAGACGCCTTGGTGCCTTGTAATGATCACAAGTCGCCATTGTGCTAATCAAGTCCTTATTAGGCCGGAAACGATTCCGTGATCGCTGTGGTGATGCGGATGTCTATGGGCGGCGTTGCTTGCTTTTCATCAGAAGACACGCTTGCTCGTGTTCCTTCCTTTCTCATAAAAAAAACATTAAGCAATTATATAATTTAATAATTAGTTTACTTTAATCCCCAAAAACACAAGTTTGCGCGCTTTCTACAAAAAGAGCCTCTTTGTGACTTCACTTTGAGAGCATACTTTTCACATTGCACATTGGCTGTGCAATTAGCGGCACACCCTACCGCAGGCCCGACAGGGAAGTGACGTGCAGGCTGGAAGAGAAGGATCTCTTGTCAGAGAGAAGCCTGAGTCGGGCTCTGTCTGTAAGCTTGCTACCCTGTAGCAAACGTTTGCGCTAACTCATCAGACTCGTCTGCTGTAAACTAAAAAGTAATGAAAAAATTACCCTATATTATGACAAATTGTTTAAGATAAAGTAACACCAGATCAGCCAACAACAAAAGCCCGGCGGGCCCGGGTATAGCTGATATAAAATATATCATTTCTATATTTGAATATTATTAAAACACACAGTTATACAATAGACCAGGCGAAAAATATCTAATAAATATTTAACGGAACGTCATGAATAATTTGCCAGTACGCGCCTCCAACGTAACAGCTGAAAAACAACAGGATGCTGGAAAAAATGGTATTGTAATATTTTAAGGGTGAAGTTCAAGATAGTCCTACATAATTCAAATGGGATTCGCGTTTGAGTTTAAGCTAACCGTAGCTCCGAGGTCGAGGTCCGAGACCTACCGAGGTCTGAATAAAAAGCTACAATATTGTAGTCTAATTTTTTTGTTCGTTCAATTATTTACTATAGCTCATATATGGCCACTGATGGACATGGATCCCCCATTTCTGGAGGAACGGACAATAATTCACCACACTTATTTAAGACGAATTGAGGGGGAAGCAATACTCGAAATTACAAAATTGGACATTTATAAATTTATACCAATGCGAAAATCAAAGCTACGTCCATTGATTTCGTAATTATTAGTAAATAAATAATTTATGATTTAGTTTTTAAAAAAGGCCAGGTCAAGAGTTCCTTTAACCGGCAGGTTTGTATGAGAAGAGTAATGAGTGTCAAGGAAGCAAGTAAAGAATGTCGAGATCGTAGCAGATGGAGATCTGTGGTCTCTACCTACCCCTACGGGGGACAGGCGTGACGATATGTATGTAGCGAAACGGCTCTCCTTTCGTCGCTTCTCGTCCTCTTGCGAATCAAGACGTGACGGGTGGCGAACCACGTCACCGGAATTTTGTTACGAATTAGGTATATTACGATTTGTCATAGTGAATTCCACGAGCCGCAAGGGAGGATGGAGGTCAGCCCCAGCAGAGCCCCGCATGCTGAGGTAAGGTACTATAGTACCCGGGGGAACCCGATCCCGGGACGGTTGGCACGCTTGCGACTAAGCTTGCCTTTAGCCACGTATTCTTTGGCACGGCAGGCCGTGTATTGGCGGAGAGGAAAGGAAAGGCAAGAAGGGAAAAGGCAGGGGAAGAAAAATGAGAAGAAAAGATGGATTTAGACAGGATGATAGGGATATAATACTATGGCAACGGAAGACAAGGAGTGACACAGTAGTAGCTCGGGAGGCCGAGGTCGCGTACCCGTATTTCAATATCATAAATACCGGACAAGCGGTTAGGGAAAGATACTCCCTGACCATATTAGCAGATTTAAACAAAAAGGAAAAGACAAAGTAAAAGAGGATACCTGCAGAGTATTTTTCTACGTTTCTTCTCTGTCCAGAGAAAATACTCTGGATGCTTAATTGTTTACGGACTGATTTAAATAAAATAATTGAAAATTTTTATGTATCGAAAAATAAAGAATGAACATTTGAATTTGTTGTCTTTTTATACGATTGGGAGGCACACGACCCAGCATGTCGCCTGATGAAAAGCAATCAACAGCACACCATATACCATAGACATTTGGCATTGGCACCTTAGGCATTGCAAATGCGTTGCTGGCCTTTGAGATAAGAGTAGGCTTGTTTTGTGAAGGTTCCAATGTCGTATTTGTTTGAATACACCGCTGGCGGTAGCTGTTTCCACAGGGTAGTGGTGCATGAAAAGATGTTTCTGGAAAAATGGAACGCCATTATTTTATTTTTGGTGAGACTAACTATACTATACTATTGTTACGAACTGGGGTTCGGAGATCGGAAAAATTAAATCGGCCACTAGTTTCACTTCTCTTCACTTTAATTCCACTTCTTGTCTTCTGCGGTTTTCTTCCGTATTAATCTTTTAAAGTCCCCTTTCGACGCACCGTCGCTCCTTTCTATCGGTAAAACGAATGAAAGTTCTAGCATTCCCAAAATTCGAAAACATCGTCCTGTCACTTTTCCGCGCGCAGCTATTTTCTATTAATTGTTCTTGTCACGCATTGACGGACGTCGTTTTAATTTATATTTAAAAAGTTGTAATGGCTTGCTTGACCTCGATTTTGAGATTTTAAAATGATGTTTTAATCGTTTCACATTAAAAATGATTTTTCATGTGTTACGCAACACTATAATGTTGTATTTAAATATTTGTAGCTATTTATTTCAAAAAATTTAAGTTCAAAAAAGCAGATTTTTTTAACAGTCCATATATGTCCCACTGCTGAGTACGGGCCTCTCCATTTCTGGAGGAACGGATGTTAACCCACCACGCTTGTCCAATGCAGTTTGGCGGGGTTCCAAACTCGGAATAAATATTTGTAATTCATACACATATTTATTCCGATACGGGAATCGAACCCGCGATAATTGATTTCGCGGGTGGAGGGCCCCGCCACTGAGCCAATCGCTCGTAAAAAGCGGATTAAAAACGTTTAATTAGGATAATGATTCTAAGCAAAGAAAACCAATCGTTGAATTAATCGAAGCCTTATCCTTAAGTATCCGAGCAGGGAGGAATAAAGGGGAATCTGATTTAGCAAAAATTAAGCGCTAGCCGTATTTACTTAGCGTACCGTACCAGCTATAAACTGATTGCAATCAAGCCATTTAATGTTTGCCGAGTTGCGGCGAACAAGTGCTTTGGATGCACTAGTTATAAATTGATGTTGGAGTTTATAATTGTTGTAAATCTGATTTTATTGTTAACTACTCACTATGTGGATTACAGAATAGTATTATAAAAGTTTGACTGATGAGTACTTTGACTGACTGATAGGTAAAAACCTGTTATTTAATTTTTAACAAGGCAATATGTGTACATATTAGCTGTCCTTTATTATGTGTGCGCGTATGTGTGTGTGAGAGAGAGTAAGAAATAAAAAAATTAATTTATGAACTGTTTTATTTAGCTCGACCCGTGTTTTATTTAGCCGACAAGTTCCCAGACAAATAAACATTATGTTAATTTTAATTTAGTAGCAAGGGTCCTTCAGAAGGTGGTCAGTCGAACTCTTCTGCCGTTACTTAGTACTTAGTAATCTTTTCGAGTTTGAACTCATTTGATTGGTTTTGACAAGTCCTTTATATTTGTTTGAAGAAAAACTTCTTCTTTTTCTTCTTTTTTATTGGCACTTCAATTCAAGATAAGTATTGGCTTCCTTTACAACTTTACCATAGATGTCCTATTCTTGGCAGCAAGCAGAAAAATCTACAATTTGGAAAATAAAAATAGATAAAAACCTTTACGTTAACTAATTTTTTTATATATTCATTCCTATCCCCCGCTGGGGTTGGCAGAGACCACAGAGATCCATCCGCTATCATTCATCGTAGCGAAACGGCTCTCCATTAGTCGCTTTTCGCCCTCGTGAGAATCAGGACGTGACGGGTGGCGAACCACGTCGCCGTCATTTTCAACAAATTTGGTATATTAAATTAGTCTTAGTGAATCCCACCAGCTGCGAACAATTTTTTTTTAACTAGTTTTATTATATTCCTTAATGGCTTAGTGACGAAGCAACCGCTTTTCTAGTTCAGTGGGGTTTAATTCTCTCAAGGGGGTGAATATATGTACACATATTTTTTCTATATGTGTAATACTGTTTAGCATGAGCCTTCCAAATTCTGGAAGAATGGACATTCACCTACTAGCTTCAAAGCGCTATTTAAGATACATTTAACCAATTATAAATCAAGTGGTCGTAAACCGATGTCTCTGCAGCATTCTCGGCATTCACTGGTCCGAGAAAATAACTAACGAAGACCTGTTAAAACGCTGCAATGAAATACCCATCAGCTTTCAGATCAAGTGTCGCAAGTGGAACTGGATCGGCCACACTCTCCACCGGGAGCCCAATTATATCCCTAAGCAAACCCTAGATAGAATAAACCCGGAATCCCCGAGGCAAAAGGAAGCGTGGCCGCCCAAGCAAACACGGCGACGTACGGTGATAGCAGAAGCGGGTAGTATCGGAATGACCTGGACGCGTAGCTCAAGACAGCGCGCGATGGCGGAGCACTGTGGATGTCCTCTACCCCACATGGGGGACATAGGAATATAAGTCAAAAAAGTTAGTCGAATGGCTGTAAAAAATGAATGAGTAAATTAAATTTATTTATTAATAAATGTTAATAAAACAAAAAGGCAAGCCATTGTTTCAAACATTCGCTATTCCTCAACACCCGGTCTCATAATCACTCAACTTCCAACAAAATTCATTACAAACCGAAAATCGAAGCGAAACTACCAACAAAAACGCGCCCGTAGCGAAGTACAAATTTAATATAACTTTTCAGCGGAACACGGGAATCGACTTCGTGCCCATTGTTTTGTTAACAATGGAAAATGTCAATGAAGTGTACACACAAAGGGCAAACTAGTATACAAAGTAAATTTGGAGACAAAAGCGTATAATCACTTGTTCTTTATGGGCGAAACTGGAAGATTGTTTAGCTTGTTTATAATGAAAAGTTAGGCGAAAGTGATTAAAATATTAACTACCTTAACACATTGAAGACGGTATGCGCTGAAAAGTGTCTAGCCTCATTTCTCACACATTTTTTATTATTATCACTACAACTATCAGTTTTTTGATGTCATTATGTTGTCTTTACTTGCAATTACACAATATTGCATCAGATTCCAAAAAACGTGAATTTTGGTCATCTGTCGCCGACAACTGAAAAATAAAAGACGAAATTCCCGTCTCTCGTCTTCAATGTGATAATGGTTAGCGGTAAAAACCTAAAGATTTCATCGCAATTTTCTGCACAAACCGTGCAACTCAAGAACAATTAACCATTGACGTGCATGATTTTTTTCTTGCTAGTCACCTGGTGGTAAGTGATCATCGCCGGCTATAGACATCCGCAAGGCTGAAGGATACGTCGTCTTTTGACTATGTCTTAATTGTTCGGGACAACTGCAGGTCGTGCATGGGCCTATCCTGGAACGAGGTGAAGCGTGCGACAGATCGAATTGGAGAAGCGTCGTGTCTGCCCTATGCCCCATCAGGGGGACTTAGGACCTAGAGAGGAAATAGAGAGAATTTTAAAATTTGAAATTACAAACATAATTTTTTTTTTGAATTTATTATTATATCTTTTAACATAGAAGTTTTTTTTTATTCCTACCCTATTGTTAAAATGTAGCCATGCTGTGAGCAAATTTAAAGAGTTATAATCCGGGCGTTATTAAGTTTATATTATATAGTATTTACTTACTTTTGTGCCTAATGTTTTAACTTATATATTTATTTAAATAAGTTGCAACATAAATCCTTACAAATGAATAATATGTTTTGTTAATGCGTGTTATATATATGTATGTACATGCGATTTAAAAGAAAACTAAATTACTATTATTGGAAGAGTTTTATTTGAAGAAGAGGTTGCAACACCTACCTAGGTTTTGCAAATAAAACCAGAGTGTTATCAGTAAAAAGAAATGTTTATTACATAAAAAAAATCAAGTAGGTGAGACACAAATTTGTAGGTTGTGGGTAAACGGCCGATCTGATTTTGCCACGTAAGCGGACTAACACTCCCCTGAGCTAGCTTGCGCTCAAAAAAAGAACCCTGCAAGTTGACAGCGGTTTGCCCTCAGCGATTGTAAAGGATGCGCTGAGACACCTAAATGTCGATCCCTGAGCTAGCTAGCACTCAAAGAAATAAACCGCAGGTAGAACCCTGCCATTACATTTGCACCGCAGGTAACATACTGGCGGAGGGCAGGTGGCACCCTGGACCGCAGGTGATACCCTCCGTTACATTGTGCACCGCAGTAGAATCAACACCGCAGGTGGAATCAACCCCGCAGGTAAAATGTGCAGGTGAAACCCTGGAAGTGACAGATACCCATCGATTACGACTTGGCCTATCAACTTCCGTTCTGGTTAATCAGCGACAACTCGTGGAAAACATTATGTCGAGATTGTCGTGGTGAATTAAAACCAGAACGGAATTACAAAATAAAAATTAAACAGACATGTTATTTAAAACTTACCCTAAAACGGGGTTTGATTCCTGCACTTTTTAAAATAAATACTGAGCGAGGGCGCTCTTAAGAGACGTGATGGTTCCCGTTGATCCCGTTTCCATAACGGACGAACCCTCACTGAGGTGGTGTCGATCCTCGGCACCCATCAGTAACTTCCATAAAAAACCCGAGCGGCACATGAATAAGGCCGAAATAGCACGAAGGCGCAAGCGCCGCACCTACACCTACTTGAGTTTACAAATTCCTTCTCAAATTCCTTCAATCTGTCACCGCGTTGCTTTGAACACTTAACGTATGACAAGCAAAAAATGTTCGAAGGCAGATCGTGTTTAAGTTATAATAACTCATTATTTATTATATTAGAATAAGTATTTAAATTTGAATAATGTTTAGTGTACTAATACTAATATTTTTAACTTATATTTAAACTAACTAAAATTACATCATTAAAACATGTAACCTTCCGTTACAAGGTTCCGTAAAGATCCAGGGTCGCCGTATTAGTGGTAGGGGTGACCTCCCATAGTACTATGGTACTTAATCCTGATGAATCTTTACTGATGATTATTCATTGGTATCTTTCCTATAGTCCGTTCGATATTCGAACTCATAGCCCTTACTATACACACAGAAGTAAAAGAGGTAGTCTTAATTTGGACCAAAAACTTTATGCTCCCTCAATATGGTAATATATACATATGTCCAAAGAATCAACAGTTATTTTCCCGGCGTACCTTTAGTGAGGTCGCTAATTAATTTAACAAAACTATACGTTAGAGATTCTCGGGGGAAATCAACTGGCCCTGTCGAAGAGTCTAGGTAAAGAGCTAATACATAAATTGCATTTCATAGTCATTTGAGCTCAGTGGTAAGGCAAGAGTTAATTTATATACTACATGTAGACGTTTTGAACTGATGAACTTGTATGATCACGAATAATTGAAGACCGAAATGGTTCAGTGGAGATTTTATCCTTTTCGGAGTCATTAATGGTTAGTTCATTCCCTCATCGAGATATTTGCATTTTTTTATCACTGGTCATATATGTCCCACTGCAGGGTACGGAGCTCTCCATTTCTGGAAGAACGGATCTGATGGTCCTGGAACCAACATTGTGGCAAATATGGGGTGTTTCTTTTTTAACAATATAGATTATTTGTTTTTTTTTAATTGATTCAACTTGAAACTAAACTTATTACTTACGGGTCTTCCACAGATATTCGATTATTTGACTGTTATTAAAATTACATATTTAAGTTTCCACTACTTGCTGAGTGTGTTACTTTCCTCTGATAAATAGTGTAGTAAAGGCCATATAAATGCCAATAGGTATAAATTACCATCATTATTGCGTCTTTTATTATATATAAATTGAATCTCTACTCTGTTTTGTTTTTAATTCATTATTATACTCTGTTTTTTATATAATTTTATTGGCTTAATATATATTGGCGGTGCTATATGATGGACTTAAAAATAAAGTTCTTTTTTTCTTTCTAGTTTCGTAATGTTTCACACAATAGTTTAATTACTTTTTCATTCTAGAACTGTTTTTTGTTTTCTCTGTATTCGTATACTAGTTAGTAAATGTTCAGTATTATTTTTTCGGTTTTTTGCGGATCTTAGTAAGAGAGTATATTTGCCTAGATATCGTATCGATGCCTACATGCCTGTCCGGTGGTTATGGTATTTGTAGGGCGAGATGCGACTAAAGGACAGCCGTTTCGCTACGATGAATGTGGGAGAAAGCATGGATGAGTGTGAAGAAAGCAGGGAGGGTGTGCCGGGATATTAGCGGATGGTGTTCTGTGGTCTCTGCCAACTCCTATGGGAGATGGGCGTGAAGATATGTATATGTATATATGTAAAGAATTTTAACAGTTCTTATAATAATAAAGAAAAAAAAAATAATATTTGACTAAAATATTATTTTATAAAAGTAATATTACTTTTAATTGTGATGTAGAGTTAGATTAAATTATCCATTATGAAAGAATTATACGAACTCTGTCACTCGGTTAATGAAATTATGTTAAAATGAGGACACAATTTAATTAAGCACTGTCGCTTTATAGTTGGCCACTACCTCATATAAATGCTGCATAATGTAAAAGCTATCTCTCTGAAAGCTTTTGTGTAAATATTGTTATAGTGTATTAACTTGTCCTTTGATATGGTTGTGTTATGTTGTGGAAAGTTTTATTCATTATGGATACAACTTAGATATTTTAGATAGACAGAATTTTTCGAAGCATTTCGATACTGCTTTTCGAATCGTTGTTCTCGGGTTCAATTGTCGCATCTGGATATACGGTTACAGGTACTTAGTCTCAATTTGAATTTAGACAAGGTTTATGTCCATTCCTTCAATAGTAAGGTAGATAAGGGCTGTTAAAAATATATTAATTCTCAGTCCGTTCAATGAAACCTCTTATATATAAGTCCGGCAACACCTATGCAATGGTTGTGTCTATGGGAAGCGTTGATTGCCTTATATATATATATATATATATATATATATATATATATATATATATATATATATATATATATATATATATATATATATATATATATATATATATATATATATATATATATATATAGAATTGAGAATTAGTGTCCAAATTGATTTCAGCTGGAATTAGCTTTAATTCTGTAGGCAAATGTTTCACACCGACATTAGCATTTGCAGCCATTCATTCCCTTGATGAAATGTAGCTCTCCCAACGCATTAAACTAATACTGACACTAATGACTGGGCTTAGAATTAATTTTCGCTCGAAAGTGGCTGTATGCACATAAACTAGATTCAGTACTGACGTAGGTATTTCATCGAATGAATGCTAATTGGCAATAATTTTGAAATCCAAACTGAGAGAACATTTGATGGATTTAGGATTATAGATACAAATGTATATTACTGTACACACTAATTAATGTACACTTATATAACATTATATATCAGTAATCAGATTAATATAGAAGATCAAACGGACAAAGAAATTGCATAAAGAATAGCTTATGGTTGAGATAAATACTGAGCACTAAAGGAAATTATGAAAAGTACAAATCTAGGTATGCTTATAAATAGAAAAACCTTTAATGTTCCTCCCATGTCAAACCTACGGATGAAATGCAGATGAAAAACGTGGTCCCTATACAAAAACCAAAGGGAGAAATTAGTAAAATCTCAGCAAGCCCATTGCTTGCTGAGATCGAAGCATCTTAGGTGTCAAGTTGAATGAAATTCTGAATAAAATTCACAGCTCCGACATACGGTCAAAAACCAGAATTACAAATATTCTTACACGTATAGACACACTGAAATGGAGGTGTATTGGACATATTATACGATGAAACTTAGGGAAATGGAACCAAAAGTAGTGTTATTTACACAAATGTAAAATAAGAAGTAAAAGAAAATTAATAACCAAATATAAAACATATATTAATGAAACTTTCGAGTTTAAAGCAATTTTGAAAAATATTTTTATACACATAAAATCCGATGAATCTGTGAAAACATTAGAACCTTCTTCGTTTAAGAGTGCCTCTCCGACTAGCGAAGGTTGGAAGCGAAATCAGAACTACTTTCCTCCTCCTTCGATAGGTGCAGCAGTTCTGGAGCACTCGCTATCCCGGTCCACTCTCTGATATTACATAGCTAAGACATTCTTTTTCGACCAACTTGTCGTTTGCCCGCGATTTTTCCCATCATAATCAGTTACAGCAACTTGTACCTCATGTCTTATAATATGACCCAGGAAACCAACTTTTTTACCTTTGACGGTCTGCAAAAGTTTACGTTTTTGCTTGACTTGTCGGAGAACCTCGTCATTGGCCACCCTTTGAGCCCAGCTAATAGCGAGCATCCGTCTATATGCGCACATTTCGAACGCTTCTATACGTTTTCTGAGGTCTTCTTTAAGCATCCAAGCCTCACATCCGTATAGAAGAGTGTGCCAGATGTAACAATGGACCATTTTAATGCGCAAGGAAAGTTTGAGGCTGCGATTACAAAGGACAAGTTTCATCTTGTTAAAGGAGCTACGACCGATTTCAATACGGATTTCATTAGAACCAACAACGGCAATATTCAACAAGGGTCATCATTAAGACAAGAAAAAATATGCTTTATCAGAACTAGTATACTACCACCGTGTTATGAACTTCACCACCATTTGCCATTAGATAGAATTGAAGTCAAACATTAATTATCTCCAGATAAAAAAAAATAAATGTAATACAGGTTAAAATTCCTTTCTGCTTACGCGTACATAATTTCTCCGTGATAAAACAAATTTGCATAGAAACAAGCCCGAAATAAATTTACTTGGTGATATACGCAATAAATCTATATGTACTATATATGTTTTTATAGAAAAAGTATAAAGGTAGCCCGCTTGCTCTTTTGCCTATTGATTCCATAAAAAAATTCTTATCAGCACACGTTTGCTTTTATTGTGCTTACCGATAGCTTAATTTAAGCTTAAGCTGATTGGTAGTGTGCTGAAGTAAATTGGGTTACATAACTCCGAACGAACATCGTTAAACTCCCAAAGGAGAGTTAACCCTAATCCCATCTATTAACGTTGAAATTTGTGCAATCAATCCGATAGAGGCAGCATTCCATCAAACGCGAATGAATAGCTGAAGTCATTACCGTTATTCACTCTAATTTATTCGACAGGAAACTCACCTCGAATTAACTAATGAATTGATTTAATTACTTTAAACCTTTTTCTTTGCTAACATTATTTCTTTAACAACTCATATATGACCCACTGTTGGGCTTTCCAATTTCTGAGAAATTAGATATTAACTGACTACATTTGTCCAAGACTAATTGGACGGATCTTCTATTTCTACAGTCCACGAAATGGAGGAATAAAAATTGACTTGTCCAAAGCGGATTGGCGGGACTTACATTTCAATTTACAGTCCATAAACGGAGGAATAAAGATCTACTTGTCCGAAGTGGATTGGCGGGACTTTTATTTCTATTCATAGTCCATAAATAGAGGAATAGAGATTTACCTCTCCAGAGCGGATTGGCGGTATTTCTATTTGAATTCACACTTTATAGATGGAGGAATAAAGATTAATTTGTCCAAAGTGGGTTGGCGCGACTTTTATTTCAATTCATACTCCATAAAAGGAGGAATAAAGATTAACTTGTCCAAAGCGGATTGGCGGGACTTTTATTTGTATTCATAGTCCATAAATGGAAAAGTAGAGATTAACTCCAACCACGCTTGTTTAAAGCGTATTGACGGAGTACCCACACTAGGAATAAATACCTGTAAGGCATCATGTATTTATATAACGATACGGGAGTGAGTTCGCTATTATTGACTCTGAAAGCAGTAGCTTCACCTTGTAACCAATTTGGCCAGTAACGATTTACTATTCAATAACATTGCATACCTTGTCATTATTGTTTTTGAGATTTAACGTGGAATATTCTTCATTAATTTAAATACAAGAGTAACAGTGTAAACCCGTCACCGGCAAGTGATACTTGTTGCTGCCGGAACAAGGAGGAAAATTAGACCGATTTCATAAAACAGCTGAAATATTCACATGAAAGACCTTTTTGTATCCAACGTACGAAATTGCGGTCCAATGATAACACGCATTTGCATAGAAACAAGCGCGAAATAAATTCGCTCGACGTTTTTACGCAACCACCCCGCAGGTGGTTGATTTCTTCGCATTTGTTTATTCGCTGCATACCATTAAGAGGTGGCTATTGTGAAGGGTATTTTAATAATTTAATTAAGAATGACCAAATGGGTCGGTAACGGGGCCCACGGAGTAAATCATTTCTTCTTCATCGTCAACAGCCTACGGCATGGCCATAGGCATCCCCAAAAGAATCGCCTCCTAGCCCGATCTTCGGCTTCACGCATCCATTTAAATTTATTTATTTAATACAAATTTTACAGTATATCATATGCTTCCTTCCTTCCCATATTATATATATATATATATATATATATATATATATATATATATATATATATATATATATATATATATATATATACGAAATCAAAAGCATTTTATATCTATCTTATGTGTGGGTGTGTGTGTGTTTGCGCATCGGCATACATATATGTATGGCCTACAGATATTTATTCCGAGTCCGATAAGCCCACCAATCCGCATTGAACAAGCGTGGTGAAGGTTAATGATTCTTCCTCCAGAAACGGGAAGGCAAGGGCTGTAAAAATAAAATTAAGGAATATTAAATTGTAACCGGAAGGGTTACTCGTGTACCACATTTGTGGTATTTTTAAATATAAGTGAATTATTCAAGCCAAATTGAAAGGAAAAAGAATGACAAAGAATCACATTCTTTAAAATTAAAATGATTATTTTTATGATTTTTTATGGAGAGGAAGGCAAAAGAATAACTATATCGTCTGGTAGAAAACAATTCACTCGGCCCATTTATATCTGCAATATCGCAGGTGATGTTTTATATAGGATACTATCATTAGAACCTTTGAAGAAAAGTCCAAATATTTCTGAAAGGCCGGCAACGCTTTTGCAATGCCTACTATGGTGCTACAAATATCTATTGGCAGTGTTGATTACTTTTCGGCTGCTTGTTTACCTTCCTATCCCATGGACGTAATCCTTGAGAAATAAATTCTATTATTTTTATACTACAAACACCAATTTTCATTTCAAAATTATATTTCAATATAAATGTCACAAAGTACTTCTTCTCGGAGCCATTCTTTAGAAAGATTTTAAAAACTATATCGTATGCTTTTATAACTTTTAAATTCAGAACTTAAATATAAGTCTTGTTCAACTGCTAAAAGAAGTTCTTTCTTCAAGTTAAAATACAGTATATAAAAGAGTTTAGCTTATTTCGAAAGAAGTTAAGAGCAAGTTAACTTGTTCTGGTACGATTCTTTGTGTAGCTGTTAAAAATCATGGGTGAAAGAAACAAACAACTTCTAGAATAAGCGCGATTTTCAGCAATTACAATATATGTAATGTTTCACACGTGGTAAGCCTAGTCAGATTCCAGAATTTTTCACAATGATTGTTTAAATAAAAATGTGTAGTTAAATTTCACAACAACACGCCATCATTCAACAGCACTCTGTGGCAATCTACTGCTTAGCACAGACCTCTCCCAAGAAGTGTTACCTAGCCTGACCTTCACGCATTCAGTTTCTGCTAGTCGTGACTAAGGGCGAGCTTAGTCGCAAGCGTGCCGTACGTCCCGGGATCGGGCTCCCACGGGTACTATGGTGCCTTACCTCAGCATGCAAGGTTTTGCTGGGGCTGACCTCCATCCTCCCTTACGGCTCGTGGGATTCACGAAGACGAATTTAATATACCTAATTTGTGTCACGTCCTGATTCTCACGAGGGCCAGAAGCGACCAATGGAGAGCCGTTTCGCTGCAATGAATGGTAGCGGATGAAGCTTTGTGATCTCTGCTAATCCCTGCGAGGGATAGGCGTGAATATATAAAAAAATAAATAAAAAAAAATAATATTTCAACAATAGACATAAATCTCTTTAGATCTTAGATCGATACAGTGGTAAAAGTCGATATTATATTAAATACCTAAATAATTTGACTTATTTTAAGGATAACATACGCCGGTATCAACCGGGAGTAGTCGTTAGAAGTGGTCGTGGACGATCCTAAATAAAAGGAATAAAAGTTCGTCGTTTGCATCAATCTATTATAGGAAGTAATTTTACTAAGACTACGTTTTATTAAAATAGTGGAATTTGAACGGTTGTTGGACCAAAAAAGGAATAAAATTTTAAAGAGAATACAATCTTTTATTTGCAACAAACTGTTTTTTTTATAATTTAATTATTTACACGTTATAATCAACATTAAAAACAATTAGTTTTTGACTGATCTTTTGAAGATTTGGCTGACTTTTTGATATTTATCACAATAATAAAAGTTCGTCGTTTGCATCAATCTAGGAAGTAGTTCTAGTTAGACTACGTTTTATAAAAATAGCGGAATAAAGGTTGTTGCTTGTACCAAAATAGGAATAAAATTATTTATAAATGACTTTTTTTTATATTTAATTATTTACACGTTATAATTAACATTAAAACAATTAATTTTTGACTATAGTCAATGTTTTTTCATTTTTATTAGATTTATCGCATTTATTTTATTTTGGAAAGCGACCGAAAGCTAATTTAATAAAGTATTATTGTTATAAAGCAAAATTATGTATTTGTAAGGGGTAAAGTGAAGATAAAAGGCCACAATGTGTAATGTGTCAGTGATCTCAGCCTTTAGTCCGCTTTGTAGTCAAGAGAACTATTCCAAACGCAATGGTTAACAAAAGGCTGCAATTTGTAACACAGTTGTAAATCACAAAGTCACAGTCGTAAATATAGAAGTGGGAAACGAAATGTAGGAATATAAATATAATTTTATATATTGTTGGTCTAATTATTGGAATTCATAACACTAAAAAAATATTTTTTCACTTTTGGTGCCATCTCAAAAATACCTCTTTTTTATACCTAAAGTAGATATTGTTTTTTTAAATAGTTCAACAAAAAATTAATTAATTTTATAGAAAAAAAAAAATTTGTTGTTCCTGTAACATTTAGTCATATATTAAAATGATATCCTCTGATTTAATGATGTATTTTAATATAATTTAATCAAAATTTATCATTTAATATATTTTTTTAATAAATTTAAACAAATTCTGATATATTGTTTGTTTATAAATACATATTTTTTGGCATCCACGTAGAAGAATAATGAAAATAAAGTTAGAAAAATATTTCAAAATTAAAAAAAATACACATACGCACATCTCATCACGTCTGTTTCTCGTAGTGGTAGGCAGAGACAACAGACCTACTTCTGCTACGATCACGGCACACATTTTATGCTTCATCCACACTCATATCTTTCTTCATACACACTCGTCGGTTAAGGGTACTTTCGACCTGGCCTTTTTTGAGAAATTCCAAAAGCACTCAAGAACTTTTGCGATTTGGTCTTTTTATACAATTTCGAATAAGACAATGATGAAACTAAAGGCATTACATATTTCCATACAAAAATTTTGCATTTTACCGTACACTATTTAATAGAACTTAGAGCCTTTTCCATCACTGTGTAACTTTCCAACACCATTCCCTCTGTAAGGTCTGTCTGTATTGCAGACAGGACGTAGAGAAATGTGTTCTACTTGAGAATTCCATTTCCAGACGCCTTTGTACCCGGCCCACTCGTCTGCAGCGGCGGCCCGATTGTATGCGATACCCTGTAGAATACGACACTGTTGGTACCTTATCAAACATTCTGACTGTCGTGATGAATAACTTTTTCAACAATCAAATGTCGTATTAGTTCGCAAATACAATGCTGAATCCGACTGGTTCCTCATAGTAGTGGTGAGTGGAAAGCAGTTTTTATAGTCGGCTCGATAGAGAAACATTTCCTATCTACAAACTTACGATTTTTGTGAAAAGAATTTATAAATGGTATACACACTCACACCTCTGATTCGATATAATTATTTATAAAATGTAACGGCGGCCATTTTTACGGATTGACGCAGGTAGGTACGAAATTGATTTATGAACACTCATACGTTTTGCTATTTATCTGAGCATCAAATGTCACCATTAAATTTATATTTCATTCTGTTATTTACCGAACCAAATCGAAATCGTCTTTTTAGATACAACGAGAATCAAATTATAAAACCAAAATACAGCCGATCTTTTTTATTGTAGAGACAGGCAAACGAGCCTATTTACCCTCTTGTAAATAATGATTACCGCCCAAGGATAGTATTAGTCAAAGTAAAAGCTTTGGCGATGCATTGGGATAATGCATAAGGATGCAGGATGTGAATATTGGAAGATGACGTAGGATTTAATGGGAGAAGAAGAAAGAAATAAGAAATGGGAAAATAAGTGGCCTCGGGATCGTTGTATGCAACGCGACAACACAATAAAATGCTTTCACCGCTTTTTAGACATCATCAACAATTCTTTATACTCCTAATATTCCTTTATGCAATTCTTCGATAGCATTCTAGATCTTCTTCTACGAGAAGATTGCGGTGGTGGTGATTTAAAATCAGAGGATCGGCTTGCTAATTTGTTTCCTTCTTCCGCTAAAAATGAAGCGACAACCATTAAAATGGGTTCAGATTTGATTCGTCAGAAAGTGGTTTATAATTTATTTTCATTCCCATATATATGGGTTTGGGAAATGACTCGAGTCTTCATAATGGCACCTTTCATTAATATACTTTAAAGTCTTCTAACTTAACACCTTTATATCTTACCTCGCTTATATTCGCTTTCAACTCTCTCTTTCTATCATATCGCCTTATTTGCACCACCATTCGAATACTCAGACATAATTAATACTCGAATCAACAATTGAGTACTTAACAATCCTACATAATTTCTGGAGGAATAAAAATTAATACATCACGTTAGTCCAAGGTGGATTGGTGAGATACCCAGACACACAATCATCAACTCCAAAAGCAATAGCTCCGTCACTGAACTATTTAAACCATCAAGGTTGCAGTTTTATTAATTTTTTTATCTGGACTAAAAAGGCACTGGAACTAAATCAATGCTTCGTACAAATTCCATCCAGAAAGAGAATGAGTTAGAGTCACTAACGCACCAATTCATTGCTTTTGATTAAGCGTGGCTTTAAAGATTGTTGTTATGCAAATTTCGTTGTTATTCCATCACCTAAGAGTGGATTTTGAATTGGAAACCGTGAACATCAACTCTATGTTTTGCAATCTAAACTAATGAATGCTAAAGTGCAATAATTTTGAATGTAATCAGAGTCAGTGGCTCGGAAATTATTCAGAAAGGGGTTATATCACGTAGTAGGATAATCAAAAGGCATACGTCGTATCAGTTTTATTTGATGCTGTTGTAATTAAATTAAAGCAGACGATGGTAATAAAGAGAAAGCAAGAATTAATAGTTCTACTCATATTAGTCTATACCTTGGTATATATAATATATTTATACATAAATATTTATCATTTTTGCATTCTACATTGTACATCGAAAAGAAATAATATAAATCTAAAAGATTTTTAATGGAGTCAGGCGTTATTTTGCGGAAATCCATTACTATGTGGACAGTTAGAACCTTTACTTAGCTAAGATCTGTGACAAGTAAACAAAACGGTTCTTAAAGGTTGTTTCCGTAGAGTCTACCGAAGTTGGTTCCTAAGAATCAATACACTTGACAAACAATTGTGGTTTAACAACATATTAACATTCTGCATGCAATGATTTGATGCCGCAAATGAAAATATTTGAAGCGTGAATACCGCACGGGTGCAAGTACAATCGGATTCAAAAGTTAATTAATATAATATTTTTATCCAAGAAGTAGTAACACAGACGACTAAAATCAAATAATTAAATAATTTCCACCAGAACATCGGACAGAAAATGAATAAGATTTTATTTTAAAAAGGTTATAAATTAAATACACTTGGGTAAATACAAATATAAAATGGTCAGTTAAGTGCGGCATTTGTTGAGAATTGAGAAATACAATATTTTTTGTTATTATAACAAAAAATATTGTATTTCTTTGTTATATTATATAATATAATATAACATAGTATAACATAGTTTTTATATTATATAATATTTTATATAAAATCACCATAAATGATGAATATTTAAAATTTTGTTCAATTCTAGATCTAATAAATTATTTTATTTCATTAATGTCAATTAGATGCCTGAAATAATGAATCACCTTTTTTAAATACCTTAATTGAATTTGATATCCCAACTAAAATTGATGAGCTTTTAATAACTAGATGTTTAGAATAGAAATAAGTTTTTTAAAAGATTCAACAGATATATTTTTTAAAATAATTGCAAGTTTGATTAAATTTAAATATCTACTGATAACCAATTGCTTAGTAGTGCGTATTGTTGCCGTCTAAGGAGTCAATTGTAGCGGGTTCCATTTCCGCATCAGCATCAAAATCAAGGACTATATAAATTGACTCATAAATACTTGGTTTTTAATAAATATTTCTTGTTTCTCTTTGAACAATGGATAAAAAGGCAATTGATAAAGGTGAAATCCATAACATTTTTATCTTCAACTGTCCCATGAAGCAATCCAGTTGTAAGTGAGGCATGGTTTAGGATATGTATATATGTATAACTATGCAAACTATGCAGAATGTTTGCATAGTAAACAGATCTATAACGATAATGTTATTTTAATCTTAGAACATAAATTACATTTTGTATCAAATAAATTGAACACTCAATGTTCAATTAATATGGAACAAAACTTTCAACATTTTGGTTTAGCTATATTTTATTTTAATTATGTGGCAATACCTATCTTTTCATTCTCTCGCCATCATTCATATATATCCTACTGCTATATAGGGGTTACCATGGTCGTCTAAGCGAGAAAGTCTAAGTTATCGCGAGAGTGGGAGGGTTCCCACAACTACCTGTCGTCCATGTATATATTTGTCTTATTGCGGGAATCTAACCCGCGATCATTAACTTCAAAAGAGGTAGCTTCACCACTAAGCCTTTAAATCGTCATTATTAATGATATTTTTATTTCAATATTCATATTTTAATAACATGTTTCAATAAAATATTATCTATATTTAAATAAAATGTTATTTTTGTTCCAATTAATGTTATTTGTATCTCAATAAAGTGTTATTTAGGAACATTTAAATAAAATACATATTATTAATATTTCATTAAAATGTCATTTGCTATTCGATTTTCTACCAACCCCAAATACTTTTGCATTATCAATTATAAATTTCGTAATGTAACAATCTAGTAACAGAAATCGCCTTTTAGACAGTTACAGAATTTCAGATGCATTAAGTAAAAGGCATGTTCGCGGTGTATTGGATCAAAGCCAACACTGGACTAAAATAAACAGAATAATAATAGATTATGGTCTTTGGTTAAAGCTAAGAGCTTTGACAAATTCTGCCTCAGGTCTAATTTTGTTGACAATTGAATTTAAAACTAACTACTAAAAAGTTTGTTGTGAAAATGTCATCAACTCAGTTTTTATGATATGAAATAACTTCAAAACAAATAAATATGTATATATTTTAGTATAATAAAAGAACACGAAATTTTTGAAAGGAAAATAAATTTCGAAAAAGTGAAATTTAAGAGATATTTATTTATTCTAATTAGTGCTGGGCTAAAACTATTTTTAACGCTGAAGTGGTAGCGCCACTTGCACTGCAGACGAATACTTTATCAATAATGACTTATTGTCTATAGCATGAGTGGGCAGGCTCGCCTTGGGAATTACCACAATCCTGCAGAAAACTGGCGTCTGAGTGGTAATATTCTGAAGTACAATTACCTAAAATAAATTTATATAAATTGTTTGATAAGACTTAAAGATGTGTTTTCAGGAGCAGGAATCGAACCTTGGATCCATAGTTCAGATAGTGAACAGTGCAATTACGTCATTTGGGTCTGATTAATGGTTAAATATTTAGTCATGAATTTGTTAAAATCTCTTGTAAGAAACAATTTCTAGTCTTAATTACTATGATTATAATAATATTATAATATCATCATATTATAATATAATATCATCATTCTGTGGCACTCCGTAGCAGGACACAGATCTCCCCCAAAGCACGAAACCTACCTCGATCTATGGCTACACTCATCTACTTTCTACCAGCCGATCAACGTTGTTCGTCGCTCCATCTAGCGGGGGAGTGATACGTTATATTACGTTTGCTAAAACGTGGTCTCTAAACCAGCACTCCGTTATTTTACAAATATAACTAACCAATTGGGTGGTAGGAATGAAGGCAACGTTAAAATTTGCATTTAATCTAAGGTATGATTTTCTTTTCTCTTCATCGATTGTTTGATGTCAGGCTTGGGAAACGAGGCTTGAATTTGCATTTCAGGTTCGGCACTTCATTCACTATTTTTGCGGAAGCCCCACAGAGGCTTTACAGAGCCCTAGCCTAGGATCTGCAGAACACACTTTGAGTATGACTGGTTTACATGTATTTATTCCTAGTCTAGGTACCCTACTAATCCGTCTTAGACAAACGTGCGTGATGCACCGTTGTAGTTTAGAACATGTATAGGCTGTAGGAAAAAAGAAGCATATAAAATATTATGTTTTACTGGAGCGTAGGTAGCACTCTAAAAAGATTATACAGTGCTTAGTTCATCACATAACAACTCTAACGCTTAATATCTGTATTAAACTTAAAAATATCACGTGCACAACGCTGCCGTCCAATGAATAGAGAGTCACGTCTAGCTGTGTACTATTGTACGAGCAAATCCCGAGACTGTTTAAAGAGTACTACTGCACATGTTGTACTCTTATGTAGAAAAGTCTTACGAAATATTATTTTTTAAATTAATATATTATATATTTATTATTATATATTAATTGAATAAATAAATTTATAGTTTTAAATTAATATATTATATATTAATTTAAATTAGTATGCTTTAAAATTTCGAATTGCTCGATAACGAATATAGGTTTTAATTTATTTACATGGGGCTATGTAGATATCTTATTTCTGGGCTAACTACAGACGAAGATAATAAAAAATCACATCATTTCTGTACTTTTAATATATGAGATTTCAGTAATTGTAATATAAAAATATGAAAACTCTCTGAGTACATTGAAAACATCCCCATAATTCGCAAAACTATACCATAAGGCCTTCTTTTCACGCACTTTGCGGAATTTTCAGTACTATTTTCGAATCGATACGACTTTGCAAACTTCAAAAACACGTCGTAATATTTCTTCCAGCCTATGCTTTTAGTGTTGCATGTATCCATAGACGTGTTGATTCATTTTACATCACATAACATACTTACTCGTTTGCGTTTCTTACTCATTAAACAGACTGAATTCCGCAAATGCTCAATAAACCCGTACAAATAGCATAAAAGTAACACCTACATACATGTATAAGATCGTGTTAGGTACGTCTTACCACCTAGAAATAGATACTGTTATTCATATCAATCAATCAATCAATCAACAGCCTGTGAAAGTCCACTGCTGGACATAAGCCTTCCCATGAAGCGCCACCTAGCTTGATCTTCGGCTTCACGCATCCAGTTTCTGCCAGCCGTCCTGCACAGATCGTCGCACCATCTAGCCGGGAGGCGTCCCAGACTACGTTTACCGAGACGCAGTTATTCATATACGTAGTTTTAATTGTACCACTATACAAAAACGTTTAAAATGTACCACTTGTGTGCATAAGTGTACAATTATTGCGTATCTAGATGAAACATATATTCGTGTAAATAAATGAGTGGTAAGCAGTAGTATTAACGTACTTAGCACGTCGCACCTTAAATGCATTTTGCACTTGTTTGCAAAACTTTTGAGACGATAAAGCAATTACTCATTTACATATATAACTGACGATCGTTAGAGTAGACGAGTGCTGCTGTGAAAACCATGTCTTTGCAAACACAGTGTGGAACGCGTCGGGCAAAACTGAATGTGTGAACCGAAGATCGGGATACCTGGTTCTTCTTGGAGAGGTATATTTCTTCCAGCAGAGTTGTTGTTGTTGATACTAGTATGGTAAAAGAGTTAATTGATATTTAATTTAAAATTCGTTTGTTTTAAGGAAGACGATTAATAACTTTTTAGAGATAATCTAAAGGAATAATATTTTATATAAAAAAAGTTTTTTTAAACTTGGAACATTCTCTATAGGACTGTATAAGTGAAAAACTACCCAACCAAAAACAAATTGTTGTGAGTTAAAACAAATATTAGTTGTATTTAAAATATTGGAACAGCATTAGAATTAAAGTCACCCCCCCCCACAAAGTCAATGGTTGCGGGTTCGATCCTCGCATCGAAATATATATTTCCTACAGTTAACGTCCGTTCCTCCAGAAATAGGGAGGCTCGTGCTCAGCAGTGGGACATATATGGGCTGTAAAACAAAAACCTTAAAACTAGAAGGGAGCATTTATCACCTGCGGTGTTCCATGTAGACACGATATAGGAGCATTCAAGAGACTAGAGTATGTGACCACAAAAGGCCACCAAAGCAGATGCTTTGCTAGCCTTTTGTGAACATATACTGCGAATGCGGATGCGGATGCGGATGTCTATGGTGGTGTATATCGGCGCTGATCACTCACCACAAGGTGAATCGCATGTTCCTTTGCCTACTCTGCTATAAAAAAAACACGAAGATCGGTAAATTTGGTACTTTTACTAGAAAAACTTCGAGCACATCCATCAACATACTTTTTAAAATGTTTCCAAATAATTATCCGTTTCGAAAAATCTTGTCGTTTTGTTTTGAAACGATCTGCAAACTTGGCTTTATGACATAAAAATCAAATCAATGTAATCCATGTACATATAATACATAACATTATATTTTAAGATATCAGAATATATCACTTACAAAATAAATATAAATATAATTAGTAATTATAGAGTCAATATAATTTTAAGGATATGTACGCACATTTTAAAGTCTTGATAAATGTATAAGTTCTTCATACGCTTTTTAAGAGGATATAAAGGAAGTGCTTTAAAGAATATACTTGTGAAAATAGATAACTATGTATTATTTCTTTTGTATTTCGTTTGAACCTGTCATCTCCTTAGCGGCTTACGTGAAGCGAATGTAATACAGTTGCCGCCTTTGAAAAATAATCTTTCGAGAAAAATAATAAATAAATATGTGTTATTTCTTATAACATAAACAAAAAATAATAAATAAATATGTGTTATTTCTTATAACAATTTTGTTGTTAATACTTTTTCGGATTTTCATGTGAACGTAAGCAAATGAGTATCAATAAAAATTAAATTAAATTTTAATTAAAATTAACATAATGTTCTATTTTCATGTATAGTTAAATAAGGTTTTTTGTCTATGATGATGAAATAACTAATTTTTCGTGAGCTTTATACGCTTCCACAATACCGAAACTTAAAAATGTAGTGTTTTTATCCTTTGAGTATAACATATAAGCCAGACAAACCCATGTAACGGAAGGTTACACGTTTTAATTATGTAATTTTAGTTAGATTAAAAATAAGTTAAAATATTAGTATTAGTACACTAAACATTATTCAAATTTAAATACTTATTCTAATATAATTTATTATAACATAAACACGATCTGCCATCGAACATTTTTTACTTTTCATACGTTAAGTGTTCAAAGCAACGCGGTGACAGATTGATGGAATTTGTAAACTCAAGTAGGTGTAGGTGCGGCGCTCGCGCCTTTGTGCTATTTCGACCATATTCGTGTACCGCTCGGGTTTTCTTTATGGAAGTTACCGACGGGCGCCGAGGACCGACACCACCTCAGTCAGGGTTCGACCGTTATGGAAATATCAACGGGAACCGTCACGTCTCTTAATAGCGCCCTCGCTCAGTATTTATTTTAAAAACAAGTGCAGGAATCAAACCCCGTTTTAGGGTAAGTTTTGAATAGCACATGTGTGTTTAATTTTTTATTTTTGTAATTCCGTTCTGGTTTTAATCCACCACGACAATCTCGACATAACGTTTTCCACGAGTTGTCGCTGGTTAACCAGAATGGAAGTTGATAGGCCAAGTCATAATCGATGGGTATCTATCACTTCCAGGGTTTTACCTGCCAGCTTTTACCTGCGGGGTTCTACCTGCCAGATTCCTACCTGCCAGATTTTTACCTGCCAGCTTTTACCTGCGGGATTAATTCCACCTGCAGTGTTGATTTTACTGCCGTGCACAATGTAACGGAGGGTGTCACCTGCGATCCAGGGTGCCACTTGCCCTCCGCCAGTATGTTACCTACGGTGCAAATGTAACGGCAGGGTTCTATCTGCGGTTTTCTTCTTTAAGTGCTAGCTAGCTCAGGGATCGACATTTAGGTGTCTCAGCGCATCCTTTACAATCGTTGAGGGCATACCGCTGTCAACTTGCAGGGTTCTACCTGTGGTTTTCTTCTTTTAGCGCAAGCTAGCTCAGGGGAGTGTTAGTCCGCTTACGTGGCAAAATCAGATCGGCCGTATACCCACGACCTACAAATTTGTGGCTCACGTACTTGATTGATTCTTTTTATTTTTATGTAATAAACATTTCTTTATACTGATAACACCGTGGTTTTATTTGACTAAATCCAAGTAGGTGTTGCACCCAAAGTTGACAGTCGCGTGGGAGATGCTACGTAAAGGTCATATCTAGACTTATTCTTTTTTTTAACAGCCCATATATGTCCCACTGCTGAGCGCGGGCCTCTCCATTTCTGGAGGTACGGACATTAACGCACCACACTTGTCCAATGCGAATTGGCGGGGTTACCAGACTCGGAATAAATATTTGTAATCCATGCATATATTTATTTTGATGCGGGGATCGAACCCGCGACCATTGACTCCGCGGGCGGAGGGCTACGCCACTGAGCCAATTGATAGTCAAGCTTAAGCTTGTTCAGTTAGAAATTAAACACCAGCTGTAAGAGGAAGTAAGTTAACATACGATGTGTATTTTTGTTTGTAATGCTGTTTTAAAAAGAATTTAAAAAAAATTAAAAAAATAACATTCTGCTGTATATTTATTACATTAAAAAACGAATATGTTAATGCCATTATACCTATTTTATATTTTATTATTATTTTAAAGCGGACTAGTAGTATGTTTTTATACTACTAGAACTTTTACGTTATTATATTATGCTATATGCTGTTAGCTGCTGATGCTGAAATATTCGTATATTTTACTTCATAAACTAAACCATGGCATGAAGCAGTCATGCAGTGAGATATAGCTGAAACTTTTTAGAAGTACTAACTTAGAGGCGTACCCGCTTGGTACTGGCGGGCAGCCAAGTCTCGACTGAAGTAAAAAGTGGAGAAATAGATTATGCAGTTTTGGCGTTGGCAATTTTTGCTTCGCCGGAGTAAGCAGTCCAATTTAACAGGCAATTGAATTTGACTCGATCGAATACAAATTAGGACGTTGCCAATTAATATTTTTATTCATCTTCTTTTCGAAATGCTATATATATAGTAGATTTCTTATATTAGATAAAAATATTTAATAGGAGTAGATAATTTTTTCACAGCCCATATTGGACTTACTAGTGGGTATGGGTTTCCCCATTTCTACAAAGAAACGACGCTAACTTCCCACGGAAAAAAATATTTATAAAGCATAAATATCCGCAATGTTTATTTCTTTTACTGGTCGTCTTTTATCGACTGGTAGGATAAATTTCGATGCAGGGAAAAAGGAAAGGTCGATAGGGGAAGACCAAGGAAAACGTACATTGGCCAAAATGCCAAAGTTTTAAGGACAGGCCAAGTCAAGAGTACCCTTAAACGGAGGGCTTGCATAAGAAGAGTGATGAGTGTGGAGGAAGAAAGGAAAGTATGTCGAAACAGTTGTAGATGGAGCCTACGCCTACGGAAAACAGCCATGGCGATGATATGTATGTATTTGATATATTATTATGATGCATATTATTATGACCATACACATAATTATCCCGATGCGAAAACCATACCGTTTCATATGAGCCAATTAGGTTGTCAAAAAATATTTGTACTCTATCACAAGGACAAAGTTGCGTTAAGTGGTAGCATTTTTCTGCATTACCGCGTTTCGTATGTATTAAATTTCTAGAAGCAGCAATAAGCAAGTTAAGGTATAACAGTACGGTGAGTACTAGATTCCAGCGGCCCGATTCTTTCCCACTTCTTCACCACCTATTAAAACCATGGCGAGTGCTCTGAGATGATCCATAGATATCTTTGAAATAATTGTGCACTACCGCACAACTGGACGAAAGGCGCTCCAGTACGGTGCATTTTTTCCGAAATATCTTTTGAATGCACTACTCTATGGAGCCAGCTACTTCCTGATGTGTTTCCGAAACACTGTGTGTGGTATCGACTTCGTCTATGGGTGATGTTGATTGCTTTCCATCAGGTGAAACGCCGGGTCGGTTGGCTTCCTATTCAATAAAAAAAACCATGGTAAAGTAATGTTAGTTCAAATGAGTATAATCGGGAAGTACCATAACCTCACAGAATATCGTGATAGCATCTTTTTGTTCCGCGTTCCATACAGTGAGTATGAGATAGCATAAAAAATCCGTCTTATACCCTTACCCTAAGGTAGGGTATATCTCTGATATGGTATTTGCGATACCTTAGCAGAGATATCCATGGGCAACGATGATTATTTACCATCAGATGATTTGCTTGTCTCTCTTCCACAAAAGAACTCATTTGCGGTTTTCCTAGAAAGGTGACCGGTGATCGATCAAGCCTACACATTTCTTAAAGACCGGGAACGTTTTTTTAATGCCTATGGCACTGCGGATGTCTACGGCGTTAATTACTTTCCATCAGGTGACACGTTTGCTCGTTTGTCATTAAATCTCATAAAAAATCGTATATATATATATCATCGACTAGAAAGAATGTCATAGAGAACTTTATCATATTATGAATATATGTAGCATGTCTCATCTCTCAGCATTTTTTACCGCTTCTATTATGGGGAGTGCTCCGAGGAATTGTTTGGAATAATTCCCGCCGCCGAATTCCACAACCGCACAACTCGCCGTAAAGAAAAATTTCATCCCCACCATCTGGATGAGTGGCGATCTACTACGGTGCGTTTCTCTCGTAACTTCTTTCCACGCAGCACCAGTTTATGGAACCAGCTACCCTCGGCGGTCTTTCCGAACCGTTACGATATTGGAACCTTCAAAAAACAAGTCTATACATACCTAAAAGGCCGGCAACGCTTCCGCGACTCCTGCGGTGTCGCGGTTGTCCATGGGCGGCGTTGATAGCTTTCCATCAGGCGACACGCTTGCTCGTTTGTCCTCCTATCCCATAAAAAAAAAGATGTTTTGGTTTGCATTACTATTTTTCTACACACGTTGTACCTACTCGAAAGTAACTTAAATTCTCGTCTCGCGACAAAAGTAAACCTCGAGAAATAACTTTAATTTCCTCTTAACCGTTAAGCAACGTAAGTTAAATTGTACGTGGTGAGAACAGTAATATCTTAATTGAATTGTATTCTGGAACTCACGGCGTATAGTGGTTATTGTGTGTTAAAGGAAGTATTGCTGATTAAGGAAAATAATTCCTTCACTTCGTTCCTGGGAGTTCCTGGAGTGAAAGTATCATTTTTGAAATAAAAATTTTTAGTCACGTCCTGATTCTCACGAGGGCGAAAAGCGACTAATGGAGAGCCGTTTCGCTGCTTAGAATGGTAGCGGATAGAGCTCTGTGATCTCCGCCAACCCCTGCGGCAGATAGGCATGAATATATAAAAAAAAAATATAGTTACTATTTTTCATATTTTTTTATGTAATAGTTTAATAAACGAACAACTGTCAATCATACTCTTTTCAATTCCTACTATTAGTTCTCATATCTCATATTTATATATTTTGTTCAAATTTTCAATCGTTAATAATATATTTTTTCATTCATCCACCCAAGTTCAAATACGTTTTTAAACTTGTAGAGAATGACACTTGACGTTAATACAGTTTTTTCAAATATTATATTATCAATTAAATTTAATTAATTAATTTTAATTTCTTATGGAAGAAAAATAATCTTCTAATTTAGCAGGATATAAAAGTACAAAATTGATCTTAATTTTTTTATGATACTTGTTTACAATTAAAACCCTTGGTAAAAAGTTGGTAAACATTTTTACTAACGATCAAACCATTCAATGGTAGAATGGAGCCCATGAAGGGTTTGATTCTGCCATTGGATGATACCTTTTTGTAGTGTGTTTATAATACTCTATCACAAAGTATATCGGAGTATTAGATACAAGGGCAGGTAAAACAAAACACGTCCGTTCGTCACAGCGTGTATTAACGAACAGAGCGGTAGAAGGTGCCGGGTATGCAACCTAAAAATTATAAATGTGTGGATATCACTTAATAGTTGCTTAATTTGATAAACGTACAAAAACATTAAAATTAAAAAAAAGAAAAACAGTCTACTTTTCGTCTTTAGCATGAATCATTTTTCGTTCGATTCTTCCTGTATCCGTTGGAACGATTTTATTTTCGATAAGATTTTCGATTTAGGGATATCTCGTAACATCAAACGTGTACAAAATATATCTAAAAACTAGAAACCAATTTATTTTTGTTTAAAATAAATTTCAGTTTTGACCGAGACTTGAACTCAGAA
Source organism: Baronia brevicornis (assembly GCA_031353405.1). NCBI lineage: Eukaryota > Metazoa > Arthropoda > Insecta > Lepidoptera > Papilionidae > Baronia > Baronia brevicornis. Next base: position 362,773 of record JASFAT010000503.1, read on the forward strand.
ATCTTGGTTCAGATGCGAAATTATAAACCGTGAGCTAAAACAACGTCGAAATTTTAATATTAATTTTATTGAGAAATTTCCTACTTTCTTAGATGAAAATAAAACATTGTATACGTATGTTATTGTAAATGGTAGAAAACATGTTTTCATTTGTATATATTACTATATATATCAGGCGTATCAGATTAAAGTTCCACGCCGTGCACTTCGGCGTCTCAATATCTGAAGGAATGCATATTAACCTTTAACATACATATATAGTTGTATATATATTTTATTTTTCACTATCTGCATTACCTCCCAAATACTTTTCCTAGTTTTGCCTTAAGATTTCATGCATTGTATACATTGCATGTACGTTTTAGTATGTTAAAATGTAAAAAAACATTATCAATTATTTATCTTGGTGCAAATTTAGAAGCCACGATTGAAGACTCTGAAAGTGGTAGCCTCGCCACTAAGCCATTGAGATCTTCGTGCCTATATTATATAATAGTTTCAAAGTGTATGTTGTGTATTCATTTACTAATTTCCCTCCGAAAATAATCCATTTATAAACTCGTTGCCAGAAACAACCGTACTATAAATAAGTTCAACACAACTTAAATCGTACAGAAGCGTTGAAACTACAAACCCCAATACGAGTGTAAGCCCTGTTTCAATACTAGATTTTACAGCCAACTTTGTGACATAGAATGCGACCCAACTTTTAAACTGCCTTTGTATTAGCTTCTGCAGGCCAGTGAAAATATATCCTAAATTGGAATACAACGAATGAAGTAGAGACATTAAGAATTATGCGATTTTGTGCTACAAACCAAGGGGCTTGTTGAGTCTGTGGTAAACCTACTGGATTGATTTTCATATTGGATTAAATATATGTATGGCCTATAGGTATTTATTACGTGTCTGGGCGCCTAAGCGCCTTTGACGAACATGGTAAGATAATGTCTATCTCTTCAGAAATGGGGGCTTCCGTGCCCAGCTGTGGGATATGTAGTGTGTGAAAAAAAATTATTTTGATGTAATTCCCAGCATAAAATATAGTCACCTTCGTTTCTTCTCATGGATGTTGTACAAAACGACTATATACGGATAAAATGCCAGTAGATGGACAAGAGCGATCTACGCGAGTAATAAAAATCAATGTGCGATCTCAATTAAACAGACTGAAGTGGCAATGGTCTGGTCACCTTTAACAGAGATCTGACAACCGCTGAAGCAGACGAGTGCTGAGTGTGGAGTCAAGTCCGCGTCTTAGCAAAAGAAACATGGGACGTCCCTCTCCCCCCCCTCGACTACATGGTGCGATAACTTACGTAGGGCGGTTGGTAGAATCTGGATGCGTGAAGCCAAAGATCCGACTAGATAGATAGATAGATTAATTTTTAAGGGAAATAGGGAAATTAATTTATTTACCTTTGCATCAACCCATATAAAATTATTACAAACACATTAAATTATTACATAATCAACAGTACATACATATATAAGCAAGCCTTATATACATGAGACATATTGACATTATTGACAATACGTGACAATACTAATCTTACTGAAATTTAACTGTTGTTACATATTTGATTGTTAAGTAACATAGCCTTATACTTTTTTAAATATAAAGCCACTATTAGGTGGCACTTATGGAGGAGGCTTTTATCCGTTGATGGGGGCTGTTCATCCCAAACCTGTTCGCCAATCATGGGTATTATGGCAACATTCCTCAATATGATAGAGGTAGATTTTTAAATCGATCACTTGACTCAAAAACCGTCGGAGGCGTTAAATGAATTTTAATTTGAAACCTTCCACGGAAAGCATTAAGCAGTTCTATTGAAAAGACGAACCATCAATCAATTTTAATCAAACTTAAAGTATCTACTTTTTACCGCATTATTTTACGTAAAATTCCTTTCATCAAAGCGGTTTATGTGAATTTCAGTTTGCAAGTATTAGCTGATTAATAAATTAGATGTTTTAACCGCCCGAGGGAAGGATCCACTCAAAGGGATTTTTCCTCGAGTTCAACATAAATCAACCTTTTGTTATGATAAGAATCTCGCAAAATATCTTCTCTCATCAATTATACGCCTTACACTTTTTCTTCTCTAACATGTAGAATAAATTGTGGGGCGGTATCCAATTTTACACTCCAAACTTGTTATAAAGGTACAAAAAATATTTTGTTTACTATTTAATTATATATATTGTTTTAATTTCATCAATACCATTAGAAAAATGATTTGATGAAATTAAAAAGGTTGCAGGGATTTACTGGATCCTTCTGTGAGGCGTTATTTTCAGGACTATCTGTTCCTTGTTTCGTGATGATGATAACACGTCAGTAAAACGCCTTTTTCAGGGCGGCTGCACTTGATGTTTCAATGATAATTACATCGATGCTACACATATATTCCGTATGAACTATAACTATACCAAATCTTATATTTCTCCGTGAACATAATGTGCTTAAAAAGGGTTTCAAAGTTTTTTAACTTACGTAATAATTACATTAGAAAAAACTTTTTACCCCTTTATAAAGACAAAGGCGCACAGACCCCGTTTGTTTGGTTACCTGGAGAGGATGGAAGAGGATGGAGTGACCAAAAAGGCATACATGGTAATACCGTAAATATAAACCGGCGTCTGAGTGGTAGCTTAGCTACCTCGTTTCGTATGGTGAGCGGCCTAAGTTCCGGAGGCCCAACACCCTCTTCCTCCCACTCCCACACCCATAACGTCACTTTCCTTAACGCTTCGGCAACGCTTTCGCACTGTCTATGGCTGCTGCGGATGTCTACGGGCGGCGTTGATTGCTTTCCATCAAGTGACACGCCTTCCTATCCCATAAAAAATACCGTCCGGTCGATGTCCAGTCGGTTGCAAATGGTAACGATGGAGCGATGCAGTGATTACTGATCTGATCGCGCTTCGGGCTAGCGATAGGCACCCCAGCCTCGTAAACAGTGGCGAAGTCTCGTTCCGGAGACCAAGATAATGTGGTGGTATTGTAGTGCTAGCGTAGTATTAATAAATATATTTTCAATTAAAAAATTCGATACTCTGTAAGTTATTTTCTCACTCTAAAATCTTGAGTGGACCACCAAAAGTGTCAAATATAAAGGGTTTATAATAAAGTATTTCGCGAATACACTCGAGCACAAAGCAAACCGCTCGTCCGTACCTTTTATCTGATGAAACGAAAATTCGATATGGTCGCATGAGAATTCGATACTGTATCAAATACAAATAAAATGAATAACATTCTTGGAGACGAAAAATGATATTAGCTAACTGGAAACCTTAGCATATCTCTATAAAATCAAAGTAATATCATTTACATTTTAGATTATTTATCTTTAAAATATACATATAATATGTATGATATCTTTGTATCTCCAGTTAGGCCAGTTTGGGATATAAGCTTTACAGAATATCCTATTATAGACTTGGCCTAAATTGACCAATTGAATGACTTTTTTTTTTGCTCACAATGATTTTAGTCAAAAAAAGATCTGGCGATTAACGTCGTCGAATGTAGTACTTTCACAGGCGATCCGACCCATTCATGCTACAGACAAATATTATGCCATTCTTGACAATGTATTCGTCTGCAGCGTAGCTCTACCACTATTAGATAGATACTAGAGAAAACTTGGTAAACAAAATCATAAGATTCAGGTGATCTTTGTCAGGAAATCCATAATTTTTGCAGCAGATAAATGCTGGAATGGAACTTTGAAGTCTACTTCTCGGAAAAAATGTTGCAGAGAATCCCCGGCTAGATGGTGCAACGATTTGCGATAGCTGGCTGACCACAACTCAGTAGCCGAATATCTTGTTAACTTACGTGTCTTGCAAGAGGGCTATATCTAACGGTGATAATTAATATTATTAGACTAGCTTAATGCAATTTATATAAAAATTACATTTTATTATATTAATTATATTATATTATATAATATTTATATTAATTTTTATTAATAAATATGTAATGTAATTTTTTCTTTTTTGTAAACCATATTTCTTTTTGGTTTGTATAATTTGGTTCATTGTTTTGTTTGTTCTTTGTAAAATTATATTAAGTATGGCAATTAGAATAATATATGTAATACATAAATGTGTCATAGAAGGAAACTGTCTGCCGTAGTACAGGGTTCGCCCGGTTAGTTCGGTAAGCAGTGAAACAAAATTGTAAACTAAATGTTCAATATCTCGAAGCGGGATCGAAACCGACTATCGACTGCAAAACTATAAATAAGATAATATGTTTATATTATCTTATGTTACATAACTTTAATAAAGCAATAACACAAATACAGCAAATAGTTTGTCGTTGCTAGATACAAAACAAGATTACAGCGAAGCAAAAATATTGCTGCAGCTCTGTTCGAAAGTTATTGCCTCCCGCATCTGTTGCAAATATTCGGACCGAAATTTCATCGAATCCAGACGACCTAGTAACTTGATTCTCGAACCTTGTTATTGCAGCAAACTAAAATTTATTTCAGACATTATTTTTTTATGGGATAGAAAGGCAAACGAGCAGGCGTGTCATCTGATGGAAAGCAATCAACGGCGCCCATAGACCTTCGCAGCGTCCGTCATAGGCAGCGCGGAAGCGTTCCCGACCTTTAAATTTCACTATGGGAGGGGTAATGGAACAGGTGGGGGGTTGTTGGGCCTCTAAAACTCGGCCGCTTACCGTACGAAGTGCGGTAGATAAGCATATGAACAAATATATGTATATAAGGCCTAGTTTTTTAGTCAATTCGCATTGGATAAGCGTAGTGTGTTTATGTCCGTTCTAATATCTTCTGTTCTAATAATCTGATAAAATCTTGTACAGCATTGAAACTGACTGTTTTTTGGAGTGATCATATATATTTCTTGCAGACATCTTAAGTTTTTTTGGTGATAACTTCATTTTGCGGTTTACTACATTTTATCTTTTCTGCGTCGATATCTATGTATTACCGTCATATACAACAATATTATACGTAAGCATGAAACGTTAATTTACTTTGTAGAATAAAATAATAGAAAAAAAAATTGGACAACACCGAAAGGAACAAAATCGTCTTTAAATCATTAACCATTGTATTTTTACCACAAAAATGAATCGACTGAAACAGGCAGTGAAGATAAATGGCGCCAGGCTGCACAGTTATCTGCTCCTGACAATTGATTTGAATTGGTTCACTGCTTTTAACTTCAGCATTTAAAGAAATGCAGTCCATGTTCAAGCATCGATACGCTGAATTGAATTGTCTGCCACTCGAATGTTTTCGTTTCCTTCACAAATAACATTAATGCTTGAATCGAAGTTCAGTCAACCATACAGATAGAAATCTCTCTTTTGTCTCTAATTCTTCTTGCAAAATATTTTATATTGTGAATGTATTTGTTATGGCATAGGAAAGCACAGTAGGCGCACAACTCCGCCCATAGACATCCGCAGCGCCATAGGCAGTGCGGAAGCGTTGCCGACCTTTAAGGAAAGTGTCATTATGGGAGTGGGAGGGGGAGAGGGAAGGGGAGGGTGTTGGGTCTCCGGAACTCAGTCACTCACTGTACGAAGCGCTATCCAACAAAATCTTTATAACTTCCTCGGAAAGACTGTGAGTAGAAGTCCCACACGTTGCTGACAGGGAATAATGATAACGAAGACTTGGCAACGAAGGCTGTTTCTTAGGTTTCGGATCTTGATGAAAAAAGATACAATTGATAGAAGACGCATCATGGCAGCAATAGAGGAGCTTATTGTTTATATTTCTATTTATGTTTAAGAAAAATAAATAAATAAAGGTATAATCTCTGGGCAAGACATATAGACATAAAAAAGGAAAAGTAAAAAATGTATAACATTACTTAGTAAGAACCAAATTGACATTTTTTTTACAGGGCAGTAGTATTATAATATTAGTACTTGCTGGCACTTATGTTATTATATTACGTGTCTATAAGTATATTTTATGTGTATATATGTTATGTATGTATGTACTTATATATGTGTATTTTTATATGTATTCCTAATTAGAATAATGACCAAATAGGAAGGTCTCAGGACGGGTTCGCCTAGTGAGACCGACTATGCTCCATCCAACTTTACTGTAAATCGTCATAAATAAAATAAATGTAGTAAAATTCTTGCGTTGACGTAAATATAAACGTGTGTTATCGCTAAAAGTGGAAAACATAACACAGATGTAACCCCGCGCTTGGATTTACCGAACTAAGTTTTTGACACACCGCACGACCTCAATTTCGAAACTACCTTTGCGGAATTAGCGGTTTTACTGGCCGAGCAGATAAATTTCACTAAGCTTTCAACTGTTTTGTTATTAAATATCTAACTAAGCTATTAAATTTTATTCATCGTCTGATTAATAAAAATTCACACCTCATTCATCACATGAAATATATATATATATATATATATATATATATATATATATATATATATATATATATATATATATATATATATATATATATATATATATATATATATATATATATATATAAAGTACTACTATTATATATATATTATAAACAGACCTATACATATAATTTGGAAAATGTCCTTAAAGAGGAAACACGCGCATATAACGCCTAATATAAAAAATAAAATACATAAAAAGCTAGGAAAGGTTTTCTTTACACTACCTCCTTACTACCGGATCAACATAAGTTTTCCAAAGGTCATTACACAATTTTTTTGAGTTGTTATTATAAATTTGAGACTAATTTGAACAGCTCGCATCTTTTGGCGTCGTAATTTGACGTCAGCGCTAAATATCAAAGCGATTGCATAAAAAATTCATAAAAATAAATGATTCACAAACAAATCATTATACACGATCAAATACCTTTTCATATAGATTATATATATCAGCTCATATAGATATATATAGATGTCAGAAGTTCATATAGATCACACCAACCTGTGATCTGCCTACCGCCAATTCTACGTAATGTCCTTCATGAATAGAAATAAAAAAAATTGTGTAATGACCTTTGGAAAACTTATGTTGATCCGGTAGTAAGGAGGTAGTGTAAAGAAAACCTTTCCTAGCTTTTCCTATATATATATATATATATATATATATATATATATATATATATATATATATATATATATATATATATATATATATATATATATATAAACAGCCTATACATATAATTTGAAAAATGTCCTTAAAGAGGAAACACGCGCATATAACGCCTAATATAAAAAATATAATACATAAAAAGCTAGGAAAGGTTTTCTTTGGTTTTCATATTACACACCAGTGAAGTACTAGAGAAAATAGAATAAAACAATGTTTATCCTGCCTATACACTACATTCTTACTACCGGATCAACATAAGTTTTCCAAAGGTCATTACACAATTTTTTTTATTTCTATTCATGAATGACATTACGTAGAATTGGCGGTAGGCAGGTCACAGGTTGGTGTGATCTATATGAACTTCTGACATCTATATATATCTATATGAGCTGATATATATAATCTATATGAAAAGGTATTTGATCGTGTATAATGATTTGTTTGTGAATCATTTATTTTTATGAATATTTTATGCAATCGCTTTGACATTTAGCGCTGACGTCAAATTACGACGCCAAAAGATGCGAGCTGTTTAAATTAGCCTCAAATTTATAATAACAACTCTGGAGTTCTATGACTGACTGTTTTTTGTCGATAATGAACTTGAGAATACCATACAATGACATCTGTGTCCTTTGATTGAGTTAATAATTAATTTTCTTCTAAGAGTACCTCTCCGACTAGCGAAGGTTGGCAGCCACTTCAGCACAACTTTTCTCCTCCTTCGCGAAGTGCAGCAGCTCTGGAGCACTCGCTATCTCGGTCCACTCCCTGATATTACGTAGCCAAAACTTTCTTTTTCGACTAACTTGTCTTTTGTCCGCGATTTTTCCCATCGAATAATTAATAAAATATCTTTATTATATAATTTTTGGGTGTTGTGTTTACGATCAAAATAACGGAAATATACTGATAATTATAAGAGTATGTTTATTTTATAATATGCTGCATTAAAGAAAGATCACTTTAATATATAACTTGTAAAGAAATATTGCAAATTTATTACTTACGACATGGCTTTATATACACGCTATAAGCGTTTAGATCTTGCGGCGACTTTCTCAAACAAGTATTTGTAGACAAGTAGTAATAGTAGGTGCATTATAATATGTATACATACATATAGTCTCCCTTTAGGGTTAGGCAGTGACCACAGATCTCCATCCGCTACGATCCCAACACACCTTCCTTGCTTCCTTCACATTCATCCATCCTTCCTCTCACATTCATCCTAGCGAAACGGCTCTCTGTTAGTCGCTTGTCGCCCTTGTGATGGGTGGCGAACCACGTTGCCGTCATTTTATAACGAATTAGGTACAAATATCTATAAAATGTATCGATAATCCTAAAAAAAACTGAAATGAATCATTCCATTAGCATTCTCTTTACTATGGCATGAAAGGTCGTATTTTCTATGGAAATCGGAGCAAACTCAAAGAACTTATTATTACATGGAATGTATGTTATTTAAAATACAACAAAATACATAAAATATTGGTAATTATTCAAAGTATTTAAATTTTAATGTCATAATTTGAAAATATATTTTATAAATTAAAATAAAGTAGAATATATTTTCTAAAAATAGTAATAGTCGCTTCTTAACTACACCCACAAAAAAGGTGAAAAGATCTTATTCCATAATCAGGTTCAACTAGTATATTATACCTGCTTTTTTATTATAGTTAGGCTTGTAATTAATTAAATTTAAAATTAAAACTAAGAAAATAAATTTAAATTAGCATAAATTGAATTTGCCTGATTTACTTTCTTGGCTTATAAGCTACTATAAAAACTTTAGTGCTTGCGTAAATTGATAAGCATAAAACCACAGTATAATTAGCAATAACTATTTTTACGTGACTCCACGTTAAAGCGAAATAATGAATTCATAAAATATGAATATTCTAGTACCTTTTTATTGGCAGTGAAAATTAAAAGAAAAATCAGAAAAATATAAAACCTTCCATATCCCATAATCGCATTTATATCAACGAAATCTTCTATACAATTTTTTTTCGACAGCCCATATATATTCCACTGTTGAGGGCCTTGCCCATTTCTGGAGTTAAAAAAAAAGATGTATACATCTGCGCAGGGCACGGAAGAAAATAAGCCATGCTTATTTTTAAAGTGTTACCAGAACTTTTTTATACATATTTTTAATGCACATACATACACTCACATACACACATATCCTACTAATATTATAAATGCGAAAGATTGTGAGTATGTTTGTTACTCTTTCACGAGAAAACTACAGGACGCATTTGGATGAAACTTTATAGTAATATAGGTTATATACCGGAATAACATATAAGCTACAATTTGTAATGATTTTATGTAATTTTGGTCGTAACATAATTTTACTATTAAGTAAAAAAATATATTTATTTAAAATGATCTGTCACGAAACCTAATGTGGCAGACCAAATTCCACGCGAGCGAAGCCGCGGACAAAAGCTAGTTTTAATATAAAATTTTTAAGGTTTTTTTTCCGCCGCCGAATTCCACAACCGCACAATTCGCCGTAAAAAAAAGTTTCATCCCCACCATCTGGACGAGTGGCGATCTACTACGGTGCGCTTCTGTCGAAACTTCTTTCAACGCACCATCACTTTGTGGAACCAGCTGCTTGCGACGGTCTTTTGACATTGGCACCTTCAAAAAACAAGCCTACACATATCTAAAAGGCCGGCAACGCTTCCGTGACTCCTGTGGTTTCGCGGTTGTCTATGGGCGGCGTTGATAGCTTTCCATCAATCGACACGCTTGCTCGTTTGCCCTCCTATCCCATAAAAAAATATATAATTATTTCATATAAACAATATGTTATATACATAAATAATCAATTAGAAATAAGAAGTGGAAGGTGGAAGTGACCTGAGATATAGGCTCACACCTAGTTCAGACACTAGCTCGCCATATGAGTGTTATTCTTACTCTATATTATAACCTATACCTGTAACTTTGTAGTGTGAAATAAATGATTATTATTGTTGTTAAAACATATTATATTTAATCCTTTTTCTTATACAAGTATAAAACGGTAATGCATCAGCCGCACTTAGAAGTTTGTAATTTCCAAGTGATTAATTAAAATTATAACTCCCTCTTCAGTCGTTACCTTAGTAATGAGCATCGTGACTCATTTGCTAGATTGTGTTGATTGCCTCCTTCCATTTACTGCTAACTGTGGGCTGTGAAATGCCACGCTGTTCGGAATATTAAATTGTTCTGATACCAGATCTGACCAATACTTACGGGTTCATCTTTCGTCACTTTTTTCTTCTGTTTTAATTTTCAGATTATGATGTACGTAGGTTATAACGGTAAATTGTTTATAAGATAGAGTTTTTTTAATCTCCTACCAGCTTCACATTTCCACTATCAGACTACGTGATATTATAAGTTCTATCACCATCACGATAGGACGAAACCTATTTTTGTTATATATTTTTTGATTCGGGATTCGAACACCTTAAATTTTTTATTGGATAGGAAGGCAAAAAAGCAAGCGTGTCACCTGATGGAAAGCAATCAACGCCGCCCATAGACCTCCGCAGCGCCCGCCATAGGCAGTGCGGAAGCGTTCCCGACCTTTAAATTTCACTATGGGAGGGGTAATGGAACAGGTGGGGGGGTTGTTGGGCCTTTAAAACTCGGCCGCTTACCGTACGAAGTGCGGTAGATAAGCATATGAACAAATATCGGATTCGAACACCTTAAATTTTTTATTGGATAGGAAGCCAAAAAAGCAAGCGTGTCACCTGATGGAAAGCAATCAACGCCGCCCATAGACAGTGCCGGCGTTAGAGCCACTGACACCCTGGACAAAAATATTCTGGCGCCCACTTAAGGAAATCAAAATCAAATGTTAATTTTATATGAACCAATATGAAACCATATTTAGAATTTCAACTGTGACCTGATGACTGTGCTAACGATGTGGGCGTAGAAAGTTTTGTAGCCCCTTTTTTTCTTCTTTTTAAATATTTTTTTAATTTATTATTCAGAACGTTTAGCCACCATGCGTGTCCATTTGGAGGTGGAAGCATCCCACCCCAAGCAATAGCGCCCTGGGCGGTCTCTCTATTGCCCCCCCCCCCCCTATTTCCGACACAGCCCATAGATATTCGCAGTTCCAAAGGTATATCAGAAACGTTACGGCCTTTCAGAAATGTATAGGTCTGTTTTTTGAAGATTTGGCTCATAAAGTGAACACTTCATGATTACACCGTACACGTTTAAGCCTGTTATTTTTTTGGTTTAAACCCATATAATATGTTGTTTTAAACTATAAACTGTTGGATATGGGGCCTCTCTATTTCTGGAGAAAAGAACATTACGCTTGGTAAGATGGATTGGTGGGAAATTTAGACTTGGAACAAATGCTTGTAGGAAATACACACGTATCATGCAATCATTGGCTCCAAAAATGTTGTAATATAACGATGAAATTATAACTTCATATAAATAATAACTATAAAAAAGCCCTGTATATATTTACGCACGATTTTTATCCTCAGCTTTCTGAATGAAATTGAATTTGAATACGTATCTATTTCCACGAGTCCAAGTGGACCCTTGAGACAGCTTGTCGCTCGAGGACTATCGAAGTCTTCATACGCGATAGGAATTTCGAATGATGTTACGACATAATATATATCATAAAATGATCCTTGGCGGTACTTTTTATCTTTATGTAAGGGCTTATTTAATCTGCTCAGGTCAAAAGCATCCTTAACTGATGAGCTTGTATGAAGAGAATGATGAGTGTGGATGAAGCATAAAATGTGTGCCGGGATCATAACACATGGAGGTCTGTGGTCTCTTTCTAGCCCTACGATTTTTGCCACCATGATAAGTTGCAACAACTTGTACCTGTTATGTCTCATGACATGACCCAGGTAAGCAACTTTTCTACCTTTGACAGTCTGCAAAGTTCACGTTTTTGCTTGACTTGTAGGAGAACCTCGTCATTGGCCACCCTTTGAGTCCAGCTAATAGTTACAAAAATACAATTTGGCTTCCCTAAATAAAAATGAATCACAAAATAGCGTATAAAGCCATATTTTTTATATCATCAACATCAATACCGTTGTCCAAGTCCACAGTTGTACAATGAACTTTCTCAAAATGAAGGCGTACTACTTTGCTTTATAAATCTACTAGCGGGACCGATAAAAGTTGTCCTGCCTCACTTTTACTAAAAATCTTATTTTATGTAAACTATAATTTTTTGTGGGTTAGAATTTTTTTTATGAAAATGGGCCTAGCCGTAAAGCGCTCCTTTCATCGTCTGTACGTCTGTCGTGTTTGTTAATTGAATTACAATTATATATATGAAGATATATATTATTAATGGAGTCAGGCGTTACTTTGCGCAAATCCATCACTATGTGGACGGTCAAAAGTTTTACTTAGCTAAGATCCGCGACAAGCAAAACAATAACAAAAAATTAATAATGTGTGTTTTTTGTGCTGGATGATGTGGATTTATTTGGAACTTAAACACGAGTGGTTTTTTTTACAAGGTGTAAAAGTGGTAGTATGTGTTTGGTGTTGTGTATAGTGGTCGGTGGGTGGAAAATTGATGACCGATTTTAGGTAAGTTTTTGGTTTAAGTTCCAAATAAATCCACTTCATCCAGCACAAAAATACACATTATTAATTTTCTGTTATTGTTTTGCTTGTCGCGGATCTTAGCTATGTAAAACTTTTGACTGTCAACAGACAGATAGCATAATGCCACAGAAAGCAATACAACATGTTTGTTTTATACATTAATAAGAACATGTGTGTCTATAAATATGCATGGTATAACATGCAGCCAATGCGATAGAATAGATGTCGCACGACAAACTAAACAAATAAATTTATGCACATACATTACTTTGTTCAAATAAGCTTGAAGGCGTTAAAATGTCGCATTTAAATTCGTAGTTAATATTGATAGTTTGTCTCTTACTGAAAAGGCAAGTTGACGGTTGGCATTGTGTGAAGAAAAATAATTAACGAAATAAAAAATGAAAAAAAAAAAGAGCCGTGTACGTCTTTATCGATGTCTAATTCGCAAAAAGGGTGATTTCATGTCAGTATCAATCAATCTGGGACGTCCACACCCCGCGCAGAGGTGTGGGATCCTCGGGGATGAACCCCACTGCTCGTGCAGCAACTCAATGGGGCAACCGCCCCCCGGTCCTAGGTGCCGCTATTCCTGGCGGCTTTTGGGTGTCCTTTAACATCTTCGCTTCGTCGAGATATGGCTGAACCTATTCCTGAATTGGGTCCGTCGTTGGCCCTCTTCCCTCGCGGGAGCTAGGCGGCGACAGGAGGATTTCGCGTGGGAGTGGACGTCCCTCAGGTGGGCGAAATTATTAAGGTGTGGGTGTGGTCCATTGTCCGCTCGGTTGAACATCTTCCGAGCCAACCGGACCACATGTCAGTATAATGCTCATAAAGTAAGCAAAACAGTAGTATCAACGCCATCTATTCCTTTAAAAGACCGTCCCATAAGGGTAACTAGCAGCTTCGATTTGTCATTTAGTAATATAAAGTAAAGAAAAAAGATGACGTTGTTATACATAGTAACATACTTATTAAAGTAACTAGGAGCCTTTAGCGTTTCCCCTTACTTCTTTCTTCTTTTATTTTAAAAAGATAAAGCCTAAGAAAGGTAATGAAAAGCGACATTTTAGGTGCCCACAAACGTCGTTACGCGTAGGTTCTATCATGAATGCGTCACGTCATACAGCGGTGTGTACCGTTTTTCCATTTTTATATCAGCACTGACATTCTGTTTACGGTTCGGCTGACTTGTGAAATCAGGAATTTGCGTATTAATGAAAACTCCTGACAGGTTAAAAGAAATTTGTATAATTCAATTTAAAAAATTCTAAACGCTGACAGACTGACACACAGCTTAAACCAGTGGGTGTATAATTATAATATTTTGAACAGGGGCTTTTTTGTATACCGACGTTAAGAATAAGTCCAGAAGAAATTCCAAAAAAACTTTTTTTCGTTCCTTTTTTATAACCCATTTTTTATGAAAAAGACAAACGAACAAGCAGTCATAAAATAGAAAACAATCTACGTGGTCTCTGTACAATAACAAAACCATAAACATCGAAAACGCGTTACCGTTTTTTGAGAAAAAGTATGTAAGCTTGTTTTTTATAGGTTCCAATATCATATTCGGTCATAAATAATGGTTAACCGCGTGGTTATGCGTGGAAAAAAACGCATACTAGACCGCCACTCATCCAGACGGCGATGAGTAGTAGGTTAGCAGAATTCAGCGGCCGGAATTATTCTGAAAAATTCTTCGGAGCACTCCCATTGATAAAAGCGATTAAAAATGTTCACAGAACAGACATCCCTTGGCAATACCAAACAATCGATCCATTCGATAATATCTGATTATCGACGATATGAACCACCTGTTATTGTATGCAGTCCAAAGAAAGAAGTTGATCAGTATCATCCCAGTGGATGATCCGACCACGAAGTATGCGGCCGGATTTGTGCCCTATACAGTTGGAGGCGATGGTCTAGCGTGAAATACTGTCTCACTGAAACTTTTAGAGGCCAAATCGTCCTTATATGTCTTATTGTGAAGCACGGGTCCTCCCCATTTCTAGTTCACCTAAAATTGCTCATAAGCTCTTTACTATCGACACCAAAAGCAGTAGTTTCGCTAATGAGCCATTTAGGTCATGTTTTAATCATAAACAGTTATGATACACCTAAGGGCATTAACCGCATCCATTACTAAGAGAGGTCGACGTTGCTCCATTAAGAGCGAGTACATACACTTGAA
>JASFAT010004488.1:0-215816 GCA_031353405.1 Baronia brevicornis
CAGTATACTTCCATTGAAATTTCTTATATATAGAAAAAATGAATTTGACGATTATATCATAAAAATTTAAGAACAATACCACGTTTAATCATTGAATAATATGACCAATATTGAAAAGACTGCGGTAAATATTGAAAATTTTCAGGTGATGTACCTGGATACCATTCAGTGCTATATTCACAGCCATTTATACAAATTTGAAAGCCTAGAAGCACCTTTTGTTGGTAGTGGCGTTTGCAAAATTATTAATTACTTCCTCAATGATTATTACAAATAATGAAAATTTTAATGTGTATACCAAATGGGAATTTTAGATAATTTAATTTAAAGTTTCAATTGCGCATTTAAAATTCCAACAAAATATTAATAAAAAATCCTTATTTAAAAAAAGTAGAGCTATGGTAAGTCTACAAGTGCCTTATTTGCATATTAAAAAATATATTGATTTCTTCATGAACGTAATTTTGCAATAAACTTGTTCTAGTTTCGGCGTATATTAATAATTTGTAGTACACGATATTACTCACAAACGGTATCTAGGAGCCTCAAATTTTGTAACTACACACCAAAAAGACAACACTTATACAACTTCAAACATATCGGTCAATGTTTTACGGAAACTTTGGTGTGTATATGTGATATATTTGTTGTCTAGACGGCTGACATAGGTTTTGGACTGCGAAATATGGATTCTACGCAACCAGCCAGTTGCGACAGAGCAGCAGTAAGACTAATATAACACATTGCATGCTAACATCATTGTGTAAACACATGTTAATACTCTTAACGCCTACTTTCTCAATTATTTGACACAATTTTCTTTGTTTTTTTTTTTACTGATCTTCATAATCGTATTGTAATCACTCACCTAACCACTGCATGATGCTCTATTTTTATTTTTTATTTAAATATCTAGAATGGCAGCATGGTAGTTAAATGGGGCAAAGGAGACAGTGGAGTGATAATGCCATGGCAACTCAATAATATGGTAGTACGTAAATTTCTCTTAAAAATACCTATTTCATTTTTACCAATAAGGCTGAAACTACACATATGACGATAAAAACGTAATATTTACTCTTAGGATAAAAGGCGCTTCGGACCTCTTGGCAAAAATTTAAATTATCAGTGTTAACAACCTAAAAAAATCGGCTGTGTCCTTTACAGTTTTTGTTAAGTTAAAAGTGTTGGTGGTTTCAGTTAAACTTTTTCGTTTGAAACCGCAAAAATAGAATATTTTAGCGGTGAATGAAACAATATCGGAACCAATTTGAGAAAATGTCACTTGGAAACAAGTGAACACATGTGATTTTTAAACATTATTTTGTTATTACTATAATCAAATTTAGATTGTTTTATAGCTTGTACAGCAAGTGAAATTTTAGTAAAATTCTCTTTGTATAAAACGCTAAAAACTTACTAGCAGCGAAAAATTTTTATTAGCTTGCTTATATATTAAATATATAAGATAAACTGGATGCATCACTGTGGGCAGCGCCCTGAGGTGTAATTACAGCCTTATTATAGCAATCAGTCGTGGGATAAACAAACAACAACATATCAAAGCATATCCTACATTTAAACTGCTCATTAAAATACTAAATACTAAAAATGCATGTAAAATGAAACGGACCTAACCTAAATAGTATTAAAGCATAATTCTATTCGAAGTTTACATAAATCTTACTATCTTATATACACACTAATAGAAATGACTAAAAAGCTACAAAAAGTAAAAATAATTTTAAATTTTGAAACGTGTTCCATGATTATTTCTCTCCGAAAATTTTTATGCATGTTACTCTGAGGAATGAGATGCATGTCAACATAATTAATTATTAAGAAAGTAAATTTATGTGATGACAATAGAAATTGTTATGAATATGTATTTGATTTGTTGTTGATTGTGAATGTGGGTAGCATAGTTAGATTTAGTACGTAGGGATAAATTTATATCTTTGATTATAGTCGAAATATTTTACTTGCCTTAAATATCAACTTGATATATTTTTGTTTCGATTATTTTTCAACCATGAAAGTATTAACCAAACCAATAACATTGAACCTAATAGTCATTTTAAGTGTTTTTCTCTTGACATATTCTAACTTATTGTTTCATAACTTATTTTTCACTTATATATTTATATAACTTAAGTCCTAGTTTTTTTAATACAAAATTCGAATTTCGAAATTCTTTAAAGTAATCGTTTCGTCGGCCTTATTATCAGAATTTGTAAGTTCATAATGAGTAAATTTTACAAGAATAAAAAAGTATATTCTCCTTCATATAATTTTTATAATATCGTTCTTACTGGAGGTATGAAAAGAGGTGATTTTTTGTTAGATGACAGCAAAAGTAAGAAAATGATACAACTTACACTCGAGAATAAACTGGTTCTCGAAAATGTTGTCATAGATTTGTCTTATTTAAAAAAACTTAAATTATCCCTAAAATATAAAATTGTAATTTTTATCTTTTACGCAAATATAGGCACTCCGTATAAAAGAGAAAACAAAATCTAACCTAACCTAACAAGCAAAAAATCGCTTAATAATGTAGAATTCCCCCAAATTTTTTACAAATAAATTATTTGGTGATTTTTCCTTTGCGACTGTCTAACGGAAAAGTGCCAATCAGGTATATTATGATGATATACGTTTTGCAAATATGTCTCATTTTGTGACAGGAGACACCACGTGGCAGGGGTGATGGTGTGGGAGAGAAAGCGCGTTTGGCGCGACTCTGGGGCGCTCTGGACTCCAGACTGTTGAAGCCTTTGTTGACACATGCCCGGCCACCCCTCACTGAGACATTGCCAGCATTTTTAAGACCCTTGGCCAGTTTGTTAACAACTACACGTCAATACACACATGGTGTAAGAATAATAGGTTCTATCATTCTTTAAATAACTTTGGTTGAGTAGTATTTACTTAGATGGTTTGGGCACAGAGAGGATGGATGAAAGATGACTGGTAAAAGAAATTTACGTAGCGGATGATGGAAGGCTCGGTAGGGGAAGACCAAGAAAATCATACCTTAATCAAATTGCCGAAGTTAGGAAAGGCCAGGTCAAGAGAACCCTTAACTGGTGGGCTTGCATGAGCAGAGTGATAAGTGTGGAGGAAGCAAGGAAATTGTGCCGAGATCGTAGCAGATGGAGAACTATGGTCTCTGCCTACCCCTAGGAGCAAACAGGGGTGAAGATATGAATGTATGTAATTTTAGTTGACTGCAATATAAGCACGGTAGTTAAAAATTCATTTTAACAATTCAGCCTTTGTTTAACATTTTTTTCTAATAATGTCACCACTTCCTCCTTATTAAAGATTTAGCATAGAACTGATTTTCATAATGTGATAAAATATTATTTTTAAAATGCAAAAAATCTTCTGCACCTGATAATCGTTTGAGACATAAGGAAGACGCTTTGATTTTCTTACCGACTCATTAAGTAAAATAAACTGTTCAATATCTATGAAGTTTTCTTTAAGGAAACATTTTTTTATTTCGTAAATTAGAATTATTTAATGAACAGTAACATTAAAGTTTTTAGTACTTAATATGGCTTTATATTTACAGGAAAATAACCTTCAAAGGACTGATTCCGATTCCGATCTTTGCATTGATGAAACACAGCCAGTACCTACAAGTATCGACCCTCAGGTATATTATTCTGTTTCATACAATTTATTTGTTATGTAAAAAGTTTACAACAATTTTAATTATTGAGTCGAAGCTAATTTAAAACTTATCTTCTACCTCAATTAAAATGTATTTTTTATATTTATTGTTGATTGAAAGCTTCTAAAAGTATATTTTATCTTGCTGAAACTTGCTTGCATTCAGCATATTGGTTTCAGCTAAATGTATGTATATTATTTTTAGTATGAGATCCGTTTGCATAGCATTACAGACTGTTTATAATGACAGTTTAATTATGTATCGCACCCATATAGTTTACAAAGGATCATCCTAAAGTTGTGCATCACCGAAATTACAAAACCGACCAAATTGTATAACAATTTACAAAGATTAACATTAACACTTGAATCTTGAATAAATATAATAAGTTTTTATGAAAACTTATGAGACTTATAGCTTCATATTAGCATTCCCTGTATCGTTGGTTCTATTATAACACACACCATCACAAAAGAAAACACCTAGACTCTGAGACTAGTACTAACAACTATACTAGTAGGTAGTAACACTATACTAGTACGGTATCAATATTTATCCCGATATGGGAATCGCACCAACGACCTTTCACTCAGAATGCGAACAATTCGCCGGTGCACCATTCGGGTAGTCAAAATTACCTTCAATACCAGAGGTGGGATGCAATTAAATGTCAGCGCTTCAAACTACAATATAACCTGCACGCAATGCGTTATGTAACATTTACAATTTACCAATTCCTTTAATCATTTTAAGAGAGGTTTTGATTTTTAGAAGATAATCTTAGTTTTTTGATCAATAAATATATATTTTAGTAGAATTGCGAGTTTCAAACGAAGGTAAAGTGAATAGACGGTAGTATCCGTATCCACATACATCTAAAGTACCCAAGATTTTCCGTACATATTTCTAGACATGTTAAAATATCTAATTGTGACAACCCTGAGTAGTTTTTTTGACTACGGGCAATGTTGACAATCTGAACATCATTGGATAACTTTGCCCATCAAAGTTTTGATTTATTAAGCCTTAAGTACTACAATTCTAACTATAATACTAGGTAATTAGTTCTCTATAAGATACAAGAAAACGCGTTTTTTTGCGTAACAATTTTGTGATGAACCTAAAATATATTTCTACATCAACCGATTTCTTTGTAAATTAGTTTTCGGGCAAAGATGGTTGACAAAGTTGGCATATTTTACAGTAGCGTTCGTCTAATTAATATGTTTTTAATTTTTTTTATTATGAACTAACTTTGACTTTGCATTTCTTTTCCTTTGGTTGCAGCTGTCTTATAATATTCGGAATGGATATGGAAATATCTAAGCTTTGTAGCATTAGTGAGTGTCGAGCTGTGATATAAGAACTAAATGTAAATAAAATATGTATTTAATAGGAAAATTGTTTCTGATTATTACACGCAGCAATTATGGCCAGGAATCGTCGACACACGGATCTCAGTGGAAGGTATAACTGGAAGTAATATTTAGTAATGATTTGTAGGCGGAAATAAAATAGCTAAAGCTCGGTGTGCCACAACGGTGTGAAGATTATTTATATTATATTTAATAATTAATAATTAATTAAAGCTTTGGGCGCAAATGATGATTTCAAAATCTCTTAACTAGAGGCTCTTCACGTTTTACTGCTCTTTGCCTTTATTACCGTACCGTTGACGTAAAACAACACTTCATCATCTTATGTTTTTTTTAATTTGTCCAAAAACAATGTTTACAATCAATAATTGTATAACTTTGTTTTTGGTCTACAATAAAGAATATATCTCTCTAAGTATATTAACCGAGATAGATATTTTATATTAAAAATCAAAATTTGTCCATATATTTTGTTCTTGATGACTTTTGTTCTCTTACTAATTGTGATACTATTATGTGTATTAAATAAATTTTAAATAATATGTGTATGTCCTGTAAGTGACAAACTATCTCTTGTGAATTTTTAATTGTGATCAATAATTATATTTATATACATGGGTTTAACAGTCAAATAATTTTTTTATGTGAAAATATATTTTTGACACTCTTATATCAGCGCTACACTGTTATATATATATATTACTTAATTGATTTATAAAAGTCGTCCATTTAGTATGTCGTTCTAGTCTACATTATGTATTATGTTCTAATAATCTCCGGTCACAGTCTAAAGAACTATACAGTCATTCATTGCATTTGATGTTGAGGAATCACCCAATATGATCTAGGCTAGCATTTTCCAAAGAATTGTTGTTCACGACCTCCTAATGGATCGCCAGCGGCGGTTATTGAATGGGCCCTGAAAAACAAGACGATACATCGACCAAGCGGGTGACCAAAGACGAAAGGCTCTTAGTTGGTGACAACTATCCTTGCCTATTTGATGAAGCTATAAAATTCCTCCTTCCCTTCAGTACCTCACGCCTATATAATTAATATTTTCAACCATAATTAATATTGAAAAAGAATACCGAAATAAATTGGAGGTATCAAACTTGTAATTATAGGTAAATAAAATTGCATTTGATGCTAAATCGATAATGACGAACAATAAAAGCATCCTCCTCGTTAAAAAATAACACTCCTATTTAAATACTAAAAATTTTCTTGTTTGAACAGTTCTTCATTCATGCAGTTATATCCCTTTTTCTTCATGAAGAATGTTTCGTTCCAAATACTACATAAATAAGAAATAAATTAACTTATTATTTTATTTAAAAAAATGAAATTCAACATTATGATGAAATACAAAAATGAAAAATACAAATAATATAATTACATAATAATTATAATTAATATGTAACAAATAGAGATAATTTATCATCAGCAGCCTGCGGCAGTCCACTGCTGGACATAGGCCTCCCCCATGGAGCGCCACCTAGCCCGATCTTCGGCTACACGCATCCAGTTTCTGCCAGCCGCCGCCGCGCAGATCGTCGCACCATCTAGCCGGGGGGCGTCCCACACTACGTTTACCGAGACGCGGTCTCCACTCTAGCACTCGTCTGCTCCAACGATCGTCGGATCTCCGACAGACGTGACCAGCCCATTGCCACTTAAGTTTGCTAATTCGAAAGGCTATGTCGGTGACTTTAGTTCTCTGGCGGATTTGTTCATTCCGAAACATATCTACCAGAGAAACTCCGAGCATAGCTCTCTGAGCGACTCTGAGCTTATGAAGCAGACGGACTGTCAGCGTCCAGCGCCGTACGAGATTACGGGTAGGACACACTGGTCGAAGACTTTCATCTTCAGGCTCTGAGGTATAGGCGACGAGAAAACGAGAAGATAATTTATTACATCACAACATTTATTTTCATCATTTCATGCAATTTTGATGCATTCTCATCAATTTTGATGAGAGTGCACCAAAATTTACATACAAAATAATAAAAACAAAGCAAGCAAAAAGTTTATCAACTTCATTGATAGAGAACAAAATGGATACTGTCACTTCCTAATTTTAAATGAGACTTTTTTTATAGGAATAAAGTTTAGGGATTTCCCCTATTGAACGCAATTTAAAAAATTCAAATTTTCAATGCATATTCGAATTTTCGAAATCGTGTCGTATCAAAACCGTATTATCTTATTCTCCATTTTTGTACAATGTAATATTGAAACAATGTTTTACCTACTACCGACGATACTACCTACTACCGACGATACTACCTACTACCGACGATACTACCTACTACCGACGATACTACCTACTACCGACGATACTACCTACTACCGACGATACTACCTACTACCGCGAGCGACGCCTGTATACATGTTCCATTCATTATCAAGAAAGAAAATGATTGAAAAGAAGCTTTGTTTGTAATGATATGACTATCCCTACTACAGACTGACTATCAAGTATCTAGGTATTAGAAGCATCGTTCCGCCCATCTCTTCACACGATTACTCTGTCAAATTGCCTTTGAACGACTGTATAGTTTTTTTATATTGTCCTTTCAAATATATTTTATAACTGTATTATTGCTTAAAATATAGGAACTGTCCATTAAATGGGAAATTGTTCTATTGGTAAGTTACAGGTAAAATGGTTGTAATTTATTGGTTACTGTTAAAAACAAATTTATTTTTTATCTATACAAAATAT
Source organism: Baronia brevicornis (assembly GCA_031353405.1). Lineage (NCBI taxonomy): Eukaryota > Metazoa > Arthropoda > Insecta > Lepidoptera > Papilionidae > Baronia > Baronia brevicornis. The sequence goes on from JASFAT010004488.1 coordinate 7,790, forward strand.
TAAAATCCCTTATCTAGAGTTTTGGGAAATATTGTTGTTTTTTTTTGTCTTTAAGAATGTATAAGTTTATGTACAATTAATCCATTATTTAGTATTTTAGATAATTCAAAATATATATATATATCACCAGTCTAATAATGATCGAAATAAATAATGCCGTTATAAGTATGTACTAGCAACGTAGTTGCGCATTATATATACAACTTCTTTCTGTCAAATATTTCATTAGTTTATGAATGGATTTACAAAGTAATAGCATTGAGAATATATTTTTTTATATTCAAGACAGCACGAAACATAAGAATGTAAACAATTTTAGAAATTCTCAATAAAAATTATTTTGATATGTGCAACACGTTTTCATTGCAAGATACACAATGGAAATGAAAATTTTAAAATTAAAAAAATTTAAATACAAGTAAATGCAAATTGAAAGTATTATTTTTTATATGTTTTTCTAACATGTAGGCGGTAAAAGAGTTCGAATGGTTGGGTGGGTAATCATAATATCAAATAATCTCCTTTATTTTATCAGGTGTCCTTCATCATATTATTATTATAAAATATTTCAATAGATTAAATAGAACAGATCAAATGTGAGATCTGAAAATTTGCTATTTTGCTTATATGTTATAGGTTATAGGTATACCTATATATTAATATTTGTGTTGCAGAAAACTTTATATGTATTTGTATTTTAAGATTAAGACTGTATGTACTTCTTCACAATATTATTAAAAATTATGATAAAGCAAACGATTATTTTTAAAGTATATTTTTTTCCAACTATTTTTCTTTATACCTTTTACGACTATCAAACATATTCTTATACCATTCACAGCAAAAAACACTCTATTCCAATGACTTGTTGTTCGTGTATATTTAATGTTATTTAGCTTAATGTTTTTTTTAGACAACATGTCTATACGGTGTATTGTGAATGACAATTTTGATCTGTTATAACCAAATTCTACTTTGAACAAAAATATATTGTATAATAAATTTTGACTATATTTTAGTGTCTTAATTTAAAAACCGGAATAATTACTTTTATAGAAGACTATCCAAGAAACGTATAATGAAATCTTTGATATGGTGATTGTGAGTTCACACAACATTCCTAAAGTTGATGAAGAAAATATCATATGAAGTATAGAAGCAAATACCAAGGTGGGTAACCCTTCTCAACCTTGTGGTAGACCAATGTCCAACTGTGGATTGTGACTGGCGTCTCAATGATTAAGTGTGATGAATTTGTGGTTTGTAATATAACCAGAGCCTAGGTGTGTGAAACTTATCGTTATTGATTAAATGAATTATCTTTCCTTTAATTTACAAAATAGTGTTTGGATAAATTGCACGACATTTAAGTATACTAGCAGACAATTATCGTAAAATCAATCATAACTATTGTAATACAATCTGGCTCCCAACATTTGCCAATAAATATACAGGCCAAAGTGCAAAACCAGGGAAAATCTAGACCTACACAGGTGATACTGATTAGCTACAACCATTGAAGACTCAATACTTTATTATAAACTATTGCAGACTAATTGAAGAATATAAAAAAATAAAAGCCTAATCATCTTCTCAAAATAAAAATAATTGTCTTTTTAAATTTAATTTATTTTAATTAAATATTCTTTGGCTTGCTTTCGAAGACTTTCTCTTATTTCACTATTAACTTTAAATTTAGGCCCATGGCCTGGTATAATCCAATCTGCTAAGTCTGCAATTTTTGATCTATTTTTAAACTGTTGAGCTTTATCTTCACTTCCTGCTTCCAACCATATATTTGAATTTGTTATATCTTCAAACATTTCAAAAAGATCACCTGAAATCATTAAATATTATAAGAAAAACAACAGAAGCGACAATGAACTTATTTTTTATTCATTAATAGTTATTAAATATAATTCTGACCTGTTATAGCATAACATTCATTATTGCTAGTTGTAACAATTATGGTTACATCTGTCAGTGTATGCCCTGGTGTTGGTATCACCTTCACTGTATCATTTATGATATATTCTTGACCTGTAAAGATAAAATTTTGTTTGGGGAATATAATATATTATAATTATATAATATTTATTAATTCCCCCAAACAAAATTTTATCTTTACAGGTCAAGAATATATCATAAATGATACAGTGAAGGTGATACCAACACCAGGGCATACACTGACAGATGTAACCATAATTGTTACAACTAGCAATAATGAATGTTATGCTATAACAGGTCAGAATTATATTTAATAACTATTAATGAATAAAAAATAAGTTCATTGTCGCTTCTGTTGTTTTTCTTATAATATTTAATGATTTCAGGTGATCTTTTTGAAATGTTTGAAGATATAACAAATTCAAATATATGGTTGGAAGCAGGAAGTGAAGATAAAGCTCAACAGTTTAAAAATAGATCAAAAATTGCAGACTTAGCAGATTGGATTATACCAGGCCATGGGCCTAAATTTAAAGTTAATAGTGAAATAAGAGAAAGTCTTCGAAAGCAAGCCAAAGAATATTTAATTAAAATAAATTAAATTTAAAAAGACAATTATTTTTATTTTGAGAAGATGATTAGGCTTTTATTTTTTTATATTCTTCAATTAGTCTGCAATAGTTTATAATAAAGTATTGAGTCTTCAATGGTTGTAGCTAATCAGTATCACCTGTGTAGGTCTAGATTTTCCCTGGTTTTGCACTTTGGCCTGTATATTTATTGGCAAATGTTGGGAGCCAGATTGTATTACAATAGTTATGATTGATTTTACGATAATTGTCTGCTAGTATACTTAAATGTCGTGCAATTTATCCAAACACTATTTTGTAAATTAAAGGAAAGATAATTCATTTAATCAATAACGATAAGTTTCACACACCTAGGCTCTGGTTATATTACAAACCACAAATTCATCACACTTAATCATTGAGACGCCAGTCACAATCCACAGTTGGACATTGGTCTACCACAAGGTTGAGAAGGGTTACCCACCATGGTATTTGCTTCTATACTTCATATGATATTTTCTTCATCAACTTTAGGAATGTTGTGTGAACTCACAATCACCATATCAAAGATTTCATTATACGTTTCTTGGATAGTCTTCTATAAAAGTAATTATTCCGGTTTTTAAATTAAGACACTAAAATATAGTCAAAATTTATTATACAATATATTTTTGTTCAAAGTAGAATTTGGTTATAACAGATCAAAATTGTCATTCACAATACACCGTATAGACATGTTGTCTAAAAAAAACATTAAGCTAAATGACATTAAATATACACGAACAACAAGTCATTGGAATAGAGTGTTTTTTGCTGTGAATGGTATAAGAATATGTTTGATAGTCGTAAAAGGTATAAAGAAAAATAGTTGGAAAAAAATATACTTTAAAAATAATCGTTTGCTTTATCATAATTTTTAATAATATTGTGAAGAAGTACATACAGTCTTAATCTTAAAATACAAATACATATAAAGTTTTCTGCAACACAAATATTAATATATAGGTATACCTATAACCTATAACATATAAGCAAAATAGCAAATTTTCAGATCTCACATTTGATCTGTTCTATTTAATCTATTGAAATATTTTATAATAATAATATGATGAAGGACACCTGATAAAATAAAGGAGATTATTTGATATTATGATTACCCACCCAACCATTCGAACTCTTTTACCGCCTACATGTTAGAAAAACATATAAAAAATAATACTTTCAATTTGCATTTACTTGTATTTAAATTTTTTTAATTTTAAAATTTTCATTTCCATTGTGTATCTTGCAATGAAAACGTGTTGCACATATCAAAATAATTTTTATTGAGAATTTCTAAAATTGTTTACATTCTTATGTTTCGTGCTGTCTTGAATATAAAAAAATATATTCTCAATGCTATTACTTTGTAAATCCATTCATAAACTAATGAAATATTTGACAGAAAGAAGTTGTATATATAATGCGCAACTACGTTGCTAGTACATACTTATAACGGCATTATTTATTTCGATCATTATTAGACTGGTGATATATATATATTTTGAATTATCTAAAATACTAAATAATGGATTAATTGTACATAAACTTATACATTCTTAAAGACAAAAAAAAAACAACAACATTTCCCAAAACTCTAGATAAGGGATTTTAATATTTTGTATAGATAAAAAATAAATTTGTTTTTAACAGTAACCAATAAATTACAACCATTTTACCTGTAACTTACCAATAGAACAATTTCCCATTTAATGGACAGTTCCTATATTTTAAGCAATAATACAGTTATAAAATATATTTGAAAGGACAATATAAAAAAACTATACAGTCGTTCAAAGGCAATTTGACAGAGTAATCGTGTGAAGAGATGGGCGGAACGATGCTTCTAATACCTAGATACTTGATAGTCAGTCTGTAGTAGGGATAGTCATATCATTACAAACAAAGCTTCTTTTCAATCATTTTCTTTCTTGATAATGAATGGAACATGTATACAGGCGTCGCTCGCGGTAGTAGGTAGTATCGTCGGTAGTAGGTAGTATCGTCGGTAGTAGGTAGTATCGTCGGTAGTAGGTAGTATCGTCGGTAGTAGGTAGTATCGTCGGTAGTAGGTAGTATCGTCGGTAGTAGGTAGTATCGTCGGTAGTAGGTAGTATCGTCGGTAGTAGGTAGTATCGTCGGTAGTAGGTAGTATCGTCGGTAGTAGGTAGTATCGTCGGTAGTAGGTAGTATCGTCGGTAGTAGGTAGTATCGTCGGTAGTAGGTAGTATCGTCGGTAGTAGGTAGTATCGTCGGTAGTAGGTAGTATCGTCGGTAGTAGGTAGTATCGTTGGTAGTAGATAGTATCGTCGGTAGTAGGTAGTATCGTCGGTAGTAGGTAAAACATTGTTTCAATATTACATTGTACAAAAATGGAGAATAAGATAATACGGTTTTGATACGACACGATTTCGAAAATTCGAATATGCATTGAAAATTTGAATTTTTTAAATTGCGTTCAATAGGGGAAATCCCTAAACTTTATTCCTATAAAAAAAGTCTCATTTAAAATTAGGAAGTGACAGTATCCATTTTGTTCTCTATCAATGAAGTTGATAAACTTTTTGCTTGCTTTGTTTTTATTATTTTGTATGTAAATTTTGGTGCACTCTCATCAAAATTGATGAGAATGCATCAAAATTGCATGAAATGATGAAAATAAATGTTGTGATGTAATAAATTATCTTCTCGTTTTCTCGTCGCCTATACCTCAGAGCCTGAAGATGAAAGTCTTCGACCAGTGTGTCCTACCCGTAATCTCGTACGGCGCTGGACGCTGACAGTCCGTCTGCTTCATAAGCTCAGAGTCGCTCAGAGAGCTATGCTCGGAGTTTCTCTGGTAGATATGTTTCGGAATGAACAAATCCGCCAGAGAACTAAAGTCACCGACATAGCCTTTCGAATTAGCAAACTTAAGTGGCAATGGGCTGGTCACGTCTGTCGGAGATCCGACGATCGTTGGAGCAGACGAGTGCTAGAGTGGAGACCGCGTCTCGGTAAACGTAGTGTGGGACGCCCCCCGGCTAGATGGTGCGACGATCTGCGCGGCGGCGGCTGGCAGAAACTGGATGCGTGTAGCCGAAGATCGGGCTAGGTGGCGCTCCATGGGGGAGGCCTATGTCCAGCAGTGGACTGCCGCAGGCTGCTGATGATAAATTATCTCTATTTGTTACATATTAATTATAATTATTATGTAATTATATTATTTGTATTTTTCATTTTTGTATTTCATCATAATGTTGAATTTCATTTTTTTAAATAAAATAATAAGTTAATTTATTTCTTATTTATGTAGTATTTGGAACGAAACATTCTTCATGAAGAAAAAGGGATATAACTGCATGAATGAAGAACTGTTCAAACAAGAAATTTTTTAGTATTTAAATAGGAGTGTTATTTTTTAACGAGGGGGATGCTTTTATTGTTCGTCATTATCGATTTAGCATCAAATGCAATTTTATTTACCTATAATTACAAGTTTGATACCTCCAATTTATTTCGGTATTCTTTTTCAATATTAATTATGGTTGAAAATATTAATTATATAGGCGTGAGGTACTGAAGGGAAGGAGGAATTTTATAGCTTCATCAAATAGGCAAGGATAGTTGTCACCAACTAAGAGCCTTTCGTCTTTGGTCACCCGCTTGGTCGATGTATCGTCTTGTTTTTCAGGGCCCATTCAATAACCGCCGCTGGCGATCCATTAGGAGATCGTGAACAATAATTCTTTGGAAAATGCTAGCCTAGATCATATTGGGTGATTCCTCAACATCAAATGCAATGAATGACTGTATAGTTCTTTAGACTGTGACCGGAGATTATTAGAACATAATACATAATGTAGACTAGAACGACATACTAAATGGACGACTTTTATAAATCAATTAAGTAATATATATATAACAGTGTAGCGCTGATATAAGAGTGTCAAAAATATATTTTCACATAAAAAAATTATTTGACTGTTAAACCCATGTATATAAATATAATTATTGATCACAATTAAAAATTCACAAGAGATAGTTTGTCACTTACAGGACATACACATATTATTTAAAATTTATTTAATACACATAATAGTATCACAATTAGTAAGAGAACAAAAGTCATCAAGAACAAAATATATGGAGAAATTTTGATTTTTAATATAAAATATCTATCTCGGTTAATATACTTAGAGAGATATATTCTTTATTGTAGACCAAAAACAAAGTTATACAATTATTGATTGTAAACATTGTTTTTGGACAAATTAAAAAAAACATAAGATGATGAAGTGTTGTTTTACGTCAACGGTACGGTAATAAAGGCAAAGAGCAGTAAAACGTGAAGAGCCTCTAGTTAAGAGATTTTGAAATCATCATTTGCGCCCAAAGCTTTAATTAATTATTAATTATTAAATATAATATAAATAATCTTCACACCGTTGTGGCACACCGAGCTTTAGCTATTTTATTTCCGCCTACAAATCATTACTAAATATTACTTCCAGTTATACCTTCCACTGAGATCCGTGTGTCGACGATTCCTGGCCATAATTGCTGCGTGTAATAATCAGAAACAATTTTCCTATTAAATACATATTTTATTTACATTTAGTTCTTATATCACAGCTCGACACTCACTAATGCTACAAAGCTTAGATATTTCCATATCCATTCCGAATATTATAAGACAGCTGCAACCAAAGGAAAAGAAATGCAAAGTCAAAGTTAGTTCATAATAAAAAAAATTAAAAACATATTAATTAGACGAACGCTACTGTAAAATATGCCAACTTTGTCAACCATCTTTGCCCGAAAACTAATTTACAAAGAAATCGGTTGATGTAGAAATATATTTTAGGTTCATCACAAAATTGTTACGCAAAAAAACGCGTTTTCTTGTATCTTATAGAGAACTAATTACCTAGTATTATAGTTAGAATTGTAGTACTTAAGGCTTAATAAATCAAAACTTTGATGGGCAAAGTTATCCAATGATGTTCAGATTGTCAACATTGCCCGTAGTCAAAAAAACTACTCAGGGTTGTCACAATTAGATATTTTAACATGTCTAGAAATATGTACGGAAAATCTTGGGTACTTTAGATGTATGTGGATACGGATACTACCGTCTATTCACTTTACCTTCGTTTGAAACTCGCAATTCTACTAAAATATATATTTATTGATCAAAAAACTAAGATTATCTTCTAAAAATCAAAACCTCTCTTAAAATGATTAAAGGAATTGGTAAATTGTAAATGTTACATAACGCATTGCGTGCAGGTTATATTGTAGTTTGAAGCGCTGACATTTAATTGCATCCCACCTCTGGTATTGAAGGTAATTTTGACTACCCGAATGGTGCACCGGCGAATTGTTCGCATTCTGAGTGAAAGGTCGTTGGTGCGATTCCCATATCGGGATAAATATTGATACCGTACTAGTATAGTGTTACTACCTACTAGTATAGTTGTTAGTACTAGTCTCAGAGTCTAGGTGTTTTCTTTTGTGATGGTGTGTGTTATAATAGAACCAACGATACAGGGAATGCTAATATGAAGCTATAAGTCTCATAAGTTTTCATAAAAACTTATTATATTTATTCAAGATTCAAGTGTTAATGTTAATCTTTGTAAATTGTTATACAATTTGGTCGGTTTTGTAATTTCGGTGATGCACAACTTTAGGATGATCCTTTGTAAACTATATGGGTGCGATACATAATTAAACTGTCATTATAAACAGTCTGTAATGCTATGCAAACGGATCTCATACTAAAAATAATATACATACATTTAGCTGAAACCAATATGCTGAATGCAAGCAAGTTTCAGCAAGATAAAATATACTTTTAGAAGCTTTCAATCAACAATAAATATAAAAAATACATTTTAATTGAGGTAGAAGATAAGTTTTAAATTAGCTTCGACTCAATAATTAAAATTGTTGTAAACTTTTTACATAACAAATAAATTGTATGAAACAGAATAATATACCTGAGGGTCGATACTTGTAGGTACTGGCTGTGTTTCATCAATGCAAAGATCGGAATCGGAATCAGTCCTTTGAAGGTTATTTTCCTGTAAATATAAAGCCATATTAAGTACTAAAAACTTTAATGTTACTGTTCATTAAATAATTCTAATTTACGAAATAAAAAAATGTTTCCTTAAAGAAAACTTCATAGATATTGAACAGTTTATTTTACTTAATGAGTCGGTAAGAAAATCAAAGCCTCTTCCTTATGTCTCAAACGATTATCAGGTGCAGAAGATTTTTTGCATTTTAAAAATAATATTTTATCACATTATGAAAATCAGTTCTATGCTAAATCTTTAATAAGGAGGAAGTGGTGACATTATTAGAAAAAAATGTTAAACAAAGGCTGAATTGTTAAAATGAATTTTTAACTACCGTGCTTATATTGCAGTCAACTAAAATTACATACATTCATATCTTCACCCCTGTTTGCTCCTAGGGGTAGGCAGAGACCATAGTTCTCCATCTGCTACGATCTCGGCACAATTTCCTTGCTTCCTCCACACTTATCACTCTGCTCATGCAAGCCCACCAGTTAAGGGTTCTCTTGACCTGGCCTTTCCTAACTTCGGCAATTTGATTAAGGTATGATTTTCTTGGTCTTCCCCTACCGAGCCTTCCATCATCCGCTACGTAAATTTCTTTTACCAGTCATCTTTCATCCATCCTCTCTGTGCCCAAACCATCTAAGTAAATACTACTCAACCAAAGTTATTTAAAGAATGATAGAACCTATTATTCTTACACCATGTGTGTATTGACGTGTAGTTGTTAACAAACTGGCCAAGGGTCTTAAAAATGCTGGCAATGTCTCAGTGAGGGGTGGCCGGGCATGTGTCAACAAAGGCTTCAACAGTCTGGAGTCCAGAGCGCCCCAGAGTCGCGCCAAACGCGCTTTCTCTCCCACACCATCACCCCTGCCACGTGGTGTCTCCTGTCACAAAATGAGACATATTTGCAAAACGTATATCATCATAATATACCTGATTGGCACTTTTCCGTTAGACAGTCGCAAAGGAAAAATCACCAAATAATTTATTTGTAAAAAATTTGGGGGAATTCTACATTATTAAGCGATTTTTTGCTTGTTAGGTTAGGTTAGATTTTGTTTTCTCTTTTATACGGAGTGCCTATATTTGCGTAAAAGATAAAAATTACAATTTTATATTTTAGGGATAATTTAAGTTTTTTTAAATAAGACAAATCTATGACAACATTTTCGAGAACCAGTTTATTCTCGAGTGTAAGTTGTATCATTTTCTTACTTTTGCTGTCATCTAACAAAAAATCACCTCTTTTCATACCTCCAGTAAGAACGATATTATAAAAATTATATGAAGGAGAATATACTTTTTTATTCTTGTAAAATTTACTCATTATGAACTTACAAATTCTGATAATAAGGCCGACGAAACGATTACTTTAAAGAATTTCGAAATTCGAATTTTGTATTAAAAAAACTAGGACTTAAGTTATATAAATATATAAGTGAAAAATAAGTTATGAAACAATAAGTTAGAATATGTCAAGAGAAAAACACTTAAAATGACTATTAGGTTCAATGTTATTGGTTTGGTTAATACTTTCATGGTTGAAAAATAATCGAAACAAAAATATATCAAGTTGATATTTAAGGCAAGTAAAATATTTCGACTATAATCAAAGATATAAATTTATCCCTACGTACTAAATCTAACTATGCTACCCACATTCACAATCAACAACAAATCAAATACATATTCATAACAATTTCTATTGTCATCACATAAATTTACTTTCTTAATAATTAATTATGTTGACATGCATCTCATTCCTCAGAGTAACATGCATAAAAATTTTCGGAGAGAAATAATCATGGAATACGTTTCAAAATTTAAAATTATTTTAACTTTTTGTAGCTTTTTAGTCATTTCTATTAGTGTGTATATAAGATAGTAAGATTTATGTAAACTTCGAATAGAATTATGCTTTAATACTATTTAGGTTAGGTCCGTTTCATTTTACATGCATTTTTAGTATTTAGTATTTGAATGAGCAGTTTAAATGTAGGATATGCTTTGATATGTTGTTGTTTGTTTATCCCACGACTGATTGCTATAATAAGGCTGTAATTACACCTCAGGGCGCTGCCCACAGTGATGCATCCAGTTTATCTTATATATTTAATATATAAGCAAGCTAATAAAAATTGTTCGCTGTTAGTAAGTTTTTAGCGTTTTATACAAAGAGAATTTTACTAAAATTTCACTTGTTGTACAAGCTATAAAACAATCTAAATTTAATTATAGTAATAACAAAATGATGTTTAAAAATCACATGTGTTCACTTGTTTTCAAGTGACATTTTCTCAAATTGGTTCCGATATTGTTTCATTCACCGCTAAAATATTCTATTTTTGCGGTTTCAAACGAAAAAGTTTAACTGAAACCACCAACACTTTTAACTTAACAAAAACTGTAAAGGACACAGCCGATTTTTTTAGGTTGTTAACACTGATAATTTAAATTTTTGCCAAGAGGTCCGAAGCGCCTTTTATCCTAAGAGTAAATATTACGTTTTTATCGTCATATGTGTAGTTTCAGCCTTATTGGTAAAAATGAAATAGGTATTTTTAAGAGAAATTTACGTACTACCATATTATTGAGTTGCCATGGCATTATCACTCCACTGTCTCCTTTGCCCCATTTAACTACCATGCTGCCATTCTAGATATTTAAATAAAAAATAAAAATAGAGCATCATGCAGTGGTTAGGTGAGTGATTACAATACGATTATGAAGATCAGTAAAAAAAAAAACAAAGAAAATTGTGTCAAATAATTGAGAAAGTAGGCGTTAAGAGTATTAACATGTGTTTACACAATGATGTTAGCATGCAATGTGTTATATTAGTCTTACTGCTGCTCTGTCGCAACTGGCTGGTTGCGTAGAATCCATATTTCGCAGTCCAAAACCTATGTCAGCCGTCTAGACAACAAATATATCACATATACACACCAAAGTTTCCGTAAAACATTGACCGATATGTTTGAAGTTGTATAAGTGTTGTCTTTTTGGTGTGTAGTTACAAAATTTGAGGCTCCTAGATACCGTTTGTGAGTAATATCGTGTACTACAAATTATTAATATACGCCGAAACTAGAACAAGTTTATTGCAAAATTACGTTCATGAAGAAATCAATATATTTTTTAATATGCAAATAAGGCACTTGTAGACTTACCATAGCTCTACTTTTTTTAAATAAGGATTTTTTATTAATATTTTGTTGGAATTTTAAATGCGCAATTGAAACTTTAAATTAAATTATCTAAAATTCCCATTTGGTATACACATTAAAATTTTCATTATTTGTAATAATCATTGAGGAAGTAATTAATAATTTTGCAAACGCCACTACCAACAAAAGGTGCTTCTAGGCTTTCAAATTTGTATAAATGGCTGTGAATATAGCACTGAATGGTATCCAGGTACATCACCTGAAAATTTTCAATATTTACCGCAGTCTTTTCAATATTGGTCATATTATTCAATGATTAAACGTGGTATTGTTCTTAAATTTTTATGATATAATCGTCAAATTCATTTTTTCTATATATAAGAAATTTCAATGGAAGTATACTGTATTGAAGTTATCAGGTTTTGTATATGAGCAAATCGACACCTCCACGGAATACTACGCGAACTTAAATTTTAAGTATTTTCTGTTTTTAAGGGAAAACCACTCATTTAATTGTCTTAATATTTATCAAATATTTCATAAAAAAAAATATTAAAAAGTTTTTAGATTTACTTAGCGCTAAGTAAACGTACTTTTGAAAATTATGTGACATATGGGCCACCAAATACGATTATTCTGTTGTATACCCCGCTAAGTTTAAATTGAAAACGAACAAATAAATATAATATAATAAAATTTGCAATTTTAACTCACAATAATACCTGTGAAGTTAAATAGCTTTAATTATCTATATAATTGAAGCAAAATATCGATATTTGCTATCAAATATCGACATTTTTCTTTAGAAGCTTCTCCTGTAAACCTACGATTTTCGCCTTGGTGTTGGATTCTTTGGAGGTATCGAAATATCATAGGTACTAAATGATAAATATTTGGCACGGAAAATTAAACTGTTAGTGTCCTTTTATTTTTCATTGTTCCCACAAAGCTGCTACAAAAGCACATTGGTTATTAAAAAGCATGAAATTGCGATTTCTACGTCATACATACCGGTCTGCCAGAGTCCGTGGCCTGGTAGAGCTGCCACAATAATTTGTTATTAATTACATGCGATGTACTGCTCATACATATTACTGAGCGTAGATTTTATATTTTCGTTTAAAAGGCAAATTTTCTAAGTGTTCATTTTCCTAATGTGATGGTGAAAATTGTAATTTTAATTATGTAACGATTCGAGTGATTAAATATTTATTACCTGTGTCGTTACTATATTAAGTGCACAACATTTAGATATATCTTTCTATATTTAGATATAACTTTTTAATATTTGAATTAAAGATAAAAAAAAATTATCTTAAATTGATTGGAGAAAAAGAGCAATTGTGAAGATACAAGTTTGCAGACAAGACAGATAATAGTTATTACATGACAGATATTACAGTTATTACAGTAAACACTAAAAACGCATTATACGAGGGATCACTGTATGCATAATCAATGTTCCTAACACAAAGAATTTAATTTTATAAGAACACGATGTGCAAATGTCAATGACCTATATTGATATACGGCTCAGAGTGTCGGGTTGTTGAATAAAGAAGACGAAAAATCTCTGCTCAGCTTTGAGACAAAAAAATTTAGGCGAATCTTTAGTTCTGTGTTGGAAAATGAGCGATGGCGTACACTTTGCAAGCACGAGCTTTATGAGTTGTACAATAAGCTGAACGTCATCAAAACCATCAAAATTAGACTTCGTTAGGCTGGGCACGTAATACGGATGGACGAGGCTAGAGTACTCAAACGCCTTCTCGACGGCAAATCGCGTCAAGAAGGCGTGGAAGGCCTAAGCTCACATGGCTAGATGGAGTGGAGGATGACTTAAATTGCCTTTAACTCCACGGTGTGAGGGGCTGGAGAGAAAAAGCCAAACTAAGATCCGACTGGAAAAATTTACTGAATTAGGCTAAGGCCCACCCGCGGCTGTGCTTGATGATGATGAAGATGTGCAAACGGAACAAAGTTGATTATGAACTATCAAAAAATATTATAAATTTCACAGTACAAATATATGACTTGGGAAAAGGAAAACACGTGTTATACGAGGAACATATAATCGTTATACGTAATCGCGTTATAGGAGAGGGTTTTCTGTAAATTTACAAATGCCCATTTTATAATTGCACAGTTTTAAAATTAAGTAGATAAAGATTCTAAAAAAGGATGTACAATAGAGGGATATATTTATGTTTTACAGATACTATAATGGTGTTCCACTTTTGGTATGGGGTAGTTTCTGGTAAAAAAACTAGAATATTACGCGTGCGAAGCAAGGTGGAAAAGGGAGTTACGTTTAATAATATTGAATAAAATAATATTATCTCATTAATACTTGTATCTTCAATTTTTATTTACTAATGTATGCAAAATAAACTATTTCCTTAGGTAACGACATTAATAATAAATATTTTAATACCTAAACAGAAATAAATGCCTTCTAGTCTACTGAACTAAAATTGTTTCAAGCTTGGATTGTTACGAGAAGCATCCCTGAACAGTGCTGTGGCCAAAAGTTTTTATATACCAAAGACATATTGAAGACAAACACTACAAAGTGAAAAGCCTATTAAAATTCTAAGATACGATACTAAGATAGGCAACAGTGAAATTGTTAACACTACATATGTGTATATTAATGAACAGATAATTCTCCACTCACCGACAGTTTTATTAAACGCACACATGTAGGTGTATGACATACAACACTAAGAACTTTTAAGCTTGTGCTAAGTTGTGGTTAATAGTAAAGGTGCATATATAATACAAGTTTATTTTAAATGTGTGATTTTAAGGTGTTTTGAGTTTAAGTTGTTGTTGTTGTTGTATATAAACCTACCATATAAAGATTCTTCAAAAACATAAAAATTTAGAATTGTCTTCGTGTAAAATGACAATGTCAGTGTTACTGTCCCACTGATGAATTGTAAAAATGTGAAAATATACAAATTTACGTATATACAAGGAAGTTTCAATAACTGGCCATTTCCGCGACGGTTTGAAATATTAATGTATTATGTGAGTTCACATGTAGAAATACAAAATAGAAATTTCATGATAAGAAATTCCGTGCCGTTTATGGAAGCCGGCTTTTAAGTAACTTAAACAACTACAATAAAACAAGGAAAATCACTCATACTTGGAACAATTGTTGGTTGGATGTCAAATCTGCGTAAATTGTAAGTTTGGAACGTTCGATACGATCGTTTTAATGGCAGATTTAATTATAATAAGTTGTGACGGTTTAAGTATTGTGGTATTTAATTAGCATAAAAACAATGAATTTTTATTTGTTAGCAAATAGACAAAACTACCAACTAAAAGTTCATAGCTTGAAATGCTGAGTGAAACTATATTATAAACATTTATGTTTTACAATAAGGTATAATATAACTAATGTTTTATTTTACAAATGATTTTTCAACAGTCAATCTTATTTAATATTGTTAAATATTGCTTAATTCGATAGAAGTAATATGAAAGTTTAATATTCATTTTTTATTTAATTATTCTTTTTTTACATACTTTAGTACCAAGGCTGACTTAATTATATATGTACGTGAGAATTGTCTGTTTTGAATAAATAGCTAATAAAAAATAATTGTAAAGAATAGCCCGTTATAGTGAAGTCATTTTGAATGTCGTATAACTAGCTATTATTTCTAATTATCTATTTATAATGTAGTGTAATTAAGAAAAAATTGTCATCGTGTATGGGTTTTACTGTACTTGACAATACTTACACTTCTGACGTCACGGTACGGCAAAGCTTCACTTTCATCATTTTGCCCTTGGCTGAAAATTAATAAAAATGACGCTGAAAACACAACCTGTGGATTAAATTGAATTGTTCGCGGCGTAGAGAAGAGCCATCCTATTTTTTCTCCTTTAGGTGTCGTACGAGGTGCGTATGGGAGCATCCATTTGAAGAGATGTGAAAATACATTTACGATTCTCAATCCGCTCGCCAAGCTGGACATTACGGCAACGATCCTCAATTTTGAGGACGGCCAATTTTCAGCAGTGGAGTGTTACGGCTGTATTGATTACGATGATTAATTATAAAATTATTATTTTTTTTTAATTACCGTATTTTTCAGATTTATTGAAAAATATATTTTAATGTTTCTTCGGACCATAAGACGCACTTAAAGATGAGCAACACGCGGCCCGCCAAGCATTTCTAAAATTGAATTTATTTTATCGACTATCTCCTATCAAGATTGTTATAAAATTGATTATAATAAAATGGTAGTCCATACTAAACCGAAACAAATTATTAATAAGTATTTGTTTTATGGGATAAGAGGGCAAACGAGTAAGCGTGTCGCTTGATGGAAAGCAATCAACGCCGCCCATAGACAACTGCGACACCGCAGGAATCGCGGAAGCGTTGCCGGCCTTTTAGGTATGTGTAAGTGTTACTTTATGTGCGGCTCGCCAGAAAATATTAAAATTTAAATTGGCTCGTTGATTAAAAAGGTTGCTCACCCCTGGTCTGAACAATACGGTACTCATTTATGAAGTCAATGTGGAAACGTTGACTTCGTATTATAATATTATTAACAAAATCGTCCTTACTCGTACCCCGTTGGTATTCGAAGGTAGGCGAGAGCATGCGTAGCGGCGCCCCCTTGTAACACGACGGTGGCGATCACAATGAGAGACGTTGTGGTCAACATGGCTTGCCTCGCTTCCGAAACCGTGTTCCGAATAGCTAGCGCAAACGACATGGCACCGCGTAATCCTGATTAAAGAAAGGCGAACTATTTGAATAACTTTGGTTACCAAGATAATATATATATTCGAAAACTTCTAATTCAAATATAGTTTTGCTACGTGCTTTGTCCAGTAATTTTTACAGCTCTTCGGTTGTAAAATATTGCATGAACGAGGGGATATTTTTATGTAACAGTAATATATGCAGTATGTATGTAGTAGTGAAGGTAGATCAGTCAAAATTAAAAACCGCCGACTACCTTCGTACTTTAGACTTTTCCCGCCAATTTACATAAGTGACGTTGTGTTTTTATTTCATCTTTATAATCTTATATTATTATCAGTTATTTTGTTTAATTGTGGTGGCGTATTATACAATATAGTTGGATTTAGATTTATAAGTGAAGTGATATGAAATTAACTTAAAAAGTCACGATACATGTGACTTTTTAAGTTAAGTGAAAAAGTTCATAGAAGGTTTTAGTAGAATAGCTACCATTTTTTCAAGACGTAATGTGACAAGCTGACTAGACATTTGAAGAGATTTGTTATTAATTCATTTTACTTGACACTGGCATAATAGTTTTAACTAATTGCTATAAGCAAGCAAGCCACTACACCGACGAGCTGCCAGATATTGCCCTCGAGGAGATGGAGTTGGCCCTCGGACAACTTAAAAATGGAAAAGCCCCGGGCGAAGACGGGATTACTGTGGAGCTCTTAAAAGCAGGAGGTCGACCCGTGCTTAAAGAGCTCTGCAGAATATTCAATTCTGTCGTGCAGAATGGGAGAACTCCTCGGGCATGGAACAGGAGCATAGTCGTCTTATTCCACAAAAAAGGGGATAAGACGCTACTCAGCAACTATAGGCCCATCTCGCTCCTGAGCCATGTCTATAAGTTGTTTTCGAGGGTCATCACCAATCGACTCGTACGAAGACTTGACGAGTTTCAACCCCCAGAGCAGGCTGGGTTTCGAGGAGGATTCGGCACCATAGACCACATTCACACAGTGCGGCAAATTATACAGAAAACAAACGAGTATAATCAGCCCCTGTGCTTAGCGTTTGTGGATTATGAGAAGACCTTTGACTCCATTGAGACCTGGGCTGTCATGGAAGCCTTGCAGCGGTGCCAGGTAAATCATCGATACATCGAGGTATTGAGATGTCTTTACAATGCCGCCACGATGTCCGTTCGAGTACAGAGCAGTCAAACAAAACAAATCCAGTTGTATCGCGGGGTGAGACAGGGGGATGTCATATCCCCGAAACTGTTCACTAATGCACTGGAAGACGTTTTCAAGACGCTAGACTGGAAAGGACGAGGCATAAACGTAAACGGTAAGTACATCTCACACCTGCGTTTTGCCGATGATATCGTGATCTTGATCTTGATCTTGCAGAATCGCTAGAGGAACTGCAAGGGATGCTGAACAGCCTAAATAAATCCTTTCGACGAGTCGGTTTGACCATGAACTTTGATAAAACTAAAGTCATGCTCAATGATCATCTAGATCCACAACCGACCGTCGTCAGTGGTAAAACTCTCGAAGTTGTCCAGGAGTATATCTACCTCGGGCAAGTCTTGCAATTGGGTGGAGACAACTTCGAGAAAGAAGCCGATAGAAGGATTCAGTTAGGCTGGGCAGCATTTAGGAAACTCCGTCCGGTTTTCTCGTCGCCCATACCTCAGAGCCTGAAGACGAAAGTCTTCGACCAGTGTGTCCTACCTGTACTCTCCTACGGCGCCGAAACGTGGACGCTGACAGTCCGTCTGCTTCATTAGCTCAGAGTCGCTCACAGAGCTATGCTCGGAGTTTCTCTGGTAGATATGTTTCGGAATGAACAAATCCGCCAGAGAACTAAAGTCACCGACATAGCCTTTCGAATAAGCAAACTTAAGTGGCAATGGGCTGGTCACGTCTGTCGGAGATCCGACGATCGTTGGAGCAGACGAGTGCTGGAGTGGAGACCGCGTCTCGGTAAACGTAGTGTGGGACGCCCCCCGGCTAGATGGTGCGACGATTTGCGCAGGGCGGCTGGCAGAAACTGGATGCGTGTAGCCGAAGATCGGGCTAGGTGGCGCTTTATGGGGGAGGCCTATGTCCAGCAGTGGACTGCCGCAGGCTGCTGATGAAATGATTTCTTATAAAAGAAAAGAAAACTTCGTATTTGATTGTGCTTCTGAATATCCCAGTATTTCTTAATAAAAAGACACTTCAGTAACCTCGTCCTTTTTTTTATAGAATAAATAAGTAAACGAGCAAGCGGGTCATCTGAAGTTAAGCAACCAGCGGTATCCATAGATAAAGCGTGTCCATTGGCAGAATTGGGTTTCCAACCTTAACTTATTTCAAACAAGGAAGTTCAAAAATGGAACAACACTTACCGTACGTCACGCGTTGACAGAGTAAAATGTTTCCACTTAACGCCGATATTCTGTGAGGGTACTAATCGGGTCAAGCCGGTCCATTTATGTCTACCATGGTTCTACTAATAAAATCAATTAAGAAATTCCACTCTTTCTACAACTGTCTTAAAAAATGGAATATTATCGGACGCTTCCCCGATTTTGCTGGCATCTGTGGGTGGCGTTGTCTATCAGGTGACTAGTGCATAAAATATATTTACAAAATACATTACCTGAAAAGAACAGCATGTGTTGGAAGTTAATTGGGATTGGTGGTTTTCTACCGAGGTTCAGAAGGAATGAGAGCGGGTAAATGTTTACGGCGCGTCCGAGAGTTGATGTTATCTGTTGATGTATATATTAAGGAAAACACACACACACACATATATATATATATATATATATATATATATATATATATATATATATATATATATATATATATATATTAATTATAACATTATAAGAGGCAAACGAGCAAGCGTATCATCTGATGGAAAGTAATTATCGCCGCCCATAAATATCTGCAACACCAGAGGTATCCCAGTTGCTTTGCCAGCATAGGCTTGTTTTTTAAAGTTTTCAATGTCATGTCGGTTCAGAGATATCGCTTAAAGCAGCTGGTTCCGTAGCGTGGTGGTGTGTGGAATGAAGTTTCTGGAAAAAATGAATGATAGCCAATTTAGTGAGACGAGTGCTGGAGTGGAGGCTGCAACCTTGCAAACATAGCTCATCCTAGTGGATTGAGGATCTGCTGCTGGCAGAAACTGTATGCGTGGAGCCGAATATTGGGTTAGGATGGCGTGTTTTATGAGAAGCCTTCGTCCTCTTTTGAAAATTAGGCAATTGACAAAATTAATTTACCACGTGTGATAGCCTATAATTAGCATATTGTACTGCGTACGTATTTTTTAATTTCTCTTATTATTTCACACTCATTATAGAACGAGTGTTAAAAAATAGGAGGAATTAAAAAATACGTACGCAGTAAAATATGATATTTATATATAGATATATTTATGTATGTTGTTAAAATTTTCAATCTTTAATAAAATATTTTTTATTCAACCACTCAGGTTCAAATACATTTTTTTAAACTTGTAGTGGATGACTCTTGGTGTTAATACAGTTTTACATTAATTAAATGTAATTTGTTAATTTTAGTTATATAAGGGAGAAAAATTATCTGTATACATATTTATATTAATTCTAATTATTTAATAAAAAGTAACTAAAATGAAATTTTTTTGTTGATGTTAGTAGTAATTGACTTTATTTTTTTTTGATATTACTAGTTTATATTTAGTACCTATTAAAAAGGATACAAAGCCAGCAATGATGAACCACGGATCGAAATGATGTTTGGGGAAGGTGAACATAGACACTCCTATGTAGGTGAAGATGAAGTTCTCCGCGAGAAAGTTCAATAGCTCAAACAACTGCTTAGTCCGGTTCCGTGAGTCCGCCGATAGATTGTTGTATGTGTAGTGCGCTTGACATATGCCGCAGAAAAGCACCGCGACTACACCTGTATAAAACAGTTTGTTCCATAGTGAATATACAAAGTGATCGTAATATGCAAAGCATATGCCTATTTACGAAGTTGTGCAATTTATTTATTTATTATCTATCCTCCCTAGTGCCGGTTCAAGCCGAGGTCTCGATTTCGTTCAAGTAGCGACTCTTGTTGGTGGTATATATATATATATATATATATATATATATATATATATATAAACACCCACACTTCATCATGATGGTATACGGAAAAAGTTAATTTTCTGTATGTCATTTTTTACATATTAATGTAATTTATAATATAAGAATAATACGTACCAGTAAGTTCGCAAACTTCAGCAATCAGGAAAGCGGCATATGACATGAGTACGAAGAGGGCAGACTCAAGTAAAGGCCAATCCCGTACATGCGTAAACTTCGTCATGTGGACTGTAGTTAAGGAATCTTACCAATTGAACGCTAGACGAAGCATTGTATAACAAGAAATTAGTTTGGGTAAAAAAATACGCACAATTGATACACAAATACAGTAAAAATTACTTGTAAGTGGATCGTAAACCTTGGCACAGTTAAATTGCCAAAATTTTCCATCAATATCAAATTATGTTAAACTACATTTGCGATGAACTTAATTGGAAACCTTGTGTTTTTTGCGAAAAATTATGTTGATTTTTAGCAACAGTTAAAGGACAAGACCATACTCTTATGAAAGCTATTCTTGGCAAGTTTGCCATGGTACTAAGAATAGAATAAAAACTTATTATTTTTTTGGTAGGATTCTTCCAAAATTCTTTCAGCGGTATTTCCGAACTGATACTAGGTTGTCACGATAGGAGCCTACAACTTTCTGAAAAGCGGAAAACATATCTGCTATCTCCCTTGTGTATCCATAAGCGACAATGTATGATTACAAACAAGTGACACACTTGTTTTTTTACCGTATTTTATTGTAAAAAAGGATATCAATGCCGTCATACATCCCATCAAAGCACCAACAAGGAGGGAAAGGCTGAATATGCCAATGAAATCTCCAATTGCACCCAAAAAACCGGTGATCTCGAAACCACCATCATTCGAATACCGTTTCTCGTAATTCTGTATGGCTCTGTAATGAAGAAAAACATACAATATTACATTAATTGAAAATTATAGAAAACAAGAAAAATCGAGACATGTAACTGTGTTTCCAAGAATTCAAAACATCTAAGCATTATAGCCGCGGGTGGGCCTTAGCCTGGTTCAGTAAATTTTTCCAGTCGGATCTTAGTTTGGCTTTTTCTCTCCAGCCCCTCACACCGATTGCCTTTAAGTCCTCCTCGAATTCATCTAGCCATTTGAGCTTACGCCTTCCGCGGCTTTTACGACCATCTATCTGGTTTGCCGTCGAGAAGCCGTTTGGGTCCTCTAGTCTCGTCCATCCGTATTACGTGCCCAGCCCAACGAAGGCGTCCAATTTTGATGGTTTTGATGACGTTCGGCTCATTGTACAGCTAAAGCTCGTGGGTATAAAGTGTACGCCATCGCTCATTTCTCAACAAAGAACCATTCAAAGTTGGTCCAAATTTTGGCAATCATAGCTGCCAAAAAGCTTCTAACTGGATATTGGTTGAAATTTTTAACTTTCTAAGTAATAATATCTAGGTAAGTTTTATCAAAATAAATGCTAATGGCATTAAGTCCGCCTGTTGTACATTGGTCGCTTTTCGCCCTCGTGAGAATCAGGACGTGACGGGTGGCGAACCACGTCGCCGTCATTTTTCATCAAATTAGGTATATTAAATTTGTCTTAGTGAATCCTATGAGCCGCAAGGGAGGATGGAGGTCAGCCCCAGCAGAGCCCTGCATGCTGAGGTAAGGCACCATAGTACCCGGGGAAGCCTGATCCCGGGACGGTCGGCACGCTTGCGACTAAGCTCGCCCTTAGCCACACATCCTTTGGCACGGCAGACCGTGGATTGGCGGAGAGGAAGGGAAAGGATAGTGAAGAAAGGAAAGGGCAGGAACGGAAATGCGGATTGGGGGGTTACTAGACTCGGAATAAATATTTATAAATCCATATATATATTTATTCCGATGCGGGAATCGAACCCGCGACTATTGACTCCGTGGGCGGAGGGCTCTACCACTGAGCCAATCGGTCGGTACATTTTGTGCAAAAAAATTTAATAAATAAATATGTTGCAATTATTTAGCAGCTATAGTTTGTGCAATAAATTGAAATAATCGTTATCGAGCAAACAACGAGAAGTACAAAATTAATTTCAACATTCATCTAAAGGTACGAATAGGAAAACCATAACCAGTTAAAATAACGATACCGATAGAATATTCACTGGAATATACCTATATATGTACATTATATATGTAAGGAAAATCCAAATGACAGTCTTAAACTAGTTTGTAGCGCTATCTTTATTGTCGGCACCATGATTCATTATAAGTGTACGTCGAAGTGATATTTTTACAAGGAAAATGTGTCAACAACTATAACAAATAGGGTATCATAATTATATTATAATAATTGCAGTCATTTAATATTTTTTATTATTACGATTGTTCGGTTTAGATTGTATTTCTAAATTGACATATCATTTTCTGGTATTAGGATATTTTAAGCTAAAATACTGTGGTTTAAAAGACGTTCAGACAATGAATATCTTCTTTTTATTGAAAAACAAACAGATATTTACCCGCTAAGGACTAAAGCCACTGCGTCATTGAGAACACTTTCACCAAAAATCATTGCATACAAATTAACATCCACCTGAAATTGTTAATTGAATTTTAAGAATAATATACAATAATACAAAATATAAATTTTGAATATAAACTGATACAAAATATAAATTTTGTATCAGTTATTACTTAATATTTTCTAAATCTAATATTATAAAGACATACCTTAAGTTGTGAGAATATAGCTAGTACAGTAAGAGGATCGGTGGGAGAGATCAACGCGCCGAAATACAGGGTGTCTAGGAAAGTGAAGCTTGCCGCTAACGAGGCCGGCATAAGTTGCACGCAGCCATACATCAGAGCGCCAATGACTAGAGCTGACAAAGCGGTGCCCACCATTGCGAATGTTAATATTGCACCCAAGTTGCGGAAGAAATATTTCTGGAAGAAGTAATATGGAGTATTTACTGTTAAATCATGAACAGCTCACAATTAAATATTTATATTAGCAATTTTTTTACAGCATAACAATGCTTTGTTAGAGAGGATAAGGTTTTAATACATAATAATATAATATCGCTTCTGTTTATGTCATGATAATAATTTTAAACTAGTTAGATTTTTTAGAAATATTAAATTAAGATATCATGAAATAGCTGTAACAGTCCGCTCTTGGAACTTTTTGCTCCCTAAAAATTGAAGGGATGTTTCAGCAATGTTCAAGCTTGGCTGGCGGATTTGAGATCGCAGATTGACTTTTATTCTCATGTAGATATTCCTGCCCATCTACCACTATTTTCTTCCATAGTCATCTCGTACGACACAGCGTCAACCATTATAAATTAACGAGCTGTTTTTTTATACCTGTGGTAGTCTACCTGGCCTCTTTCACTTATTAGTGGGTATTACAACTTTCATTGTGGGCGATAGTTTGTTAGAATAAATCTTTATAGTTGTATTATATAAAGACTATGATAAAGTACTTTCTTAGTAATTAATATTATTTGCTTTAACTCTGCTTTGTAATTTTATAAAATTTCTTTCCCACTTCATAAATCACCATTACCATGGAGCTAGTTAGAAAATTTTACTATTAACCTTGACAGTACTAATAAGTACGTCTTTTATATTGAATATGAAAACAAAGTGTTTTCATAATTTCTAACGATCCTTTAGAGCACTGTTTGCGTAAGACAATCAAAGCGCGCTATTTGAATTACTGCGAGAAATTGCCGAGTGATTGGAGCAGCAAGTTACTACAACACGTTGAACATTTAGTCACTTTGCTTTGCTGTGTATTCGTAACAAATTTATAAATAGAATATTATATGTTTTCAATTGCCAATATTTTGATTATTTGCTCAATTAAAAAATATGTTTTTGTTCTTTATGTTACTAGTTCAACATTTGATCTCATTAGTTTTGTTCTGCAGTTCCTAATATCTGTAAAGTATTACATAAAGTAGTTGTTACCTGATGATACTCATAAGTCTAGGTAATAGAAATAGTACTTCTAGGTATAATAAAACTCTAAAAAATATCTATACTTTTCTTTTTATCTACCCTATTAATAGAATATACAATTAAAGTGAGAAAATTCGTTAAAAATCTATACCCCGGAAGGAAAGGGTTAACAAATACTGAAGTGGGCAGTAGGTATATAAAGGTTGAGTGCCCCTGTTTTCAACAATTAAAACAATTAGATTCAGTCTTCATAAATATTAGTGAAAGAGACATAAATTGTAAAATAGGTAAGTCAATCATATATTCTTGTTTTGTAAAAAAAAATATACCAATGTCATTAGTAGTCTAATAAGCCTTATTTTATACTTGGTTAATAATAATTTACTACTGAAGCTGAGTGTTGATTGTCAATTATAGTTCATATTTTTATGAGCATAATTCTCAATGTTTTTTAATTTATTAATAATAATTCTAAAGGATATGTTATTTATTTTAAATCATTTATAAGTCGAGGTTATTTATAAGGACTTCAAACAGTTTGAAATTTATATAACTGTATTAATTTTAATTACATCATAATCTTGGGAGATATAACATGTTTATTTAACTTTGATCATTATATATGGATCTATAATCTTCCACTTATAATAGAATTTGATAGTTGTAATTGCTGGTCACACTTCATAATGTTGCTATATTATTTATATGTATACATAAACACCCTAATCAGGTTAAATGAACATGATTATATTATCTAATATAAATAAATTATTGCCATAAGATTCATCTAGGAGTTAAATTCCCAGAAGCATCTTATATATACTAATTCAAATTAGCATTATTTTGCAGTTTGTACCACACCAGATCTATTAATAATAAATTAAAACATTATGAGACATTAAAGAATGTTGAGAATCATGTTAAATATTTGCAAATTCGATTAAAAGTGTGAGAAATATTATATTGTCTACTACTGATTCATAAATTATTTGGTTTAATAAGTTATATGTCTAGAGAAAAATTATAAATTTTGTATTATATTATAGTTATAGCTCTAATGAGGAGGTACCAGGATGCTACTTTTGAGCCCATGCTTTGATTTTCACATTAATAAAATACTTGTTTGACTTACAAATACATGCTTATTAGTTCAGTGTCTGTATTTTGTATAAGGCTAACAATATTTTTCAATCCATATTGATTTGTTTGTATATTTATGGTGGTTTTGTAAAAGGATTTTATTTTAATTCATTTATTATTTTACAAATATTTGTAGTATATTATATAAGTTTTTCATAATTTGTTTTTCAAAAATAAATTATATCCATGAAATATTTTATATACATATAGTGTACCCATGGTGGTAAAACTATCTAGCATTGTGTATTGACTGAAGACCAATGAAGAAAAAAATTATTGCATAAAGTAAATAAAGTTACAACAAACACTTTTCTATAAAGATTATTGTGATACATTTTAGTACCCTATAAGTGAATATTTTTAATCATTATGAACTGTGATTAATTTTGATTGTTAATATTCCTTTAATTACTTACTATAGGAAACCATGTGTAATTTAAATCTATAGTGATGTTTTGTTATCTTTAATGATGTATTTTAATTAAATTAAATAACTATCATCATGAGTCACAACAGTTTAGCTGTAGAAATTATCTTATCTAAATTTGAGACTAACTTTTCTAATCATGTGATATGGTTTATTTATTAAAGAGTTTCAATATCATTTTATAAACAATTTACACAGATAATAACATTTATGTCATACTTTTACCTAAATTAAATGTTAAGTTATATATTTCAGGTTAAAAAAATATAATAAATCTTAACCATTACTATATAGACTGGGATAGGTCATTACTGGAAACAAGTGTACTACCTAGCCTAATTTTTGACTTCACCTATTCAGTTACTTCTAGCTGTTATGTTCTCCATTCACATCCATTAATATCTCCTTTTTATAATTTCTTGTCTCCAACATTTGTTATATTATTAAAAGCATGATATGTATAATTTGATAGTTCCAATATTTAGAATAAAAATTAAATATTTACCCGTTTAAGACAGTATCCAGCATGAAATATTATGGGGGGTAGAATAATGTTGAAAAATATTTCAGGATCAAATGTTGCTTTTAAATCTATTTCATTTTGTTCCATATTCACTATTTCACCTCTGAAGCTATAAGCATAGGTCTTATTAGGAACAGGAATACCTGAGAAAGAAATTATAATTTATCAAGTTGTAAATAAGCTCAATTTATATTATCTAAATATTGTTTTATGATGCACATTACTGTAATATTTTAAATTTTCAAATTTCTAAATAGACAACTATGAAAAATAGACGAAATTTTTCTAAATGGCATGTATGGAATGAATGGGAATAGAGAAAATATCTAAAAAGATTTATTGCTTTTTAGATGTTTTCTCTATTCCCATTCATTCCATCCATGCCATTTAG
Organism: Baronia brevicornis; assembly: GCA_031353405.1. Classification (NCBI taxonomy): domain Eukaryota; kingdom Metazoa; phylum Arthropoda; class Insecta; order Lepidoptera; family Papilionidae; genus Baronia; species Baronia brevicornis. The sequence goes on from JASFAT010004488.1 coordinate 34,873, forward strand.
AAAACATTTGTCTATTTTTAATAGTTGTCTATTTTTTAATTATAATTTATAATATTTTTAGCATTGCATAAAAATAAAATGGGATAATAAATATGTTTATTATAAATTATTAGCAAACCTTCTGAAGATATTTGTATTTTGTTTGGAAAGTGGAAGCGCAGCATATCTGGAGGTACAGAGAGATTGTATGTCGTATCTGCTGCAGGTAGAGCATCAATGGATGTAACTTGGTTTGTACTAGATCCATAACGAATTATTGCACCTACTATTAAACCTAAAATAAAATCATTATAATTTTACAGTAAATTTCTAACAGAAACTATATATGAAGGAAACATTAGTTATAAAACTAAAATTCATAAAATCTAATCATTTAACACCCAATATTTACCAATGTCTAATCCATTAGCACTTATGTTCAAGGCTCATGGTTTTAAAATTGATATCATAAAAAGCAAAATAGTTCTTACCATATATCACGGCAAGGCCAGTTTCGTGAAGCCAACTAACACGACGATGTTTGAAAACCCAGATCGTAAGGACTGTGAGTGTAAGAAGACAGGTATAGATGAGAAGATTCAAACTGTCGATCCTATGTAAAAGTGTGGCTTTTGCATCAAGAGCTATGTCTTCTCCTGACGCATCGCATCTTGCTATTATGTAGAGTACAAAACAAGTAGAACTCAGAATGAGATTCATTCTAATTATATACGTTTCACAAAATTATCATATCACAATAAAAATCGATTACATAGGAACTTCAACGAAATTACTTTGTTCCTCTACTTTTGCGCACTAATAACAATGATGATGTTAGCGTTTACACAAAATAGACCGTCATCAATTTTATACGATCGGTATAAATTTATTACATACTATTTGAATTTCAGAGGAAAACACTGGAAGTAGACAGAATTTGTCAAGTGCGACAAAATTGACAAATAAACAGCGAAAACGACTTTTAGTTTTTTTTGGTTTGAATGGTTTTAAAGCTCTGGATTCTTGTCTTTTTGAGCCCATCTTGAAAATACGTAATCAAGTTGTCTCGTTACGTTTTGATAAAATGGTAGCCATTTTATCAAAACGTTCTATGGACTTATACGCCTCAATTAAACTAGTACAATATAGTTTAATTGAGGCGTATAAGTCCATAGTCCATAGGCGTACAAGTCCAATACGCCACCACAATCAAACGGTGTAGCTGATAATAACGAATCCGCTTTTTGGCAATTATGGTTCTAAAATTAGACGACCGATTGGCTTAGTGGCGCGGCCTTCCGCCTGCGGAGTCAATGGTTGCGGTTTTGAACCTCGCATCGGAATAAGTATATATGTATGGATTTATAAATATTTATTCCGAGTCTGGTAACCGGGGGGGGGTTCGCATTTTTCGTATTTGCATTTCCTTTCCTGCCCTTTCCTTCCTTCTCTATCCTGTTCTCTTCCTCTCCACCAATCCACGGTCTGCCGTGCCAATGGATGCGTGGCTAGGGGTAAGCTTAGTCGTAAGCGTGCCGACCGTCCCGGGATCGGGCTCCCCCGGGTATTATGGTGCCTTACCTGAGCATGCGGGGCTCTGCTGGGGCTGACCTCCATCCTCCCTTGCGGCTCTTGGGATTCACTAAGATGAATTTTAATATACCTAATTTGTTGAAAAAATGACGGCGACGTGGTTCGCCACCCGTCACGTCCTGATTCTCACGAAGGCGAGAAGTGACTAATGGAGAGCCGTTTCGCTGCGATGAATGTGAGAGGAAGAATGGATGAAAGGATGAATGGGTGTGGAGGAGGCGGGAGTGTGTGTCGGGATTGTAGCGGATGGAGCTCTAGGTCTCTGCCAACCCCTGAGGGCGATAGGCGTGAATATATAAAAAAAATGGTTTCAAAATTTTAGTCCAACTGTACTTGCCCGCGGGCTGACAGCCCGCGGGCCCTGAATACGATAAAGCTGTTAAAGCCAATAGGCTACCAGCATTAACATCTTCGAATCCAATTTAGTCCAACTTTGATTTCTGGCAACCGCACTTGTGTAGTCGTGGTCGCGGGTAATAATTAAAAATAATGAATGGAAATTACTTTAGATAAAAAGATGAATTATTGAGTTTAGTATGAAGACTGAGTGGTTATGAAAATAAAATAAAAACACAAAGTCACTGATGCAAGTGGGTGGGAAAAGTTCAACGACTTTTTAAATTGTAAGAGCACCATTGTATATAATTTTCGGGGAGAAAAGGTAATATATAATTTTAAAGGTCAGTATTAGTGACAAATTTAGGCGTTAGAATTCTAGCTATCAAATTGGTGGTCATTTTATTTTATAATATTATCGCCTTTTACGATGATTATCTGACCAAATATATAATATATAGTTTAACATGGTTGACTATGATAGCTTACGGCCTTCACATTCCACAAATTCATACGAAACATTAAACTTCCTGCTTTTTATTGTGTACGTGTGTTTTTTTTAGTGATTATTGATTAGTCTCTGGAATTTAAGAACCAGCAAGGTCGATGTATGTAAGTAACTAAACTATTGCTTTTATGTATATCTCTACGATTAGGAATAATTTATTTATAAAATATTCACTGAAAATCAAATTTCACTTATGGCTTTATATATAGGTAGGTAGGTAGGTAATAATCTTGCTCATATTATATAAAATAATTTATTTTATAAAACGAACTCTTAATTTAAATATTATTTTAGTATTATACTAAAAATTATGTACATATATAAAATTCAATTAACTCTGAAGCTATCAGCGATGCAATTAAGTAACTAATTAATTTGTCCTTGCAGTTTTAACTTGAGCAATCAATCATTACCTCTCATTTTTGAGTGCTGCTTATGTTAAAATTTCAGACACATTTTAGCTTGCGCAATGATACTATCTCTCTCCCTTACCTTGGAAAATAATACGATGAGACGAGTCTTTACTGGAACACACATTATAGAATCTAACCATTGTAGGTATATAGTTTATTTATAAACGGAGCTGCATCATAGTTACATTGTGTCTGGTATTGTAACTGCTAAGTCATTCGATTTATTCGACTCATTTGATGGTTATGACAAAATTTAAAAATAATAGGATTCCAGTTATACTATTTTGACGTAATTATTCAAGGTCTATGGTAATCAAATATTAAAAATGGTCCATTTTTAAATAATTACTATGCTCATAGGGAAACATGGTCCCTATGAGCAAATCCTAAGATGAAGGCTTAGTAGCATAGATGTTGGGCATATCCCCATAGAGATAGCCATATCATATGTCTACACATATGTCTGTATATATGTTTGACCTTTATGCATTAGGTACTACAACATTATATAATCTCGCGAAAATATCTGAATGCGATAGGTGGAGCTACAAGCACGCTAGATAATAGTCGAATACAAACCTAGACACTTTAGTTGGTTAGTAACTTAAGTAACGATTTTCCTGAATTATCTTTCTTCTTAAATTATTAATAATAATCATTTATTTCGATACCACAAACTTACATATATAGGTTACAAAGTTATAAAGAGAAAACAATACATACATGGCGGGCTAGTGCCTGAACTAGGGGTGAGTCTGTATCTCAGATCACTACCCCTTATTTCTAACTGATTATTAATATCTATGGAGAAATAAATATAAAACCTGAAACATTATATATTAAAATGTGTGTGTGTGCGTGCGTGCGTGTGTATATTTAAATGTATTTGTCCGTAATGTGCATTCAATTGTTATTAAATATATATTTTAAAAAGTTACAGTTTACAGTTCTGGTCGTAGCAGTTTTTCAGTTTCGTGATAACTGAGACCTGCAAATCAGTTTGCTACTGCTTTTTTAATATACGATCTATTTTCTTTTAATGATTTCTAGGGCATTGTTGAAATCTTATATACGTGAGGACCCAAGAAAAACAACGGATGGAGATATTTAATCGCAGCAACGCCATACGGGTAACCTCGTTCATAATAAAGTTTTAATGATAAATTTCTTTATATTTTACATTTACATCAGATATTTAATTATTTTCATAACATAATCGTCATGAATTTTATTAGCAAATAGTTGCGGTATTCAAGTATTGAGTAAAGGGCGGAAACTTTAACTTAAAATTCTGGGAAGGAAGCAATAAAATCTGCGTGAATTAAGTTAATAAACGTGTATTAAAATTAAAACGCGATATTTATTTTTATCTCTAGTAATCATATTACATAGGTAGGTACTATAGTGATATATTGATAAATGTATCACTAATGTAATAAAACTTTTTATTTGAATATTTTAAAACCTTTTATATTTTATTACTTCTTTTTAAAGTCGTACTTTTAAAATTTTAAATAAAAAGGAATTAAATTGTTTTATATAAAAATAAAAGGATAAGTTCGTCTGACGCTTTCCATAGACATGTCACCTTTCCGGCATAAAAAATTGAGATTGATTATATATATTGAGATATAAAGTGTAAAGTGAAAAGTGAAATTCATTAATATAAAATATAAAATGTAATAGTTGAATATTATTAAAGTATATAATTAATAGATATATAAAATGTACAATGCTACATCAATAAATCAATTTCATTTGTAAGAGTTTAATTATATAGTAGATAAAAACCCCCTAAAGATCCCATGTGACGCCGTATGCATACGCTGTATACCTACGGCTGGCGCGCTATGTTACATATATTGCCTTTTAAATTATAATTATAGTTAGGTTTATACAATTTAATTATGTATCTGTAACAAATATGTTTTGATGGGTCCTTAGCGGAAACAGGTGGTGATTATATACTGTGGACACTGACAGTTTGTCTACTTCACTTAAGTCTATCAGCTATACAGATAATATGCTCGCAGCTTCTTTCGTGGACATAATTGGAAATAAAGAATTCGCTAGAAAATCAAGGTCACTGACAGTTCGAGGAGACAAACTAAAGTTACAATGAGCTGGTCACGTTTGGCGAAGAACCAACAATCGTTGGCGTAGATGAGCTATAGTTGAAAGCCCTGACAAACGTAACGCTCCTCGGTTAGATGGAGTGTCGATTTTCGAATGACGGCTAGCAGGAAATCGATATGTGTAGTTGCAGATCAGGGCACCTACGGAATTTCTTTCACCCCTTTTTATTTGTTCAGAGAAACCTAATTTAAATGAACGAATGTGAATATAAGAATGAGATTTTATGCCCTATTGCATATATGCTTAGACTCTTAATCGATCCTCGCATCAGAATAAATATGTTCATGTATGGCCTACACTGTAGGTCCTACAGTAATTTATTCCAAGTCTGATATTCCCGTCAATCTGCATTGGACAAGCGTGGTGGGTTAATGTCCGTTCCTCTGGGACTCGTGAGACCCGTGATCAGCAGTGGGACATATAATAGGGCTGTGAAAAAAAAGCATAAAGATAAATGAGGGTCCAGAGAAGAACAACTCATAATAAGTTGCGCTACAAAATAATAAATATTTATTAATATTAACAATATTAATAAATATTTATTATTTTGTAGCGCATGTTTCATATTTAAATTTCTATATTCATAGGGTAGGGCTAGATTAAGTGACTAGTAATATTAAAAACTTCGTATAACGAAACAATAAGTGAGTAAATAGGAATTATACCTGACTTTTGTTTTAAATAAAACCTAACACAACAAGGTGAAGCGTAGTAAGTACCTTTTTTGCACGTGTGATTATGAAGTTCAGTGTCGTATCTGGAAACGCGCATTAATATTTAATAACGTGCAAGGTCTTAACTTAAAACAAGGTCCTACAAAACTCAGATACCTGTTTAAGTTAATCAGTGAGGTAAATCACATTTCCGGAACCTAAGGAAAAGAATAAATAAATAAATCTGTTTGTACATAAATAAAACAGGTAACTATAGACACATTTTATTTTTTTAATAAACGTTTAAAATAAGACGCATACCAAAAGATGGCTAGGAAATCTGTTACTAGAAAATGTATTTTTTTATCTGGATATACATCGATTAGTTAACTGTGCAAGATCTACAGTAAAATGCAGTAAATATGTTTAAAGTCAAAACACTATTTGGATGCAATGTATAAGTCAAAAATCATAAATATCTTGTCTTGTATCTAACATTTAATACCTTTTCTGAAGCCTTTCCCGTGTTGGAAGTTATAGAAATTGGACGAGATGCCATTGTTATCACGCTGGGTACGCGAATTGGCAACCGTTAAGCTAGGCCTTACGAAGGGCCTTTACTCCTAATTACTTTCTCTAATAATTTATCACAGGCTTTTATTTTATGTGGTTATACTGCTGCTGCCCTTATTCAGATCGAGATTTTTTTTGAGAGAGAATTGCCAGCTGAAATTGTAACATAAGAATTGGGGGAAAAAAGCTGTGAAATGAATTCCTGACTTTCATATGATCCAAAAACAAACGACAAATCACACGGAAGAGATTCTAAACGCTTTAAACTACACTAGGATTCATAACATGAAAAAAACATACTCCGAATAAATGTTCATAGGCTATAAAAATATTTTCTTCATTAGGAATCGAAGGCGCTATCCTTGACTTCCACAGCGAACACTGCCATTAAGTCATTTAGAAAGTCGTTTCGAACATCATTCACCCCAGTTTGCAATTTGCGAGCCTCATGTTCGCGAGTCTCGACGACGAAGTTTTAAACACTCTGAGGTCAACGTGATTCTAAATTAAAAAAAAATGGCTTTCAAACCCGATGCTACTCGTTAACTACAATTATAATCATGTTTGTGGAGAATAAAAAATCTAAAAGAGGCATAAAAATTAAGGCGCAGCATTACCTCGGTGTCAGGGTTCCGGTCTGAGGTCGTAAATTTGTATCCTCCATTGAACTATTGTCGTGGACCATTTCCTAGCAGAATCAATATTATAAGCTTAGTTGGAATGGTTAAAAGAAATAGTAATAATATAATAAACAATCCTAGTTTTCTTTAAAAAAATCCAAATGAACTTCAATTTGTTACATTTTTTAAATCTGTATTAAAGATCTCATTGGTATGTACTTACTAAAAATAATTGATAATTGAAAAAATAATTGATTTACGTTTAAATACACTGTAACAACGGTGGTACCGTTATTACTGTGTAGACAGTTGAACTACATTAGAGCTAATAGCGTTGGGAAATATTGCAAAGGTTGATCAGGTGTCTCGTGTAATAGCGTTATCATTTTAACACTCAAGGTTAACAATAACTGTGGTAGGCTACAATAAGTGAGCTATGCAACCGGAACAGAGGCTGTAGGATGTAAAAATTTACAATCGTTTTTATGATAATTCAGTTAGTAAGTTTATTGTAAAGTCTTTTTTAAATAATCAATGGTAATTTAAACGAAGCAGAAAGCGAAGACTTTATACTCTTAATATTGACCATTGTTATAACACAGCACACACACGGTTTTTTTTCATTAAAATAACATGTTTATTTATGGCTATGTATTTTCTTACTAGTATGAAAATAAATATGTTGTGGCCTATAATTATAATTTAGGGTCATCCATAAATTACGTCACGCGTACGGGGGAAGGTGGTCAACAAAGTTGTGTCATCGAGCGACAAGACAGGGATGAGTCTTAACCTTTGTGGCACCACATACATAAATTGAAGGTGCTAAAACTCTAAGCTCATGTAACGTTATTTATGGATAGCCCCTTTCGTCCGGAGATTGTTTTTAAGTCGGTGCTTGTTAATTAAACATTAATATGAGCTGATATGGATATGAATATCCGTCTGGGAATAATATAATAAAATATGCCAAGATCGCTAAGTCACCATTTTGACATAAGACAAACGGTATTGTGTGTGAATTTTAATAATTGTTCTTGCATCGCATCGCACATGGCGATATTTATCATAAAAATAATGTAGTTTCTCCCTTGTTTATATTATTGATACATTTAAACTTTAATGCAATATAAATGAGAAAAATCATAACTTTGTGTATTGGTCCTGTCGTATTCAAAGCGATGTAAAATATATAAATATATGTTTATAAAAACCTGCACCTATTGTAATAATCCGGAACTCACGACATTAAATGAAATAAACTTGTTAATGAATTATGTAGAGGTAAAGTGACCTTAATTGCAATGTATCTTACTTTATACTATTATCACGGCAAATCTATAAGAACCATGTATTCAGTAACCCTAATTTATATTTAATAGGCTTAGCAGTTAAGTTTATACTGGGATCTCCTTAATAATGACCTCAAAATTCGATTCACAATATTATTAACACACATTTAGTTTTTAATATAAAAAGCAGTTCACGGGGTTTTTTATATTGTTGTTCACGTAAAAAATAATGTAAAATAAAATTAAGTCATAAAGTTTAGTCCAAATATTTTTTAATAATAAGGTAATCTTTTGTAACGTCTCAAAGCTGTCGTAGTGTGCCTGGTAGTAACTGACTGCAAGTCGAAGATCGAACTAGGTAGCGTAACTTGGTAAACACCCATGTTTGGTAGTGGACTGTTGCACGATGGTGTTCGGTACGAAAACATTTCGGATGATTACGATAGTGTTTTTGTATTTGCTTAGATTTTTAAGAGTATTATTGTTGTCGGAATAAAAATTTATCTACCACGATTGTTCAAGGTGTAATAGCAGGGCAGACAGACTCGAAATAATAATTTTTATACATTTCAATCTCTCAATTTCAAACCTTAGTCCCAAAAGAAGAATTTTCCTAAATACTCGCCCTGCACACGAGAATCACACACTGTGATTCTAACTAGCAATCTCCTGGAACAAAACTTTGTTCAAAAATTTCGTTCGTTCAAGTAAAATTTTGTTCATTCGTTCAATTTTTATTACAAGGCAACATCATTTCATGACATTGCGAAAAAATTGACAGTGTATTCACTATGTGTATTTAGCAAATACACATGTACATTGTTACAACAGTAAAGTATACAATGATAGTTCTTTCCCCCCTGCGAACATGTTATTTGTTCGGTATTTATGAGTAGGTATAAGTTGAAGCTTAATGTACATACTGTTAACCTCATTAAATTTTATTGTAATATTTAAGTGTAGATTAATACAATATAATGATCTAGCAGTTGTAGTTTGCAAGATTTTTAATACAAATGATTATCTACATATATTAGTATGCGAAGAAACAATCTTTGTTTTATTTTTAAGCACCTTTGCCGCACGGAGAACTGTGAGATTTTGTATAGTTAAAGTTAATATTAAGAAGGAGTTTCTTTACTTATTCTCAATATTAACTTCAACTATTCAAAATCAGAAATGTTATGAATATCAGTCGCATTTCGACCTTTTGCTTCACCTTTTATGCTTCATATTAACATGAAGTAGGAAAGTAAATCAAAGGCTTAAAATCCTGTGAGTCACTATTAATAAAAATGGACGATTTGCAAAAGTTTCCAATACCTACCTACTTTTTACGTAGGTACAGCGTACTTTAAAAAGTCCATTCTTAACTAGTTTGCGGTTGGTTTCCAGTTTCCAGACTTACAGAGATTTATGATAATTACGGATACGTATTATTGTCATATATCTAATTTTTTTTCACAACCCATATCTATATGTACATACGTATCCTTCTGCTGTGCTCAGGTCTCCCATCTCTAACGAATGGATGTTAATCTACCACGCTTGTCCAATGCAAATTGGCGGGTCACCTAGACTCAGAATGAATATCTGTATGCCAAACATATATTTATCCTGATGTGAGAATCGAACCCGTGACCATTGACACTGAAAGCCGCAGCTACACCTCTGAGCCAATTATGTCTATAGACTTATCTATTTATTATACATTTTGTACAACACCATTGTCCCCGAGCAGACGTTATTTTTAACACAAAAAATACAAAAAAGAAATGTCGTTGAAAAAATAAAAATTTAGATCTCGACAACAGCGCCACCACAACAAAGTATTCTATCTTTCAAGCGGAAGCTAACCAACAAAATTTAATTGAGTCGAATGGGCGTTTTAGTACGAATATTCTTTTCTCTCTTCTTTGAGAAGAAAAGTATTATTTAACAATTTGATATAAGTATTTATTTTAATTTATTAGAATATATTTCATTATTGTACAATTAATATAATTTACGTAAGCTGTTAGCGGGGGATATTTCTATGCGGGAATTCACGGTGAGGAAATCTAGTCTATTAATTTTGTAATGTATGACGGGAAAAAGATATTAATGACAACCTATTAATATAAATATTATATATATTTCTCTAACTCTTATAATGAGTAAACCCGATTAAAAAATTAACTTATTTTACGTTTTTTTCTCACTCGACTATATGCTTTTTCGTAGGCACTCTTATATAAACTAGAGTTTGATAAGGAAATTTTTTAGTATAACCACATTCGTTTTAATTAATACAAATTTTAATTTTGAACTTAATTTTTATATTTGGTAATAACAGTTTCATATTTTATAAAAACAAATCAAATCAAAAAACAAACAACCGCCTCTTGTTACATACACAATGCAATACGCAGGAGTTGGGCACGTCAGGTGAACTATCCCTATGACTAACGAACACGTCTGAGTTTTCTAGCACATCAGAACGAAATCTCCCTTTTAATCGCCATCACTCCCATTAATCGTCTGCTCTGATTACCCCTAGATCTACACTTCAAACTTATTAAATAAATAAATAATATTGGTCGTCTTTTAGACAAGTAGATATGCTTAAGAGACGACCTTCATTATTTATGGCCTTGTATTTCATATTGATCAATTAAACTTGTCAAGTCGGTTGTCAGAAATACTCCTTCAACTTGGCCTTATGTCTTGAATTGTTTTGTAGCAGTTGCATAATTAGTGGCAGAAAATTGAATCGGAAACTGACGATGGTGTACTGTCAACCATCCAGGTGGCGGGGATGGAAAATTTTTATTTCGTTAGGTAGTCCGATGATGTTCAGAAAACTCGTCATACTAAATGAGATATAATATAGCAATCCAACGCGATTGCCAACGATTCGGGATGATCTCTGTTGGATACATAAAAATTATTTATAAATGATATTATAATATTTATACTCTTTGGCAATGTGGTTGCTTTTTACGTGATGATGACAGAAAGTTTTGATAGAGTTAGGCATTACCCTGGGAAAATCAATTATTAAGATATTTCGCGGATCTTAGCAAAAAAAGCTCTGACCATCTTAACAGAAAGTTTTTGTGTAAAGATTTCGTGGGATGAAGAAATATTGTTATATTTATTATGATTAATTAACAAATCCTCTACTCCAACATCTACAAAATGATTAATGCGATTTCGTGGGATACGTGGTTTGGTCACGGAAATAACGCGATCTTTTCATAAATAATAATTCAATATATTAAATCCATTTTGAACCTTTAAATTTACTTTAAAGTTTTCTACAATATAATTGGCAAGTAATTTAATGAATACTATTTTTCAGTCACGCTCATTAAAATAAACACTAGAAAGCGGGGTTCTTTGATCGAGTGTGACCGATTAAACTCGTCAAGTAGGTTGTCTAAAACCTTGTCTAAGACACCTATTTACCTTGGACTTGATGTTGAAATGTTTGTAGTCTCAAATTTAGTTTAGAGAAATATACTGAGTGCAGAATAAATATTTGCGAATAAAGTTTACGATTACCTTCTTTTCATTCGTTCTCTCAATTCAGAGGATAGTGGCACGGTCTTGGTGTATATTGCGTGATGCCAAACCTTCCTTCTATAGCTTTCAGCATGAATATTTATTGTGTCGTTTAATTGGTCTGTCAATAGCGTTTGTCATGTCTTGTTTTATCTACCTTAACTAGTAGAATGTTATGTGGACAGTCAAAAGTTTTACTTAGCTAAGATCCGCGACAATCAAACCAAAAACTTACCGAAAATCGGCCATCAATTCTCCACCCACCAACCACTATATACAACACAGAATACACATTTCCACTTTTCCATCTTGTAAACGACACGTGTTTCGCCCCAACACGAGGTATCTTCAGGTATAGTAGACTCTACGCAAGACAACCGAAAAGTCTTCCGTAGATTCCGTTGGTTTAAGTTCAAAACAAAATCCACTTCTAGCAGAAAAACACATATTATTATTATAATTTTCTGTTATTGTTTTGATTGTCGCGGATCTTAGCTAAGTAAAACTTTTGATTGTCCACATAGTGATGGATTTCCGCAAAGTAACGCCTGACTCCATTAATAACCTAGTAGAATGTTGTGTATTAGGTAATTAAGGATTATAATTTTCATTAATGTTATTTTTATAAAAATAAAAGAGCTCTCTTACGTCACCAATGAGGTAGATTCAACGTGAAATTATCATACCCTTACAGAATATTTTCTGTATTTATTCATATGTTATACTTAGGTAAACAATTCATTTGCAATGCTCCACGTGTTGCACATGTCCATGAGCCGCGGTGATTACTTGCCATCAGGTGACCCGGTTCTCTCCCATAATGCTTATTAAATGTGAGCTTAGTGTATATTTTGTAATCGTCTAAGTGATCTCTTATCTATGTTTTAACCTTTTTAATTTAAGGGAAAAATATTTTTAACCCATATAAGGCTTTGTTTGAATTTATTTTGTATAGCTAGGAGCAAGTGGGATACCTAACAGTACGTTAGGGACTGTAAGTTATCACTGGCTCTCATGGATATCTGCAATACTAAAGGCAGAGGCATTTTTTCATTTTAGGGCAAGAATGTGAATAATACGTAGGGAAGAAGTATTGAATAAGAATAGACGGAGGAAGAAGGAATTAAAGTAAAGAGAAAGGAGTTCGGTTTTAGGATCCCAGCACTTACCATGCATGACACAGAAAAAAGTTACCAAGTGGTTTTAGAGTATGTCTTAGTTCCCTATTTGAGCTGTCCCATTCACGCATCACTCTTCCATATATATACAATGTACGCGTACATTTCTTTGGCGCAATTTATATGGAATTTTGTTTAATAGTCTTTAAATTCCTTCGGTATGTCGTTTACAAAAATAAATTACTTCTATCAGTTGCACACTGATTATCAAAATAATTACATTCTCAAAAGTAATAAAAATTGCATTTTATTTATACAAGCTCAGTCTCCGCAAATAGAGCAGTAGTCGTTGTAATGACTAATTTGTTAAAATCCTGTTAAATATTGCATCAGGTATTCTAATAAATTTAAACTAGCATAACAATTCTCGTTTTATGTGCGTAATGTTGAATGCAGGGCATTTTATTATAAATAAGTAAAACATTGGGTTCGACACTGGTAAAATCCTTTGCGTCACAAGTAATTATATGTCAACACTCATAAATTTATATTTCGAGAAATACTGCCATATAAATTAATTAAATATTAATGTAAGTTTTGAAAAGTGTAAATGGAAAAGTACACGTTTTTTGTTATCTTTATTGCTTTTTCAGGCAGATATGTGTATGGTGAAAAATGTATTGTAATGAAAAAGGTAATATTTTCCTTTTATTCGAACTATATTTACTTACCACGCAGACTCAAATAATCTAAGAGTTTCTTGCTCTCCAATACAGGAATACGTTACAGTTCCCGGTGTTATGTGGTTTCTCTCCTCTTTATTGTTTGAAGCTCGTTTAAATCGGCGATTATCTTATAGCTCTCATGATACCTTGGGTGACTGACAATGTGACCGATGTTGACCGGGTGGTAGTCTAATGTATACTCTTTTGGCAGCACAATCTTCTCCAACTACCCGGGTAAACGGATTCTATGTACCTTTCTCCCTCCGATTACGCTGGCCTCGTTCACGAGCTCTTTGATTTCATCATTTTCTAAGGGTTTTCAGGTTTCATTTGGTTTCTTATTATTAAAACTATAATTTCTATGAATATTAATAATGTTTTATATCTCATTTAGGTTGCAGTTTTAAAAAGACAAGGCAATAATAAATCGTTTTGTTTTTCAAGCCTAACCGGGCTTTGCATGTCGTATTAGATTTTAATCCTCTTTACGTCCCTGTCACATCATTTATCTTTATTTCGTTTCGTTTAAATATCATAACCATATGAAAATGATAAAAGGAGTGGATCGCTGTCATTAACTTTATTGATATACATATAACCTTTACAAGATTCTTCAAAAGCGTTTGATTCTCGTTCACTGGATCTTCTGTACCTATTCAAATGAAATAAGCCGTAATAGCCACTGATTAGACGTCAGCTGACGACAGACATGAGGCGTCACTGTGCGTTATCAATGACTTTAGTACTTGAATCATTGGCAGCGGCAGCAGCTCATAGTGGCCTGCTGTCTGCTATAGTGCCGTTCAGGTGCCAGTAAGAGAGCAGTGCGCGCTCAATTACCGCGCGCGCTACACGTAAACTTGCTTCATTGTACGACCTTCGAAGCTATATACGACAATCACCCGATTATTCTTACTCCTTTTGTATAAAGTAGCCATGCACAGAACTTAAAGTATTTTATTTATAATCCTTACCACTAAAGTGATATTTAAAAAGTGATATTTGTTGTATTGTTTTTTAGTTTTATAGTGTATAAAAATGTTAAAGATGAGGGCGTACAATATTTTATTATTATTAGTTGCTGTTATTTATAAAGGGTATGTTATTTTAAGTATTTTAAAATTAAGTATTAATTTATTGTAATATGCAAAAACAAAATATTTTATCTTAAATTGCGTAGTAAAGAAACTACAAAACTTTAAAGTAATTGCAGGTGGAAAAGATCGCAAGGAACAGACCTTTGTTAATAATTAATTATTGACGATTGCATTATTTCATATTTTTATGTTATTCGATTGATTACAAATGTTATTAAATAATTATTTTTAATCTTGCTAACTCAATTTATTGATTAACTAAGAAATTCGTAGTTAACATAACTACAATAATTTATTGTTATCGCGCTCGAAATCAGATCAATATTCTCATTACAGATTTATTATATTATAGTTATTGGCGACATTGTTGTGTAGACTATGCTTTAGAAATAAGATATGTATGAAAATTATGTGAGCAGTTAATATATATATATATATATATATATATATATATATATATATATATATATATATATATATATATATATATATATATATATATATATATATATATATATATATATATTAACTGCTCACATAATTTTCATACATATCATACATATCTTCATATATATTTATTATATGGTTTTGATCGATATTTATACATTAAACTGTATAAATTATATTTATAATAATATATGACTTTCTAAGGGAGGATTTTGTCCAGCAGTGGAATGCCGCAGACTTGATATTGAGATTTCTCAAATTTTTGTTAAGAAACTGCAAAAAATACTTTTCCTCCTATGTTCCTATGTTAATGCTTCCTCCTCATATATTTTTTCTGTTTTATATTCTCGTGAAAGTACCATGACAATCAATTAAGCAATTGCCCAGATTAATTCAGACCTACAGACAGACAGATAAGACAAATAATAAGACTAAATAAGCATATAAACTCAGAGAATGGTCCACATTTCGACGTCACAGACAGATCGACGATGCTTTCATTTTATTTATACGTAATGATTAATAATTTCAACAGAATATGTAAATGAAGAAATATATTATATCTATTGTTACGTAGCAAACTATAATGTATGCAGATATATATATATATATATATATATATATATATATATATATATAATATATATATATATATTCTAAACTTATTTATTCCGAGTCTGTGTTCCGCCAATCCGCTTTGAATCAACGTGCTAGGTTAATGTCCCTTACTCTACAAATGAGGTCGCATGCCCAGCAATGGGATATCAATATGGGCTGTATAATAATGTAAAACTTTGAAATTTTGCTATGGGCACATTTCTTGAAAGATTATTCAATATCATATCTTATAATTTAGTCAGTCTTATTATTACTGGCCATATAAAATTGTATTATTATAACTTTGCTTATGACGACCGATTGGCTCAGTGGCGGGGCCCTCCGCCCGCGGAGTCAATGGTCGCGGGTTCGATTCCCGCATCGGAATAAATATTTATATGGATTTTAAATGTTTATTCCGAGTCTGGTAACCTCCCCAATCCGCATTTCCTTTCCTGCCCCTTCCTTTCTTCTCTATCCTTTCCCTTCCTCTCCGCCAATCCACGGTCTGCCGTGCCAATGGATGCGTGGCTAGGGGCAAGCCTAGTCGTAAGCGTGCCGATCGTCCCGGGGTCGGGCTCCCCCGGGGACTATGGTGCCTTACCTCAGCATGCAGGGCTCTGCTTGGGCTGACCTCCATCCTCCCTTGCGGCTCGTGGGATTCACTAAAGACAAATTTAATATACCTAATTTGTCGAAAATGACGGCGACGTGGTTCGCCACCCGTCACGTCCTGATTTTCACGAGGGCGAAAAGCGACCAATGACGAGCCGTTTCGCTGCGATAAATGGCAGCGGATGGAGCTCTGTGGTCTCTGCCAACCCCTGCAGGGGATAGGCGTGAATATATAATAATAATAATAATAATTAACTTTGCTACGTATTTTTAAAGATACAATAAATAGTGTAAACATAGCAAAAAATTTGTTTAAGATATATCGAATTTAATTTAATTCTCAATAAAAATAACCGTCTACCACTTGACCACTTTATAATAATTAAAATGTGTCATTCAAAAGTCACGTATGTCTTACGAGGTCAAAATTTATTTGCGATAGTATCTAGGGTATTTATATTTTGCTTTCCGGAAAGGGACAGGTCGCAGGTAGAAGGTTTTCCTCACGGAAGTGATAATACCCGGAGTACTGTGTAGCATACAATGATCTCTTTGGGCCTTACTAACGACATATATAGAGATATCACATTGTGTTATAGTATAATTGTACAATATCATTTTGTATTGGCCAGTGTTACGTACAATGTTATAGATTTTTGTAATATTTTTACTTTGATTATAAATACGTGTGTGTTAATTTTACAGTCAATAATTTTTTTGTCTGTTATAACGACAACTAGTATTCGCACAAAGCATTTATATAAATATATTGACAGCTAACAATCGTATCAATTTTGCAATTCGCTTTCTCAATTGTACTTATGTAATTGCAAATTTTAAATTTACAAGGTTATGATTACGTGCCTGACAAATTGTGATTCTTTATTTCAAATTAATATTTATTATGTGGCGCAAGACAACATCACGTGTTCTATTGTGTAAGATACCTAGATGCGAAGATATAATAATTATGTGCAATTTATTTCTTTATAAATCATCACATTTGAAAGAATTCTCGATGTAAACGTGTTTTAAATGTTATCTTATATACATCCGTTTATAAACAAAGAGTAAAACATTAAGACAGCAAATACTGAAATTATCTTGTTTTCATTATACTACAGTTTTATTACTATAATAACTCTTAGTTAAGCTTGAACTATTATAGTTATAAAATTTTAAGCTTATATTAGAATGGCTGAAAGAATGGAACGCTTCTTGTGTACTTATAGGCGTCTTATATACATACATATGTACAGTTTGAAAATTTTATATGCCCGTCAAAGCATTTGAGGTTTTGATTTTATCAATTATTTTCTTACACCGCTAAGCTCAAGATGCATAAATTCTCAAATTAGTGGCAAATTAAGATAATGTCTCAGATAATCAAATCAGGTTCTCATACTACGAAGTTGTTATTAGGCGAACTGTTTCACTATAGAAAGTATTATTATATAATACTTTATACGCTTATAACTCAAAGAATTTTTTTGCATTAAACAAAACGGATTAAATAAACGAATAGTAGTGGAACCACGCATGGATGGGTCGGCTTGATCGGGAAAGTAGTACATCCTTATTTTGGCGTTAGTGGTAGTACTTTTTCTTGTTACCGCGCTATTCGCCGTCATACGCCGAAAGAATTTAATGGGAGGGGAAGATGAACGTAATGCAAAGGAAAGAAGGACAAAAAGGAAAGGGAATGGAATTGGGCCTGTAGAGCACAGCCTTTAATATTTAAATGCTACTATTTAACGCTGACAGTCTGCGAGCACGATATTTAGACATTATTTAATTTTGAAAAAAGAAGATGCATATTGAATATACAACAAATCATGCTCATTTATTAATCATGATGTCCTCATCATCGATGGAGAAAGAAAAATATCATTACGAATAACAACCCTAGGGAGCGCAGAAATTTATAAAGGAATCTCTAATCGGAATTATATTATTACACTTTTATTCAATTCTGTATTTTCTTTTTTATATAAAAAATATTTTTTATAGAAAAAATAGTTAATATAAATTGGCAAATTATACTGCCTTCAAATAACTTATTTTGTCTGAATTGTTAAAAGATTAACTTATAGAAATTGAGCACTGAACCGATATTATTTATAAGTAAAACTTCTATCTTTATCAGTGTTAACAGTCTTCGGCAGTCTCTTGCTGGGTATAGATAGACCTTTCCTAATTCGATCTTGGGCGGTACGTCTCTATTGTAGTCTCCCTGCCCGGCCGGGAGGCCAAATGGGACGACGATTTGTGAAAAGGTTACTGATGAATGATTAGTCTGTTGAAAAGAACAGAAGAGTTACTTACGCGAATTATCTGTGGCTGCGATCGCTAACATTCTTGGCCCAGCAAGGCAACTAGGTTTAACTATTCCATCATGGATCTTTGCCTAACAATGCAATGATAGAAAATTTTATTGATTAATATTGTAAAAAAAATTATTTCTTATAATTATTTATTGTGACGTTACTTTCCCTTGACCTAGCACATTAAACGGAGTACAAAAAATCTATTGACCTGTTTCCGATATAAAGCAGACGATTTTACACATAATGTTTTAATTTGTTAATATATTGTCTAATATTTTGAGGGGACGAGATGATTTTCGCGTTCATTGCATTACAGGTCTAGTTCAATGTTTCTGTCCAAACGACCTTTGTTGCGGACATCCTAATGCCGGTCACTTATGCGAGGGATATTAACGTAGCACACGTTTGTGAATAAATCAGCTCTAAGCTATATTAAAGAGACATTAAATAATTATGAGGGTAAAAATTTAAAAAAATCCTCGTTTTTTTAAAAAAAAAAAATTATAAAATGAATAACTGTCATTTAATGATGCGTCGAAACGAAACGAATTTGAACGAAATAAATTTCACCTTTTTTAATAGCGTTTCTTATAACTAACATATTGTGAAACGTCCTCTGCTTGAGGATACGACAATCTGTTTATCCTCAAGCGTCAATACGGCGTCTGGCAGACGTGTGTTGTCGAAGATCGGACTAAGTGTCGCGTTTTTGGGGGAGACTTTTGTCCAGCAGAGGATTGCCGCAGGCTCATGCTTATGATGATGAAACAGATAAGACAGGGACAGCGCACTTTTTGTATTACCATAGCGTTAATATAAATTAAAGGTTTCAACGAAGGTTGATCAAGTTGCTGAGATATAACTTAAAATTTCTCGATGAAATAAACTTATATGTCAACCTATAAAGGCCGCACCATTTTGCCTTCAATTCCAACCTTATCTGAACGATACACTAGGCTTTGGAGACTATACTAGTATAATTTTCAACTTTTTGAATAGATGAAACAATTGAAGATGTATATCCATATAAACTAAAGGCTAGATATAAATTGTCTTAGATTTGAGATGAACAAAAGAATTACGGAAGTTACTCAACTGGCTATCCATGTGCGTAGCCACTGGGCCAACTCAATCGTTTTTTAATTTTAAATCGTTAATTAATTTTAAAACAATAATATGAAAGGAAATATATGTTGTGCAACATAACCTATTTTGTGTATTAAATCCTCTAATACTAAGTAAAACTTGTTAGAAGTTACGTAAGTGTCAATGTTGCCAGTTGAATGCTGGTGACTACAAAGTAACCGTGCTTACTTTCTACGTTGTACGCTAAAGATACATTTATTTTCTTGCAGAACTGCTCAGAACTTAGCCGGCGGATTGAAGTCAAATTATACTTTTCCCAAAAATTTCTTGTTTGGTGTGTCAACCGCCGCGCCACAAATTGAAGGAGGCTGGAATGAAGATGGTAATGATATATAATATTTTTTTATCTACCTACCAGATATTCAAGGGTTCTTAATAATTTATTGTTTAACTGATATGTCTATAATAATACATACATTCTGGGAAATGCCTGGTGGGACAGTTGCTCAATATCATAGATCTCTTGCCTAATGATGAGAACAATATAAGGCATTTAATGTCAAGTTACTTTGTTACCTTTTTGAGTAAATATTAGATATAATAAGATGAAAATATAGCCCCAATGTATGTATGCAATGTAGCCCCATGGATTAAGAGAGATATAATGGATATTAAGACCTTGAGTCCTGACAGCCTCAATATATATCTCCACATTTTTGCGTCGGAGTGTATAATAAATAAAAGAATTGACCCAAAGGAAATTATTTACCTAAAGGGCTGTTATGCAGAATGTGTATGTTATGTACATCTATGGTTAAAGTACCACTTTAGAATTTTAGTATGAGATGAATTGTAGAGAAAAAATATATTCGAATATGTTTAAAAAAAATTACAAATTTTAATCATTTATGAAATTTACTAAAGTAACAATTACAACTTCTATTTTACGAGACTTTTTTCTTTATTTTCCTTACACATAATATTCGAAAAGCAATATTATTAATATACATATTTCTGTCGTTTCAGGAAAGTCTGAAAGCATATGGGATCATATGATACATACGAATCCGAGTTTCGTAAAGGATGGTACAAATGCCGACGTCGCTGCAGACTCGTATCACTTATACAAGCGCGACGCGGAGATGGTACACGAGCTTGGGGTGGACATATACAGATTTTCAATATCTTGGCCCAGAGTACTTCCTAATGGACTCGCAAACTATATCAACCCCTTGGGGATTCAATACTATAGAAATCTTATAGATGAATTACTTAAATACAATATTACACCAATGGTTACGATTTATCATTGGGATCTGCCGCAAAAATTGCAAGATGTAGGAGGATGGACAAACGCTCATATAGTGGACTACTATACGGATTACGCTAATGTTCTATTCGACAATTTCGCTGACAAAGTAAAGTACTGGGTGACTTTTAACGAACCGATGCAGACGTGCTTAGAGGGATATGGCGGTACTTATCGTGCACCTGCACTAAACCGACACGGTGTTGCTGAGTACCTCTGTACTCATAATCTACTGAAGGCACATGCTAGTGTGTACCATTTGTTTGACACCAAGTATCGGTCAATTAATAAAGGTATATATACTTGTTTATCTTTTTACTCTTTTCATACTGTTGCATTCACATCATGATAACTACAGCTATAACAGTTCACTGCTGGAAGTTTAAGAGCCCATATATGTTCCACTGCTGGACAAGGGGCCTCCTCTCTTCTCATTATGCTTCTCCAAGGGGGAGTGGTACGATACCTGAACTCGGAGCAAAACCTGGCTCTCCTTTAACATTGACATTGAGAAGTGTTGACATTATCTCAAGTAGATGCTGTTGTCCATCTTCTGGTATTTGCTTCCATAATTACCACGTACGACATCCACGGCAAGAAATGGTGGTGGCCCTATTTGATGCTGGGAACTACATTGTAAATGATACGTTTATTCTTATTATTATTACGTTTTATCACTTATGATCTCTATTTCAGGTCTGATAGGTATGTCATTAGATTCAAATTGGGCGGAACCGAAATCCGATTCACCCAGAGACCGAGAGGCCGCTGAATTATATTTACGAACCCATGTGAGTGCATACGTTACCATAAAAATTGTCTCTTGTCAAATCACAAATCAAATCTTTACAATTTTTAATAACATCTAGATATATATTTATAAATTGTTGTTAAATCAATAAGTTGTCTAAAACTTATTAAATTATACCCCATGACATGGTGGCGTAGGGTTAATATCGCAAAATAAGAATGCTTGAGGTGAGCTCGTATAATTTACCTTGACATGCATGCTAAGCGATCTAGTCGAAGGTTCATTATCATTTAAAACGAAAACGATACATTTGTCCTAAAGTGTTCAACTTATAAATGATCAATTTACCCTTGAAGGTTGTCACGGAAGTGATAATTTTAATATTATATAATATAAAAGTAGTTGATCTATCTTGCCCGTGAGCCAGTTTCATCTCAGTACAATAGGTTTTGAATAATAATCATTTATTGATTTACAAATATACCATAATTTAAGTACGTATTAACCTTGTACTTGCGGTTAAGGAAAATACTTTAAGGTTACATGTTGGAATACTATTGAAGTTATTTTAAATCTGCAAATCCGAAATTAAGCCTTTTCGCGGCTACATAATCGTACATTCCCCACATACAACTCATCGAACCCGCAACCATTGACTCCGAAAGCGGTTACCACTGATCTAAATTATGGCACTGAGCTAAATATTATTCAAATAAAATTCACTATTATATTTTTTTCTAAATACAGTGGTACCCGCGGTAATCCGGACCCTGTTTAATTCGGCGCCCCCTGTAATCCGACATGCCTATCACTGTTGATTGTACATAAAAATTTCGGCAAATCCTCACTAAAATAATGCATTAAAAACAACAAGTCACAGATTTTTGTTACTTTTGAATGCGAAATAAAAATTTATATCATGCATGATTGGACTGTTTGCAATTTGTACACACCACCATTATTGTTTTTGTAAGTGCCATAGCACTGATAATATTATTTTTATAATAAAATATTAGGTGTTCTTGGTGATTTTTTATTTACTAAATTCCACATTCATATTATCAAACAATCAACACTATCCACTGCTGGACATAGGCCTCTCCTAAGAAGTTACACCTAGCTCGATCTTCGGCTTCACGCATTTAGTTTCTGCCAGCCACACTGCGCAGATCGTTGCACTATATAGCCCGGGGGCGTCCCATACTACGTTTGCCGAGACGCATTCTCCACTCCAGAACTCGTTTGCTCCAACGATTGTCGGATCTCCGACAAACGTATATATGTACATAATTATGTAGTATGAAACGTAGTTCAAACAGATTCTTTTATTTATAACTTTGCGGATTACAAATAAAAAATTTGGCAAATCCTGCAAAAATTGTTTGTCGGATTACCGCGGATCCACTGTAATATGCAATTGACGTTGCGTTAAATTCTTGTTAATTGAAAATCGGTTAAAGTGAAACATCAAGTGTATCACTAATTATTTTTTACTTAATTATATATATATACATACATATATATATATATATATATATATATATATATATATATATATACATATATATATATACATATATATTTTATTTAATTATTATATATATTTTATTTCATATTAGGTATTTAATTGAATTGTGAATATTACAGCTGGGCTGGTACGCGCATCCAGTGTACTCAGCAGAGGGAAACTATCCACCTGAACTAATTAAGCTAGTGGATGAAAAGAGTCGACTTCAAAATTACACACGGTCCCGCTTGCCAAAATTCACCCCTAAAGAAGTTGCGTATATTAAAGGCAGCGCTGACTTCCTTGGCTTAAATCATTATACGACGTACCTTCTCAGTATGTCGGACAAAGAGGTCGGACAAATACCTTCGCACGAAAACGATATAGGCATTGTCAGAGTTCAAGATCCTAAATGGCCTTCAAAATCTTCCTCATCTTGGCTAAAGGTGAACTTTTGAATACACATATGTGTTCTATTGAAGTATGGTTACTCATTTTATTTGTTGTTTTGTTATTATACAAAAGTCATTAGCATCTAAGTGACTCTATGTTAATATCTCTAGTCATTTAGTGGTTCTATTAATTTTGATGTAGCCTATTGTTTTATTTATAACTTCTGAACTAATTTGGATTTAGGGAGTCTAGTGTTATTGTTAAAAATAGAAGAGTTTTATTCGTAAAGCCTGCTTAAAATAATTGCAATTTATATATTATGACGATTGTAACATTGGAAGATGAACATGTGTCATAGTTAATAAGATACTACTGCTATTATTCTTTTTCGAACAAATAAATAATAGCAAATTAATTTCAATCGTTGAAGTTGATATTTTTGTTGTTTGGCTAAAGGTGACCTTATAAACATGTTATTATTTTTTGCATATATTGTAATTTTAGGCAACCTTGTTATTATTCATCTTATTATTATACGAAAGGCGCTCTAATACTATATCAACCATGACAGTTTGTTGGATATATTGACCTTCGACCACGAATGAGGGGTGTTGCACTAATCCGTATGTTTAACGGGAGGACGAGAGATCGCAGGTTGATCACAGATGTACTCAATAAATAAAATAATTGAGTAGACATTGCTGTCCGTCCTTTTTTATTTGTTCTAATAGTCGCCTCGTACGATAATAAGGAAAGAGATGACTGTATTCTATGCAAATCACCGTCGGAGAAAGGTGTGCAAGGTTAATATTTGTAATACTTATAATCCCCTAGTGGTAGAGCCACGCTGCAGACGAAGACTTTGTCAAGAACGGCATATTATTTGTCTGTAGCATAAATGGGCCGGCTCGCCCGGGGAAGTACTACACTCCCGCAGAAAACCGGCGTCTGAGTGGTAGCTTTAGCTACTGCGACTCGTCCGGTGAGCGGTTGAGTTCCGGAGGCCCAACACGCCTCCCTCTTCCCCCTCCCATAATCACACTGTACTTAAAGGCCCGCAACGCTTCAGCACTGCCTGTGACACTGTGGCTGTCTATGGGCGGTGTTGATAGCTTTCCATCAGGTGACACGCCTGCTCGTTTCTCTTCCTATCCCATAAAAAAAGAATATATTGCCTACGGTAATTATTTAATGGCTGTCAAAAATATTTTTTACAAATGATTTTTATATTTTTTTAAAACTGTTCTTGTCTCAATGTCTGGTAGCTTTACAGGTGATTATATAAATTTGCATTTACATTATGTTGCCTATTCAAAATCTTATTAGTAGGTATAATTATGGAGTGGGCCAGTGCCTCAAACGTCGAGTAAGATTAACGAGTTCGTTACATACAGTTTCGGTGTCAATGACATGACTATATGTGCTTATTACGAATGTATAATACAAAATAAAGCAACTTATTTAATAAATGACCAAAATGAATTACTATGAAAAAGACGTACCACTCCACTCGTATCTATTGTTTTTCTTAAATATATTGAGATAAAAATTGACAGATATTTATTTGTATAGTTAAAAGTGCATATAATAATTAGTGCATGAACTAAAGACTAAACTCATGGCTACGTTATACTTTGTAATATTTGTGTATACAAATAATTATAAGTTATTGTATTGTTCGAAAAGAATAGAGACGAAGCAGTATTAAGGGCATTATAATCTCATATTTAGATAATGCAAACAACTCCAAACGCTTTCAGCTGAAAAGAGAGAGAAAGATCATCAAAACAATGCCAAGTAGAATACTTAGTTTAAAAAACAATAATAAGATTTCTTAATAAATGATTTTCGGGACAGCGTTTTAACTTTTACTGCTGATTTATAGGTAGAAATTTGGAATGCTAAAGTATAATACTTTCACTTCTGTGACGAAGAATAATTAGATTCAATGATGTTACTGCTGTTAGCCTTTTCAGCTTTATTTGACTTTAACATGAAATAAGCAATGCTCAATGCGCTTGCTCCATTTTAAGTACTGATCGGACAAAATAGCTCCGCTAGTCACAACTCTGCAGGCCGCAGTTTGAGTGTAGAAGTCTTAGGGCAATATGTATGGTAGAGCTCGTGTACACTAAAAAAATAACCAATGTGATATTCAGCTCCAATTCATTAGTTATCTGTAGCAGAAGATCAGATTAAGTTGTGCGTTTTAGAAGTTAGTTATGCCACGTAGCAATTGATTCGAATGTTTGAATAATATTTGTATGTAAAAAATTCATATGCTATTTTTACAATAGCATCCTTCGGTACAACCAAGTAAGGTTGTATCGAATGATGCTTTGTTTGCTTACGAAAACGATGTTTTAAAGGATATTTTGTTATTTTCAGGTAGTGCCTTTCGGCTTTCGCCGTTTGCTCCAGTGGATAACCAAAGCATATAACAACGTGCCAATTATTGTAACTGAGAACGGTTACGCAGATTTTAGCGGCGTGGAAGACACAGCTCGAGTATCATACTACGGCCATTACCTGAACGCTTTACTTCATGCCATTCATGAAGACCACAGCAACGTTCACGGGTACTTCGCGTGGAGTCTAATGGACAACTTTGAGTGGGATGACGGATATGTGTAAGTTGTCTATTACTATATTTTTACACGCCATTTATACCATTAACATGGCGACGGTAAAAAGCGAATGCTGTAAATGACACAGATGTCAATAAAATTTTGATTGCATATTCGCATCGGAAAATCGTCGCCAAAAAAGAGCGTCGATTGGTCGGAATTTCACAGCTCTGCGACCAATAGAAAATTTTTGTACAGCGTTGAAACTGACTATTTCTGAGTGATAAGTTACAATTATTTCAGATATTTTAAAATTTGTTTGGCTCTGGTGGTAACTTTTCATTTTGTGGTTTACTACGTTTTTGCTTTTGGCGTAGACAGTTTATCTGTTACACAACCTCAAAGTCGATCAGAGGGTTCGCAGTTTCTCTTATGGATATAATTCGAAATGAATAAATTTATGGGATTACCAAAATCACGTATATTTTTACTGTAGTTTTCGTGTAGCGTTATGTGAAGTAGTTACTTTTTTATAATAATTGCAATATACGATTTTTAGTAGTTGGGTGTCGACCACCCGACCAAACAGTGCCATGATCTGCCCAGGGCGGCTGCCCGAAACTGGGCAGGTGAAGTCCAAGATCGGGCTAGATGACATGTCGTGGCTCTTCATGATAATAATGATTCGATTTTTGTATTAAATTATAAAAATATATGGTAGTAACATTTGAACTATTGTATATTATCAATACTCCATTGTATAAAATAAGTATGCATAATCTTTATGTATTGTGGGGTCGATCACAAGTATATATCTGGGACTCATATTTCTTAAATTGCACTGCACTGCACTGTATCTCTGTGAGGGTCGCGCGGTGGCAGAAAATCACTTTCTCCCTGTCATTGAGTGGAGGTTTTGGCTGAGCCATCGGCCATTTCCATCTGTTTGTACTGTTGATTATGTAATAATTTTAATTGTACATTTGTGTTGCTGCAAAGGGAAATAAATTAATCTATCAGTCTTTATTATTGACATATAAGTGCTATTTGCTTATAAATATTTTTTCAACAGTTTGTTTAATACACATTTAATAATCTATTGTAATGTGTATGAACACTAGACGTGAGTATTTTCGTTTTATTGCTATAACAATAAAATGAAGAAGTCTCAACTTAATACGCGTAACGTGTGTACTATAAATAAGTCAGTACCTGCCTACGTCAGTTTTAAGATTTTTTTTGATAGCAAATGGCCGTCAGTTCGTTGCAAAAAAGTATAATGTAGATTCAAACGGAGAAGTCGTGTATAGCGAAAAAAAATCGTGTTTCGTAATCATAATAATAACATATAATGAACATACATTATATTTCAAAAATAACAATACATCGTAACTTGGTCTAAGTGGCCTTGATAGTCGGCATACGCTCGTGAATGTGTTTATAAAATACGGCATTCTTAACGATAGTATTTGGTATTATTCCGTTTTAAAATTTGACAATGTTCGGCATCAAATAAGGCATAATATACATTTTGTGATAACCTCTCGTTACACTATAATTGGCGAATTGTAATCAGTATGTGTAATTCTTAGTCATATCGTAGATGAGGCTTTAAAGAATGTTATATGCTTGTCTTTTATACGATCAACATCATAATAAATTTGACAAGTTACTACCACTAATTTAAGTACCTTTCAAATCATATCAGATAAAAATCGCGGAAGACAACCAAAAGATTAGATCTTGAGATATATCTAATTCATCAATCATGATGTTCTGGTTAAGGTAAAAATAACAAGTTGTAGAATTATGTTTCTTTGTTAAGGTTTCAGACTATAGATGTCTATGTTTACGATAATGATTTATGTTAGTATCGTTAGATAAGATAGATATTTTGGTCATTCATTCATCATTAATATAGCCGTAACAATTCATTGGACTTTGGCTTCCTATACAAAAGTTTTTATTACCAGAGTTTATAGAAACACTATGGTCAATGTTTGAGATGAAAGTTGTTTGGAATTTACCTTGTTAACATAGTGTACTTTCAAACGTGATTGAATGTGTGCGTGCTTGTATATGTGCGCACATGTGTCTCTGAACGATTCTCCTTATCATCGAAGATCAATTTATAGTTAAGTTTCTATAAGATGTGTAATTTAATGGGATGCAGTGTAGTAGGAAGGGGGTGTAAGAATAGGATAGAATATAAAGAATAAGACACAAAATCAGTCAAAACTGCGATATAATTTCACTCGTCATGATATTGTAAATGCATTTGCAGGTCCCGCTTCGGTCTGTACTTGGTGGACTTTAAGAGTCCAAACAAGACGAGGACGGCTAAGCATTCGGCCAAACTGTACGCGAGCGTGGTAGCTTCGCGGGGCCTGCCCGCTGACTACGACCCCGAAGACTTTACAGCCTTCTCGGGAGCTAGCCTCGTTGTTCCTACCGTCCTACCCCTCATACCTCTATACAGGCTAATTGTTTGACACTTCCCGTCTTATACAATTAGTTTTTATTTGTATGTAAAACGCTAAGTACGTATAATGTAAAACTATTATTAAATCTTAAGTATCCAATATTCTTAATTTTCATTTTCAACTTGATCCCTAATATACGATTTTCAACCTAAGCACCTTAGAAACTCAGTACTCCACAGTCATCAATTTGCTTGCATTATCGCGTGCCACGTCCCTTTTAAGTCGCGCCTGAATGTTAGCGAACGATTTGCCTTTGGTCTCGGGCAGCGCTATGAGCATGTACACCAGGCCGATGAGGGAGAACGCCGCGAAGCCCCAGAAAGCGGTGTATATACCCCAGGAGTCCTTCACTACCTGAAATGATACAAATAAAATAATTGGTATCCATTTTGATTTTCTATTCAAATAGAGTACTACAAATCTGTTTACATTGAACTTCATAATAACAGCAGGAAGCAATTACTGGATGACCGAAGTAAACTTTGTTCTACATTAGGAGAAGTATTTCTCAATTCGCTTCGGTTTTACTCATCTAGCACTGACGCTGGAGCCGTCACAGGTTTGTGACTATGGCTAGCCTTGAAGGGTGTTTATATAATCACTATTCGTTCATCAGCGCCTAGTAATCTATTAGAGCAGCATAAACTACGGGCAGATGACACTGACATTGAGCGCCAGTGTCACCGGTGCGATAGCGCAAGATACGGCTGTACCCCGTCACCAGGTTTGTTTAACTTGAATCAATGATAATCTATTTTAATATTCCATGATATGATATGTGCTTTTTGTTTATTATATTAAATATCAAAGATATAATATTTGTTTGTTTATCAGCAGTAGATGAAAATTCAAACACACATGCAATACGTTTCATGATTAAACACAAAATTGGGTAATATCGTGATCAATGCGTGGCTTGCATGAATCAACTTACATGTATACATGAACACTATCTGTATAGCATGATATCTGTTTATTTTGCACTAATTAACTTTTGCGTCAAAAGGTTTTTTGGGCGTTTGTTTTCGCGCAACATTAATCAATGTCAATAGATTTGAAATATGTGTCTTTAAAGTGGAAATAACCTTCTCGGTAAATGGGACTGGCTGAACCCATTTCGTTGAGACTTTCACGAGAAGATAGGACTTATCTAAGGAATGATTTGGAATACTTAGAAAAATTTAAATTTTTTAATTTAAATTTAAATTTAAGTATTACACTAACTTTGGCATCAAGGAAAATGACATGACGAATAAATTCATAAAATAGCATCTAACTTGACAATAAAATACGTCAGATTTTAATAGAATATAAAATCCCTGTCCACGTATTAGGAAAATATCGCTAAAGGTAGATAGTTACACAGAGTGGTAATTTGTGAAGAAACGTTTCGATGAAAACGTTTCTTCACCAACTCCCATTCATACCATTGGATAGCCACCTATCCAGGTCGTAGGTATGAAACTTTTGCGTAAACGAGTGGTGCGGTAGGAATTAAAAAAAGAAAAGAAAATGGTATTGAAGTCTCAATACGAACCTGGAATAGCTTTTGAACTGCAAACATAGAGAAGCCGGTGTAGATGTGAGCGATGCAGGACGCGTACAGTTTGACGTTGGTCGGGAACATTTCTCCAATGATCACGTACGGCACGGTTGATAGCCCAATGGCGTAGCAAATAATGTAAATAACAATTGCCGCGAGGGGCAGCCAGTGGAGGTGCTCCACTGAAGTCTTGTTCCACGTATAAAAGTAGAAGTAAGTACCAATTGTGCCGTTCATAAGACCCACACCAAGAGCAGACAACAGTAATAGAGGTTTTCTTCCAACGCGATCCACGAGAACGACTGATAAAGTACAAGTTGCTACTTGCACACAACCAAGTATTATCGACTCCTGATACGGTTCGATTTTGCTTTCCGTGCTTTTGAATATAGTCTGGGCGTATGCTACGACAGCGGCGCTTCCGCACAATTGCTGTATTGTGAACACCCCAATACTTATCCACATTGCTTTCCTGTTGGTAGCTTCGAAAATCAAATCTCCCCACGTTCCTCTGTTCTTCATATCTTCTTGGACGTTAATTTCTATATTTTTTAGTTCGAGCCTTATGTCTCCGGTGCGTAATCTTTTCAGTGAACGCTCAGCTCTTTCGGTACGTTCGAATTTCAGATAGTAGTACGGCGATTCTGGCAAAAAGATGAAGGAAAGTACGAAAGAAATAGGTAGGACCAAGTTGATGGCAGCTAACGTATGCATCGTAACGAACGGCCCGATGCAGTACTGGGCAAGAATACCGATCTGGAAGTAGAAAAAAATATTCACATTAACTTAAATTATGTTTTGCATAATTGAGAGATCGTTTAATAAAATACATTATTTACTAAGAATATTTAGTCAATACTATAAATATCCAATACCAATAGTAATAGACCAAGTGAAATTATTTTAATGGTGATATATAAAACATAATAGATTTTCGATATCCATTATAATATTCTCTTCTACTATTCATACAACATCATATACTTCTTCTTCTATCATTACAGTTACGGTATTTTTGTAGTAATTACGAAGTAATGTGGTTTTTTTTCTTATTATCGGGCCGAGCGAAAGCGTTTTGTCGGATTACTTTTATTTCCTTTTTTGGAAGATAAGAGAAAAAAAAATCAATATCGTAATTAAAATACTTTTATTTTATAATAAATAAAACATTTTTCCAGCCATGTATGACCTCCTGGTGGGCCTTGTTTTTCGAGGAATGGACAATAAAATCCACCATGCTTATCTAGGACGGAATGGCTAGTTATCCAGACACGAAATAAATACTTCTATTTATACAATATAATTACTTCGCCACTGAGCCAATGAGGTTGTCGTGGTAAAATTAAATATTGCCTAATCTTTATTGAGCTATCAGCTTCTAAGTAGATGTGTTTATACGTTATTTGTTGAGAGAAGTATTAAGCCGGTTATAATCTATTGTTTTCTATATCAGTAATATCAAATAAAAGTAAACAATACGGACTTCAAAGGTGATAATTCTGCGAAAAATAAAACGCAATGCGATCGCGATGAGTGAGACGTATACAAACAACGTATACAATGGAATTTGCAGAATAATGTTACTGCATTTGTTCTATATAAAGCTGTAGAGATGTAATAACAGTCACAATTATGGCGATTAGTCACGTTTTTGCATTAAACTGCGTACAATCATCATAATGAGGAACAATCAATAAGGAAACAAAATATTTATCAAAAGCGTTATTGTTAATTAGAATAAAAGAGTTGATTGATAACCTAACATATTATATCAAGTAGATCAGTTTTAAAAGTGTTAATAATTTTATTTTAAATTTAAAGCACGTCTAAATTCATGTTCAATGATGGTAAAAATATGTGGAAGGTGACACATATGTGTGTTTGCTTAGACTATGTATGAACAAGTGTTGGTGTATATTTAACCGAATTTACAATAACTTTTATTACGTTACCTTATTCATTAATGTAATGAGGGTAGAAAGAGCTCCCCTGACTTCGTTTGTAGCGATCTCTCCCGTGTACATAGGGGCGACGGTGTATACAATCCCGTAACCGAGCCCGGAGAACATCCTGGCGACGTACAGGACCGCGACGGACTTGGCTACGATGATCAGCACCCATCCGAGGATGAACGGTATTGCTCCCAGGAGAAGCGTAGTCTTCCGTCCAAACCGGTCCGCGAAGTACGCTGATGGAATTGGGGTGAGAGCTGAACACAGGATCATAATTGATACGATCCATGATCCTTCGTCTCTTGTGGTTGGTATTGAACTCTCGCTAGACTCTAAGTAGGGCAAAGTAGGGGATGGCCAGCCGTAACAGGTTCCAGCCGTTGCAGTAATAAGTGTAGCTGAAATGATAAAGGGAATAATTAAATAAATGATATAACTCTGTTTTCGAGTTTCATATTTGCAGTTGCATGTTAATAGTATTAAGTGATCATACAGTTGGGAATAAATTGCCGCTAATAAGCAATCATTGCAGGCTCACTGATTCATATTAGTTTGTAATTAGTCTAGGAGCAACGTCCTGTATTGTTTTATAGTAATGTTCGTTTTATTTATAAAGAGCAGTGCTGGAAAGTATAAACTAATTGTGAATGTTACACATATAATACAATACTTAGGTTCTAAACAAAGATCTGAAGATACGATGAGTAATATAGGTAAAAATTGAAAACAATAAGGTATATTAAGTCTTATAAAAATTAAATACTATCATCAAATTGATTATCATCCTGCGACGTTTTACTGGTGGGGATCCTTCTTGTAGGTGCACAATTTTTTTTGATTAAGAAAACCCTTGATGCATGGGGGGTATCAGCTTGGGGCTCCGTGGCTTGGAGGGTTAGGATGGATTTGTAATACCAACGAAAACCCCTGGGGTGTTCGTTTTTACATCTTGAGAAAGGTGCATTACCTTATCTGTGGCTTTATGTGTTAGTCAGTATCAGAATTTACGAAGTTCATCTCATTCAGTGTTCATCAGTCTTTTAGATTGATTGTAATTAAATCAAATGACATTAAGGATCAATTTTACAAAATCCTATATTCAATATTTTTTAAGAAATATTGCTTATTTATTTATTTATTTTTTATTATAATCATGATTTTTTATTTTTATTTTAAAACGTATTGTAAGTTTCGTAGACAAAATATAAAAGTGGTCATTAGGGAATTCTTTAAAGACTTGTTAAGCAAATGGAAAGAAAATTTTTTTTTTTTATATATTCACGCCTATCCCCCGCAGGGGTTGGCAGAGACGACAGAGCTCCATCCGCTGCCATTCATCGCAGCGAAACGGCTCGTCATTGGTCGCTTTTCGCCCTCGTGAGAATCAGGAAGTGACGGGTGGCGAACCACGTCGCCGTCATTTTCGACAAATTAGGTATATTAAATTCGTCTTTAGTGAATCTCACGAGCCGCAAGGGAGGATGGAGGTCAGCCCCAGCAGAGCCCTGCATGCTGAGGTAAAGCACCATAGTCCCCGGGGGAGCCCGACCCCGGGACGATCGGCACGCTTACGACTAGGCTCGCCCCTAGCCACGCATCCATTGGCATGGCAGACCGTGGATTGGCGGAGAGGAAGGGAAAGGATAGAGAAGAAAGGAAGGGGCAGGAAAGGAAATGGGGATTGGGGGGGTTACCAGACTCGGAATAAACATTTAAAAATCCATATAAATATTTATTCCGATGCGGGAATCGAACCCGCGACCATTGACTCCGTGGGCGGAGGGCCGCGCCACTGAGCCAATCGGTCGTCGTGGAAAGAAAATATTGGGGAAAATAAAAATTTGGGAAAATATTGAAACGAAAAATATTGATAATAGTCTACTGCTGGACATTAATCTAGTGATATTGTAATGCCCAGGGTTCGCGAAAGGATTAGGACTAGCAGAGCGACTTTTATTCTCAAGTATATACTGTTATCATATACTGGTATTTGCAACAAAAGTAGACTCTTTTGATATCCACGGAAAGAAACGGGATAGCCCTATATACAATAGCAAATTTTGTGCCAGGAACCACACACAAAAATTTATAATTACAGCATTCCATAACTTTTTTCTTAATATAAAATGAAGCATAAGGATGATTATTTTTTACGTTCAGAATGTGCACACATACACCAGTTAAACGTATGTACGTTACATTATCTTAGTCTCTTATCGCTACACTTATGGAAACTTCT
Organism: Baronia brevicornis; assembly: GCA_031353405.1. Classification (NCBI taxonomy): domain Eukaryota; kingdom Metazoa; phylum Arthropoda; class Insecta; order Lepidoptera; family Papilionidae; genus Baronia; species Baronia brevicornis. Next base: position 69,278 of record JASFAT010004488.1, read on the forward strand.
GGCCATATTACAACTACGCTCAAATTGTTTTAGACATAATTTTATAATAACAAAATAGATACGCGGAAATAATTATCGCTGTTATAATTTGTGACAAGAGTTGTTGTTGTCCAAATTCAGATTTTGATTAAACTGTCTGTATTGAATTGAATTTAATTAAACAGTCATTTCCTCATCCGTCAGAGAAAATTTTTTGCGAACATTTTCCATTGATTTTATTTTAAGATTAGAAAGTATTTTGTGAATGGTATAAAGAAAAAATTATATCAAGAATAAAGTTTTAGCAGGCAGGTGATATTGAAATTATTTTATATGTACAATTATAATGTCAAAATTTAAATGCAAATTGGTACATGAGACGGGTTATTTTACATCTATATAATAGACACACGTTCCACGTGACAGAAACCACTTTAACAAGAAAAACATAAAAATATATTTAGATATTGGTGTCAATCGTGTATATTGAAAGATAGAAATCGACAATTGTTCATTATTTGTACCGATAATTATCATTAACTGACCGGCGCAGTCTGCTAGTTCAATTTTCGGCTATACGCATTCAATTTGTGCCGGATAAAGAATGCAAAATTAAATATTTTTTTTATGGGATAGGAAGGCAAACAAGCAGGCGTGTCACCTTGTGGAAAGCAATCAACGCCGCCCATAGACAGTGCGGAAGTGTTGCGGTCCTTTAAGGAAAGTGTCATTATGGGAAAGGGTGTGGGAGTGGGAGAGGGAGGGGGAGGGTGTTGCGCATCCGGAACTCAGCCACTCTCCGTACGAAGCGCGGTAGCTAAGCAACCACTCAGCTGCCGGTTTTCTGTGGGAGTGTAGTATTTCTCCGGGCGAGACGGCCCATTCATGCTACAGACAAATATTATGCCATTCTTGACAAAGCATTCGTCTGCAGCGTGGCTCTACCACTAGTAGAAGAATAACACACATATAAGACATGGAATAGACGCAGGAAACTGTAAACTAGCGTGGCACTCTGCTTTCATATAAATATATTTCTTCTTGAAACTTTACTAGTATTTTAGGATCATAAACAAATTATGATGCTAAATTACTAGTAAATCACCAACACATCAACATTGCAATAACATAGATATCAAAAATACGATGCCAATCTTTATGAGAGCTATATGTTTCTGGAACACCGCAATTGTTCGGGAAAATTACAAATGGTATTTCGTTCCCTAATTTAACCATTCGCGGCAGCAAATTGTAATTCAATCGCGAGATTTTGGAGCACCAAACAATCAAGTCGCAAGATGGTATTCATTTTTTGACATACTTAATTAAGGATTGAAGATATAATTAAGTGGATAATAGTGAATTGATTTATGTGTCAACTTAAGATAAATAATCTCTACATTCTTTTGCGTTGCAGAGCGATGTCTCATCTCTTAGCATTTTACATTGCTTTTATAATTTGGTAGTGTTCTGAAGAATTGTCTCGAATAATTCAATCTACTATGTCTAGTGGTCATTCAGAAAGGTGCATTTTATCGAAATTTCTTTCTACGCACCATTTGCTCTGTGGAACCAATTACTTTCAGTATTTCCGAATCGATACGATATTGGCACCTTCAAAAAACAAGTCTACACATTTCTCAGTTTTCAAAGGCTGTCAACGCTTCTACGGTTGGTTGGCGTTGATCCATTAGGCGAGACGTTATTTCTCTTCTTATCCCACAACAAAATAAAACATAGCACCTTTATACAAATCCTGTTTTCAATACTAAGCGTAAATTACGTAGTTAATACTATAGCCATATTTTTGCATGTGTATAGAACATGCAATTGATGCAAGAAACTAAAACACTTAAAAAGTTACATGTCATCTTCATCCACTTATGTATTTAATTGCTTATCAAAAAATGTGTTGGAAATGTGAGAGAGCTATAGATAGATACAGAATCTTTAAGAGGTTTAGAAACTCTTAAGGACCGTATATCCAAGGATCATGCATATCAAACGTTTTTTCCACTTGTCAGTTCAAATACCTATCTGTATGAGAGAATACTTATACATACTTATTCTGTAACAATATATTTGCTACCGAATAAGTATGAATAAATATATTTAAATTAATCGACACACACAGATCAATTATAACGAACGAATGATAAACAATATTTTGGAAATTTTAAGGACAAGATCAAAACATGGTCTATTTATATACAGTAATAGTAATGATTTTACATGGGTCGCTAGATAAATTGAACTCATTATCGAAGGATTCAACTTTCTTATAGCAACTTCACATTCGTAGATCAGGACAGAGTAAAGAGTATCACTAGTCAGCGCATTTAAATTTTTTGACAGGATACCGTAAGTCACATCTTTTTCGTTCTGTGTTTATGACCTATAGGATCTATTTTACCCGCTCGCTGCTGCATTGGTTTTTTATTATGTCTACATGTAAGTTAATTAACACAGTTCAACTAGTAAGGTCAATAATTAAGTAAAGGCAGAGAAGCTGATAATAACAATGTTACTGTTTTTAACTAGTTCGTTCAAATATTAATTTCTGAGATTTGCGTTAGCTTCACATATTTTTCAAATTGAATTATTAATGTTGTGAATTTTTTATAATTTTACTTAATACCTATAATTCGTGTTCTTTTCAATTTCCGTGATGACGGGTATACACATTTATATTGCTTTGTATTATCCTTATCAACATTAAAAAATGTAAAAATAACGGACTGATAGTTTCGATTAACATTTAGTTTGCAAAAATATAAACTGATTTAAACAATACAATTGGCAACTGATTTTTTACGTTTGTTAGAACTATATCATAAATGCATCTTTATCTATTTCTAAATATCTATTTTTAGCAGGTGCCTATACTTTGGCGCCCATGTTCAACTTCAGTAGGTAGTATAATCGAGATAATTGAATTGATTGAGATTGGCGTTCTTTCTCTCTGCTAGAGACTTTTTCTAGTAACAAACTTGAGATTAATTATTTCTAAAATTTCACAAAGAAATTTTTGTGGCTGGGAAAATAAAAACCCTTATTTATATATTAAGAAGATGTTTTCCAAAGTTCGATGCGCCCTGAAAAGGCACTTTAAAAATATTCATTTTCAATGTGTGAATTTGGCGGCCTGTTAAATTGCCGAATTAGGTTTTTATTACTGTAGAAGTTTTTTTATCCATCTGTATAGTATTAGGTATGTATTATTATCAACGTATCATCACGCATTTATATTATTTTTTTTTAAGTTTCTATTAAAAATATAGGCAAAGGAATATTATAGGAATTCAAAAATCAGTTTTTTTGGAGCATAAGAAAATGTTTTTTGTATTCTCGGTTCGTTATCTAATCATCCTAATAAATTGGGTTACTATTCGATCGAGTAGCGTTTATGACCGTTTTGTGTAGGTTTAGCACCTTTTCCGATTTTCGGGTATTATATGCCATCAAATAAACATCTATGTTTTGCACTTTTGTATAAGATAAGAAATAACATAAGAATGTAATTTGATCTTAAATAAATTATATTTTAGTAGTTAATGTGTAATAAATAATAAATGTGAATTAGGATATTTCTGTCAGTAGTAATTGGAAAAAATTGTATGCAAATATATTGTGTTACGGTGAAAACTTTTGACTAGAATTTGATTAGAATTGTAGTTTAGCATAAGCAACCGATTGAATAGTGGTATTTACATTTCTATGATTGTCCTAATATATACTTGAATGTGGCAACCCTAGTTTCATATGAAACGTTCGTATGTGACCTGTGTGCGAGGTCGGAGCGAGCTGAGGAGCGGGGGTTTTACAGGAGGGGCCGCGGCGTTTGCTGTGCGGAGGAGGGGAGAGGACAGTCGGCGCGCCGCGAGCCGGTGACGTGACGCAAGCTGCCACGCCAACTAAACGTGTGTTCACAAGTTTCATCAATTCACGACACTACAATCGGCAAACTAATTAATTGTATATATTATTGCCGATTTACCACTTTTATAACATTTATTATTCATCTTTTAAATGACTTTTAAAAGTTAAAAGCTTTAAATATTTTAACTAGTTCTAAAATGTATACTTTTAATTGCTTAAAAAATGCGAACTTTTAAAATGTAAACTTGTGTACGATTTTAAATAAAGAAAGAAATAAAGTTATAGTTACAGAGCAGAGCATAGTAGTAAAAGAGCAAAATAAAATATATTTAAACATAACAGGTATATTTCAAACGCACCCTTATAAACATCTTTCAATATGGCAATAGCCTCATTGTAGATGTTAATGCGTAGTAGGACAAATATAAACTTGTTACATCGAGCATTTGTTATATATAACTATCTCATCATATTATAACATATCACCGTCTCATCTAATGTAAAGTTTTTTTCCGAAGCCCGTATGTCTCACTGTTGGACATGAGCTTCCTTATTTTTGGAGGAATGAACCACCACGCTTGTCCGTCTAGGCGAGGTGATCAGACTCGCAATAAATATCTGTAGGCCATACATACTCCATAGGCGACAGTCTCGCCATTGACTCAAATGCTCGTCAAAAAAAATCATCAATGCAGAAAATAATTTTTTTGAAGCAATTAGGTTCATATGAAATAACTATTATGACAGTTACAAGTAGAAGAAGAAGAAGTATCTTGAAACGTATTAGTTGGATTATCACGTCTTCATAAAATGATAGCCATTGTAGGAAAACTTACTATGCATTTTTGCATATAGAAAGACATGATACACGTATTTGATTCATTTAAATTCACTTCTACAACTTCTTGGAATTATGTTGAGCAATACAACACGACGAGCATTATTATATATTCGAAAACAAAACAGTTGGCTACATCGTATTCTAATTACACCCATTTAAATTAGTTACCCAGAAGTTAGTTTATTGTGAACGAAGGATCTCAAGTCTTATAATAGAGCTTTACCGCACGTGCCAGATTTGCCTCACGTGCCAATGTTTCAACGAAAGCTGTCGTGTCAGTTGTGTTCAAATCATGTTCCTGTGCACTGAAAATAAGTTTTGATTAATTTGTTTTAATGAATAAAAAAATTATTGCTCTTTATCCTTTCTACGTATTTTCAATATAAACTATACGATCTATGTATATGTTATTTTGCATCTAATTCCCTCTATAATAATAATAATTTCTTTATTTTCCCAGTCTAATGGGTTAATAACAAGATTTTAAGTCAGTAAATGTTTTTTTCAATTATGTCATTATAAAATGGCATACCTAAAGGTTGTCATAATTTTTTTTTCTTTTAAATACAGTCATAACTTCAGAAACATATACAGGTACATACATTTATTTAATAATTGACCATTTCCGCATACTCCATCATATCACTAATATGTATGTAATATTTATATAAGAAAAATTTATCCAATGTTATAAAACATGTTTTGCAATATATTGACATGTAGATATCAGCAAAACTACACAATACTTTTTATAAACAAAATTTTTATAATTTTTGTAATGTGCACATGGAAATAATATATTTTCAGATAATTATCTTGTGTTATATTCAAATTTAATTACACTTGGGCGTTACTTATTTATTTCTAGACGACGCTAGAGTTGCTTGATTGAGGCGCTTATAGTTTTGAGACCTATTTCAAATAATCTACTTGTAATAAAACGCGGTATAATTTGTATAAATAGTTTTATTTATGGATAAATTAAGTGTTAATTAATTTAACACAAAAACAATATAAAATAATAACATCCATATCAAGTTAACCCCATCATTATGTTTTTTTTATAAATAATTTATCGTATTGTTTTCATTTTTTGAGGTTACATTTCTTTTATTTAGTATAATAATAGTTAAAGAGAACGACACAAATAATAAACCAATATTATTTTAAACTCTCCTAGAGCGTTAGTTAATACATTCTTTGTGAACAAAAGCTTGTTTTTGTCTCTATTGTTAAACCCGCGAGACACAACATTGAAATTGGAGTTTGGAAAACCCATCTGCAATATTTGTGTATTAATAACACACAAATATTGCTACAAGATAACAAATTAGGTTTAAAGTGATATTATAAAAAATGATATCAAACATTCATCGAAAAAAAAATAAAAAAAGAGCATCAGGCAATAATGAAGTTAACAATATTAAATACAAAAATGTTAATAGTTATAAAAATAAATTTATATACATTTGTTTGTATAAATAAGCTATGGCTGGTAGAATATAGATGAATGTAGTCGAAGATTGAGCTAGTTGGCTGTCTTGGTGATGATGTAATAATATTATTAATAAGGAATATTTCACTAGTCTAAAAACTATAGACCATGGCAAAATATAGTTCGAGTAATGATACTAATTCTTTTTAGACTCAATTTTAAACACATCGTTACTTATTTGTTGTATGTAATATTTCAAGATTTATTTATATTGTACTTTTTGTGCGAATTCTATTGACGAAATATGATATGTATTATATCTATATGTAAATCTTAGTTAAGATATATCAACACAAATATAATGTCACTAGTCTAATTTTAATACATAGAAAAATATATTACATTTAAAACTAAAACTAAAAGAGAAATAACGTCTTTTGCATCGTGGAAAAAAAATCATCGTGGCGCCACAGGAAAACCCTATAAAATTGGCGAGGCATTCAACATGTTAATTTGTGTTTAGCAGGTTTGTACATGTAAGATGGCTTTTTGTAGGTGTGGGCTATATCTACATGTAAGTATGACGGTGTTGTGCAAAAGTGACCTAACCCATAAACCGCCAAAATTGAGATATTGACGTTAAACAATCTACAAAAAATACGTATATTTAAAGACCAGTATTTTATTATTTAAAAAACATTATTTTATTAAATAAAATTTATAAAAATTTTATTTAATAAAATAATATTTTTATAATTTTATTTTTAACATGATATAATAGGGTAATTTTCACTAGAAAAATTCTTTTCTGTGTTAAATTTTCATAATTTTTATTCATGTATTTGCGGTATGGAACATTTCAGCGAACGCAGTCCAGTAATTGACTATATATCATGTGAAATTGTAGATACGTAATTGTTCTACAATTTCACATTGGTCAATACTTTTATACGGATGTTACATTCGAAATGTGGCTTTATAGGCGCAAGATGTATATCGTGAATACAAAAATTACGAACGAGGAAGTTCTTCGACGAGTTGATCAGAAACGCAAGCTTTTGAAAACCTTTGATGGTTTTTGAAAGCTTGCTTATCTAGGAAACCTGTTTAGGGATCCTAAATATGAGCTTCTGTAACTCAAAATGATGGGAAAAGTTGCCGAAAAAAGGAAAATTGGTCATAGGAAAAAGTCGTGGTTGAGAAACATCTGAGAGTGAACCGGAATAGTGAGTGCTGGCCAACTTTTTAGCCTCGCTAGAAATAGAGAAAAGTATTCGGAGCTGACTGCCAACCTTCACTAGTTGGAGAGGCACCTTAAAAAGAATGACATTGTCATTTGTATGTCGTGTCATGTATGTTGATTATGTATACAACAAACAATAAATAGACTGAAATTATGTTTATTTATGTTCTGTTAATCTTCGTGTAAACATAACTTACATGTACTATAGAAAATGAGTTATGTTTATTAACTGTAATTTCTGATGTATTACTAGTGACTCATGTAAGCAAATGAGACACCAAGATGCATGTTATCAAGTTAAATATTGCACTAAAAGATGTGTACGTTTAAAATAGGCGTGGTGAGACATTTCAAGGAATATGTATCCTTTGCAAAAACATATTGTCAACAAATGAATATCTCCACTACAATAGTGTAAATAAACAAAAGTGTTTAACGATATAGATAAATGAAGTTTGTATAGGTACTATACAATAGACGCATTTCATATTATCATCTTGATGTTCGGTTCCCGGCACAGAATGGGGCCAAAGATTTTTTCCCATGGGTATTCCCAGGCGAATATAGAAACAAATATTAGTAGATTGGCAGTAGGATCTAGGTCTTCTAGGTTTGCCCAAAAGGGGTCTCCGCCATGACACACACGTTTCGCTACGGATATCATCGATACATATGATAAGAAATTTTAGAAAAATAAATTGGATTGGTTATATGTAAGTATACTGTATGCTTACAGAATTTAATTTTTTTTTTCTAGAGCCACGCTACATACAAATACATTGTCGAAAATTGCATAGTATTTGTCTGTGGCATGAAAGGGCCGGCTCGATCGGGGAAGTACCACATTCCCGCAGAAAACCGGCATCTGATTGGTCGCTTAGCTACCGCGCTTCGTACGGTGATCGGCTGAGTTCCGGAGGCCCAACCCCTCCTTCCCCTCCTCCCCCTCAGCAACCCATAATGACATTTACTTAAAGGTCGGCAACGCTTCGCACATCTGACAAATAAACACATTCGCAAAGCCTAAGGCGCTGCGGATCTCTATGAACAGCGTTGATTGCTTCCATTAGCCGAAACAAAAGTATCTTTAACCAAAGAAACATAAAGAAAACGTGATTATAATTTGCAGAAATTATTTGGACAGTATAAAATGTTTAACTTTCAATGTCAAGAGTTAGCCATGCATTCAAGGCGTTTTGCTAAATCTACATGATGTATATTTTGTTGCCTGTATTACACGATTCCTTATTATTAGTTTACGACAAAATTTGCTTGTGGCGTTACGAGTATGGTTAAAAAATAGTTAATGGGTGATCTGTTGACTGACGTAATTCTGTTAATTATTAGGGGCACGTCTAGTAATTTTGGCAGTTGTCCATAACGTCAGCGTCGCCAGTCAGTCAGAACAAAGTCTTTGTGTAATACATTTATCTCAATACTTCTACAGGTTCTTCCTTGAGGTTTTTTATAATGACATTATATAACATTGATATGTACCTTCTGTAGATAAGTTTCAGTTTATAATTAAATTTATACTCCTTTTTTTAATTAATTTTAATCGAGATTTACTAATAAAGTATACGGAGATATGATAGGTATTCATGTTATTCAATGGTTAAGATCTGGCAGAAGTATTTTATATATTATTTTCAAGGTTCTTAACAATATAGGATGATTTAAGATGTACTAATATTATCATTGTTTTAGTCCTTACTCTTTGTTATTATCTTTTAAATTTATTTGTTCACCTTTGTGTTTTTTATAATGTAAAATAAATTTTACTATAGTATTTAAATCGTTGGTGGATTTACATAAACTTAAAAGAAGAAGCTAGTTGAGATCAAAATTCAGAATTAAAAACACGAATCTCTCTCGTTCTACTTTCATTGTAATTAATTAACCCACTTGATACGACATTGGGGTCTTGTAAAAATGGTTACAATTAGTGAATCTACTGATTGGATGACGCAAGTTGTATTCATCGTTATCAATTTTTATGGATCACAGAATGCATTTCTTTATGGTATGTTTATTTAAAATTTTATTGTAAAATTTTAATGATGTTTGTTATCTTTGACGGTAAGGCTGATGATACGGAGATGGTACGGAAAACGACCCAAGAGATCAGCAAACTACAACAATACATTGTTTTGTTGCAATTCTTAAGTTCATATACGGATAGAAATATGTTTTTGGCATCAAAAAACGTCGTAATGTTAACAAAAAGTAAAGAAATAGTTGATATCTGTAGAACAAAATTGACAAACTTTTGTTTGCACCACGATTAGGCTAGTTTTTCCGGAAATCTTCCACGATTTCACAGAAGACGAACTTAATAGTAACTTTTCTGCAGAGCTTCATTTGATGAGGCTCTTTCCTCCTTACTACTTCTATCTATCTCTCTTGATGTCATTAACTACACTTTACAGCAGACAACATACTTGTAGTGTCTATTGTTGCAGACGTAATATTTGCAGTGTCTATTGTTGCAGAGTAATCATTGCCTCCCATGGACGATGGGAGGCAATGATTACTCACAATCAGTTAAAATGCTTGCTCATTTGCCTACGTCTTTTTCAAATTTAAAATTAATGTATTACTTTTATTGTACAGAATGAAATATAAATAAAAGATTATAATAAAAAAAGAAATGTATTGTTCGTATAGATTTGTTTATATAGCTAATAAAAAATATAATACAATATTTGTCAAACTAATTTAAGGTTATATATTTAGCAAATTATATATATCTACATAAGGAAACAAATTTATCTCGTCTGTGCAAAGCGACGCGGTGAACAATAGCAGTTTGCGAAATGTCTGTGAATGTAAATGAGTATTTTTGCAGACGTTTCCACGAACAAACTGTTGGAGCGCAGGTAAGTTTTGTACGTAGAAGTAATGTTTGCAAACTGTTACCACCGGAGCATTACTCTCTCTTATGCCAGCAAGCGAATCGAAGAAAATCTTTCGCAGGCGTGTCATTGACATGTACTCTAGTGGGTGTTTGTGTACCACTTTTCTTATTTATTATTCACCATAGAGTTATATACAGTACATAATTTTGTGGTTTGGGAATATGCCAAGTATGTTTTTTAAGTATTGGTGTATTATAGTTTCATGATACTCCTCAACACTATTATTGTGTTAGCCTTAGGACATCTAGTGTAAAGTGTACATAAATTATTTATTACTTATAAATTTTTTGGATTCAGACAATATTGCTTAATAAAACTTACATTTTTTATTTTACCATAGTAAAGGTTTAGCTGGAGCGAATTCTTTACCTACAATCCCTGCGTTTTTTTTATGTTTACTATTAGAAAGTACCAAAGCATATTATTTAAATTCGACTTTTAATATTAAACAAAGCTATTAACATTATAATAACATTCGACCTTTTTTAAAAAAAAATCCTTCTCCTGTGAAGACGGTACTTAAAAAAATTCCTAAAGGTAACAGTGATATAAGTGAGATTATAGGTTTATCCATTGTTTTAGGTTATACGAATGTTATCTCGACGGTTATGTCATAACAAGCTAGAATAAAAAAAAACAGAACAAAGTCTGCATTCACTTTTTCGGTTAACATTGTTAATGTGTCATAGCGACCTTGTATGACGTGAGTCAGAGTTAATTAGAATTTTTTAATGGAATTATGAGCCGACAGTTTGGTAGGCCATTTGTTGTACAAAGCTTATCGTTGTTTAAAGATGTCCTGTTACACATCGGAAAAAATTATACTTAGTGCAAAGAAGGTTTATATTCATATTTTTTATGTTAATAATTTATTACTATTATTTATTGCAACAATTTACCTGATATAATGATACATCTTCGTTTATAATTTCATTTTTTTATTATGGGATAGAAGGGCAAACGAGCAAGCGATCCGCCTGATGGAAAGCAATCAACGCCGCCCATAGATGGCATTTTAAAGCACGCATTTCGTTTTGTATCAATATTATACAAGCCTTATCTTTCTTGATTGTAACCTTGTGTTTATCAAATTAAATAAAAAATGTCATTTATTCTCATTACTTCTACAAAGGACTTTTAGTTTAAAGTTTTTTTTTAACATATACAACTTTCTGTTCGGAAATAATACGTTGGTTTTATCTCGTAATTTAAACTTAAACAACAGTTTATGACCGTTAATTATTTTATTAGTCGCAGGCAATTGTAATCGATATGTACATGGGATTCGCGAACGAGGCGTGCTATGTAATACACTTATGAAGCAATAATATAAATTGCAATTAGCCAATTTTCATTTTATTGGTATAGAAGCATATCGAATTTTGTATTATTTATGCTTTACTTAGCTAGCCATAACAATATGATACTGAAATGGATTGATATAATGACGTAATATTTTGAATTGTTGTTGTTTCTTTATTCGGGTTGATGTAAGAAGGAAATTATATATTGTATAAGGATTTAATGTGCGTAAACTAGACGTATTGTATCTACCTGTATAAAATTTTATGCTTAATTTTTAAAAAACAACTTTTTTTAAATATTTGACTATCTGTGTGTTTACTTGATTGTCCGGGTTAATCTTGATATCAGTTAAATAGTTCAATTCCATAATGTAAGAAATAATAAATCGTCTTTATAATTAAGCATTGCATAATATAATTTTGAAGTCCGCGTGGTTTTTAATAATCGATACATTCTTAAAGTTTTATTATTTTAAATTATACAAAAGATTCATTCTCCAAGAGAACTCTTAAATTTATTTATTTGTAAACAACTAGTCTTGTGCGCAATGGGATTCCAAAAACATCTCAGAAGAAAGGTAAGCGGGCCCTCGGGAATGAAAAGGTTTTCAAAGTTTGAGCAAAAACCTTGATAATTTAAGATAAAATCCCTCTAAATCACATCCAAATCATTTCACTTTGCCTTATAAAACCTAAATTACGTCCAATTTATTGTACTTTGCCACGTTTTATCCATTAAGTAATATCTAAGATTTCCTGCACACAGACAAAAGCATTGAAATTGGGTTTTGAATTTTTATATTATACTAATAAGCATATGAAGCTAGGAAAAAGAAGGTATTTTACGATAAGAAATTTTAAGTTTTTATATATACGAGTACATTGGTATTATTTAGTGTAACCTTATGTTTTAAATCAACAGAGAAATATAAATCAAGAGAAGAAAGGAGATCCAATCATTACTATTCTTATATTTTTCTCTATGCAAATTATTAAATATACTGACATGAAAAGTATTAGAGGAATTAATGTTTTCGATATATGTACTATTTCTGCGAAATAGATGATTAAACAAGATTCAATGCTTCTATCATCATTTAGCGAAGACTATCAGAACTAACTAGCTATATCACAGCTCTGTTACAACTGAAACAATAGTACTGCGTTAATAATTATAATTAGTGTAAGAGGATCAATCGTCAAAAATAGAAATGGTTTTGCTGTAGAATTCATAAAATTAAATTAATCTTTTAATGTTCATAATCATTAGATATAATTTGTATATTAGATATGTATCTTGTTTTATTGGAAATATTTAAAACTATATTTATTGTATTTAAGCGAAATATTAAAAAATGTTACTTGAAAATAATTTATTTTCACATATTCTTTTTTTTTATTTCACGCCGACGATTTATCGGGAAACAACATGCATGAATACATTAAATTACAATGTATTTGGTGAAAATATCAATGAATTTTGTGTTTTTTTTTTAAATATTATCAGTTTTTTAACAAACCATTTCATATCAAACGTATTATCATGTCTATAGGTCAAGTTTCATTGGTACATTATTTATGATTTTTATCAGAATTGGTTAAACGAGGATGTCGTTAGGCATGTCAATTTCTCTTTTCTTTTATCGTTAAATATTAAATCGTGTATAGATGTACACCTAATATTACGAGTACAATCTTATAATAATAAATATGTATTTATAATTCAAACTGTGATAAAGAAGAACACGACAAGTGCCATATCAAACATTATACATTTTAGACTAAATTTTACAGTCCTTCAGTTTGTGCAAATGCTGTCTCTAATTTAACATTTGTTTACTCTAATGTTTAGATTTTTTTAGCCCGATTCGTCTGTGGCCAATTGCAATTTCAGATTATTAGGTCGGATTGCTATTTCTTAGATATTATTTTGTTTGATACGATTAAACTTCAATGTATCCTTAATAAAAGTTTTTTCTGTTTATTTTTATTTTATTTAACAACAATATGTATAATATTATATATTGTATAATACTTTCCATCTACATAATCAAATTTTACCATTTGTCCTACATAAGACGTCAAGTTAGTATTAAGTGACTAAGAACTCTATCTAAAATTAGCTGACGTTTTTTTTTCTTGGCCTCCAATACAAATTGCACAGAATTGGCAGATAATCGTATTTTGCCTCTCAACTATTGTACTCGACTGAGATATCCATAAATAAACCACCATCAAGTTTTTGTTAAATGTGTAACTGAGTTTTGAGATAGTGAACGAATTAGTTGAATGAATTAGTGAATGAATTAGTTGTTTCGTTATTTGATCTAAGTTGTACGGTAGATCTTTGGAGGTGGGAGACCCAAAGCATCGTTATTTAAGTATCTCTTTTACAATTCACATTTGTTACGCTTTTGACAGTGCAGTCGCGGGCGTTACTTAGTAATTTTAAAAGGGGCAGATGTCATTTGCGTCATGGTGTTTGACCACTCTGTTATGTTAGCTGTCATTGTGGTAGATTCAACCATGGGACAGTCCACAGCAGATCTGATTCGGTCATTTCAGCGCAACTCCCAATTAATAATAGTAAGAATTTAAATAGATGCATTTCGGAAAGGACAGGTTACGGTAGAAAACTTAAATATAATATATATATATATATATATATATATATATATATATATATATATATATATATATATATATATATATATATATATATATATATATATATATATATATATATATATATATATATATATATATATATATATATATTTAAGTTTTCTACCGTTATTATGTGACAACCCCTATATATTTCTCATATCTTCTATATGTGCAGTGGATAATACACATTTATCGAAGAAGTTGAAAAACAGTATTCATTTTATATAAGAGAACGATAGCAAGTCTATCTTGTTTTTATTCCTTTATGTGAATTAATTAGAACACACGATTCAGAGAAAAATTACTTGCGCGATACGACTTTCACGAATAAGCATGTTTTAAAGCTGCATAGTTTTTAAAATCTAGTGTTGTTTGTCAATAATACAAGGTTAAATGCAAAGGATTTTAAATATATATATATATATATATATATATATATGCACGTAAACTTTACAAATAGCAATATTTTATTTCAAATACATTATAACGTGTTATACTCATTTTTATTTTCACAGTTTAGAAGTTATTTATATAAAGCATTTTTCGTGCTATTTGCTTTATATGATAAAATTAAATCCTTCAAGGTGTACGCAAATTGAAATACAACGCGTTCTGCAGGAAGTCACAATGATAAGCGGTTACATTTTTGTTGTGTGGTAAAATTAGTATTACTACTGAATATATGGAAACGTTTATATGAATATAGTAATGATATATCAGAATAAAGTGAAGGGGTTTTATTCATGTGTATTTTAATTCATCACCTGCCATCTTAAATAATAATTTTAAAACTTAAACCTGTTTTCTTGAATTTAAATAGGGGCGACAGAAATTAATAGAATAATCTATGTATTTTATTCCAAACATTTATGGAATAATAAGTTTTTATTCGTTTAACGATCGCTGCATTTTTCTGTTGTGTATTAACTATTGAATTAGTGAATTTTATTAAAACATTATTAATGCGTTTATGGAATAAAATTGTGTGCTATTTCAAATGTATGTAGTAGTTGCTTCAGTGTTCCACACAGTTTAGTTCTTTTTAATGTGTTCCCGGAGACGTTCGAGCCAAGAATTTTTTCAATATATAGGGCACATATCGCAATTTTGTGAACTAATGTTAAAATACACAAACTAAACATTTGATACCAACGCGATATAGCTGTATACATTTTATATATGTATAACAAGCATAGTCGACAATTAAAAACTAAGTGGTTACAATCATATACGAGATGAATAATTATTGACGCAAACACATGGTTGGTTTTATGTCAATGTAACAAAACAGATAGGTTAGGAATTAACTTACCACATAGTGCTGTTCCATATTCCTTCCAATGCGAACGAGTTTTGGCTGTCATTGTGAACGTTAAAAAATAAACGATTGCAATTAATGGTTTTTTGGAATGAGATTATCTTGAGCACTGCTTTTATTTAAATAATTAAAGGACTATATAACAAAATTGGAACCCATGGTTTATGATATAAATAATAACAGTGTGGGATACTAACTAAATATCACAATAATAAAAATATTCGATCTAAAAATTAATGGGTTTTTAAAATAGTAACGTTATAACCGATTCGGCTTCATTTTGGAAGGTTTATGTGTTGTTGGTTTGTTGGTACATAATGCGAAATGCGCGCGAGAAGTATTAACGCAGCGACGGCGAGTGAGTAACTGAACGAAACTTCAAGCGATTTGAGTGAGAGAGATTTGAGGCGAACGAACTAACCGGAACGCTTCGAGCGGTATGGAATGAGGCAAAACTGCGCGGGCGCACGCTTTTGCTCACTGTTTATCGGTACGCTTGAGTCGATGGCGCGATGGGTAGCTCTTATATCAATAGCAATAAGGGATATATGAGACAAGAGAACACGCAGTTACGTTGCACATGTGTGCTGCGACCACGCGTTGTCGCCTCTGTTGGGGACAGGGGAGCGGTAGCGCGGTCATGCTTCTAAATATTTGCGGAGACACGTGTATTTATAGATTTGTAATCCAAAAATAATACTGACAATGATTTGAACTCTATAGTGTTAGAGACTACGCTCTTTATGTCAAAATTAACCTATATATTGCACTTACGCTTAAATCCTTTTAATATAAAGTATTCTTCTTCTCTTTTCCTCTTTAACTGATGTTTATATGGTTACTTATTTATGCGTACCATTCATTGCTAAATTATTACACGAGTAACAAATTATCATTTGTATTTTTCCGCAAAATTTACAAAAAATGTTTTTATAAAACTTTGAACTATGAAAATGTTTCCAAATTTTGAATTTGAAACAGACTTTTTTATGCTTCTAAGTGGATATTTAATTTAGATAAAGATAGTCATGGTGTTATAATATTATTCACCATTCTATCGACTATTACCTATTGTTATAAATCTAGACCTTATATAGTCTAACTTTTTGTCTTCAAATCATGATCATGTTGGCGATTACTAAATAGCTACTTTATCTGTAAATTTATTATGTTCAAAGTCTTGACCATTTTACATATATCACATTCTCCCTATCAAAAAATTTTACTTAGGTATGATGTGTTGCTTGTTACTTCCATTACGTGTTAATAGATGAATAAACTTAGGGTATAAAGCCCTAAGACTATTTTAAAGAAACTTTTTGTGAAAATTTAGTGGTTAACTAATCCTTACCTATTTTTGCGTATCAATTTTTCTGTTGTTTGTTCTCACCATTGTTCTTATTATTATTCAATGAAAGTTACTTTTATCCTGAAAGATTTTTTTTATGGGATAGGAGGGCAAACGAGCAAGCGTGTCGCCTGATGGAAAGCAATCAGAGCCGCCCACGGGCAACCGCGACACCGAAGGGAGTCGCGGAAGCG
This sequence comes from Baronia brevicornis, assembly GCA_031353405.1. NCBI lineage: Eukaryota > Metazoa > Arthropoda > Insecta > Lepidoptera > Papilionidae > Baronia > Baronia brevicornis. The sequence continues at coordinate 86,404 of JASFAT010004488.1, forward strand.
TTGCCGGCCTTTTAGGTATGTATAGGCTTGTTTTTTGAAGGTTCCAATGTCGTAACGGTTCGGAAAGACCGCCGAGGGTAGCTGATTCCACAAACTGGTGGTGCGTGGAAAGAAGTTACGAGAGAAACGCACCGTCGTAGATCGCCACTCATCCAGGTGGTGGGGATGAAATTTTTCTTTACGGCGAGTTGTGCGGTTGTGGAATTCGGTGGCGGGAATTATTCCAAACAATTCCTCGGAGCACTCCCCATGATAGAAGCGGTAAAAAATGCTGAGAGATGAGACATCTCTCCGCAGCGTTAGAGAATCAAGCCGATCGGTGAGATCTTGGTCATCGACGATTCGGATCGCATGACTTTGAATGCGATCAAATGGAAGAAGTTGATACTGGAGAGCCCCGGCCCAGACGTGAGAACAATATTCCATGTGTGGCCTGACTTGTGCCTTGTACAGTTGGAGGCAATGGCCAGATGTGAAATACTGTCTCGCTCTACTGAGCACACCCAGCTTTTTCGAGGCCAGCTTGGCCTTTTCTTCCAGATGGCCGCGGAATTGGACATCATGCGATATGTCAACGCCAAGAATTCCGATATATGGCTCAAGATTGAGGGGAGTGTCTCCAAAGCGAGGAGCTACGAGAAAGGGAATTTTTTTGGTAGAAAACGCGCAAACTTGTGTCTTATTGGGGTTGAATTCGATTAGATTACGCTGACCCCAATTCGAGACCTGGTCTAATGAGGTCTATACTTCAGACATAAGTTTCTTCCGACACTCATCGGCATGTGCCCGAGAAATGTTAGCACGGCCGGAGTATAAGGCATCACCCGTGGTGTCATCTGTATAACAGCGCATGCTACTAATTTGTAACATATCGTTGATATGCAGAAGAAACAAAGTAGGTGAAAGCACACAGCCTTGCGGAACACCAGCATTCACGGGCTTCAAATCCGAGCAAAAACCGTCTAAAACGACATTTATGCTCCGATCCGTCAGGAAGCTGGTGATCCATTTGCATAATTTATCGGGCAACCCATAGCATGGAAGTTTAGCTAGAAGAGCCTTGTGCCACACCCGATCGAAGGCCTTGGCTATATCCAGGCTTACTGCTAAGGCCTTTGCTCTCCACCGCTTCTGCCCATCGGTGTGTCAAATAAGTGAAAAGATCACCAGCTGAGCGACCCTGACGAAATCCGTATTGACGGTCACTAATCAGCTGATGCTCCTCAAGATACCGTAAGAGCTGGCAGTTAATAACAGATTCCATTATTTTGGAGAACAAAGACGTGATGGCAATTGGTCTGTAGTTAGCTGGATCAGAGCGGTCACCTTTTTTGAGGCGCGCGAGAACTGGAGCCAACTCTGGGGAATATATCCTTAGCACAATTGGGGGGACGCCATCTGGCCCAAGCGACTTATTGATGTCAAGAGAAAAGAGTGCTTTATGCACCGAGTTTTGAGTAAATCGGATTTCTGGCATAGAGCACTCACACCGGAGGATGGTTGGCAGTGGTCTTTCTCTGTCATCAAGAGTCGAGTTTAATGCAAAAAGAGAGCCCAGAAGATCGGCTTTCTTCTTTGTAGTGTGGGTCAACGAGTCATCCGCCCTGCGCAGAGGTGGAAATGATGGCTGACAGAAGTTTCCTTGCACAGCTTTTGCGAGAGACCAGAACACCCGAGATCCTGAGGGAAGGCGAACTAGTCTCTGGCCGATTTCTGCAACGTACTCAGATTTTGCTCTGGCAATAGCTCTTTTAAGGGATCTGGAGACCAAGTTATACTCTTTTCTAAGCTGCCATTCGGAAAGATCTTTCTTTGCCTTTGCTAAAGCAAGCCCGAAACGCCTCCTGCTTTTGCCGAAACGCCATTTTGCAGGAGTGGTTAAACCAGGGCTTAGTCTTGCCTCCAATAGGTACCACAGTGCTTGGAACAAACAGTTTCATACCCTGAAGCACCACATCAGTGATAAGATTAGCAATGACGAGCGGATCCTCCGATGCAAAGCAAATTTGCCCCCATGGGTAGGACCTGACCATTTGACCTGAAGTGCCAGACACGGCGGCAGCCTGCGGATCGGGCCCGTGATTTACGCGTGAATGGCATCTTGCTCCGAATTAGGCAATGGTCTGAGGAGCCAAGAGAGGCAACGACAGTGACATGATACCCCTCGGGATGAGTGGTCGGCAAAAGATCCAACAGGGAAGGTATGATCTTCAACATCTGGTATTCGTGTAGACGAAGAGACCAATTGTGTCAGACCATAGACCAGAGCAAAACTCTGAACAGATCTACCGGCGTGGTCAGTTGACTGTGACTCAAGCCAATCCGCATGATGGGCATTGAAATCACCAAGTATGATGATTTCGGTGGAAGGGATCTGTTTGAGTACGGTATCAGTCATCCTCCGAAACTCACCGCTCACCGAACGAAGCGCGGTAGCAAAGCTACCACTCAGATGTCGGTTTTCTTCGGAAGTGTGGTACTTCCCCGGGCGAGCGGGCCCATTCATGCTACAGACAAATATTGTGCAATACTTGAAAAAGTATTCGTCTGCAGCGTGGCTCTACCACTATAGATTATCATTATTCATCATCATGATGATCTGCACTGATCATTTTTAGTGAGGAGCTTGGAAATTGAGGTAATTTGCGAACATTTCATGCCTGTAATGGAAAGTGAGAACATATAATAAATATTTTATTTTGAACATTTATTTATATTACGCTTTTATATCTCATTTAAATATCTGAAAACGATTCTGACGAAAATCTCAACAATTTACTTTCCTAAAAAATATTTTTATTGTAGTATGTAACTCTTTTAAATGGGGTTTAAAAATATGCGATGATTTTTTCAATTATTTCTACTAAACCGATTTTACTGAAACTTTTGCACATACAGTGTGATAATTTCATTTTGCTAAAATGGGTCTATCAGTAGGTGGAAAGTGGCACCCTTCTACTGTTATTAGTAACCTTTTCGAGCTTCGGTTCTGTTTTTGACAAGACCCATACATTATACTTATGCAAAAAAAAATATCTAAAACTGGACTTTTTCCGCCAACTTACATCAGCGACGTGTTTTTATTTCATTGTCGTAATCTTGTTCTTTAATCTATGTTTATTGTCAGTTATATTGTTTAATTGTGGTGCCGTATTATACAATATAGTTAATCGAACTATAGTGAATATATTGTGAAGTGATATGAAATAAATGTGTGAATCGTGACTTTTAAGTTAATTGCAAAAGTCCAAAGGGGGTTTTCGTATAATAGACAATATTTCATCAAGACATAACGAGACAAACTGTCTAGTACCTTTCAAGGTATTATTGTATTTTACTTGAGACTGGCATAATAGTTATAACTAATTGCCAGTTAAGCAAAGAAAAAATTTTTTAAAGTTATACGGATAAATAAAGACACAAAAATAAAAAAATTGGGACGTATAAAACTCTGTATAACGATTGTGTAATTAATTTAGATTTTTATGCGGCCCATGTTTTTATTTTAGTGTCTTCCAAAATCGTTTAACTACAAAGTGTTTTCTTATTTTTTAGATATGAAGACTACACATATAAATTGACAAAAATCTTTCTGTAAAAATATCTTATTTTATCATTTTATTCTAAATGTAATTTTATAAGTTTACTTTTTCAATGATAGAGATAAAGACTTTTTTAAATAATGTAGTTGCTACGATTTAATTGTGTTTGTTCCTGTATTTAAAATTATCATATTTGTCAGTCTTAAAACTTTTCTTAACATGCATGAAATGTTCGAAATTTAATGGAGACGTCACATAAAATTTTGATGTTACGAAAAAAAGGTATTTCTCATTATTGGCTCTTGACAAATTATTTAAATAAACTAAAAAGATAAAAAGGTTGAAAAAGATAAAAATAAAAAGGTTGTCAAATAAAAATCTACCAGTTAGAGTTTTTATAAAAGATAGAATGTTTCAGTTGCACGCCGAATAATTTTAGCAAAAAATATTAAAATAATACAGCGTATTATAAGAACAATTAATAAATTTAGTGTAGTAGTAGAGCCACGCTGCAAACGAATACTTTGTCAAGAATGGCATATTATTTGTCTGTGTCTATGAATGGGCCGGCTTGTTCGGGGAAGTACCACACTCCCGCAGAAAACTGGTGTCTGAGCGGTAGCTTAGCTACCGCGCTTCGTCTGGTGAGCGGTTGAGTTCCGGAGGCTCAACCCCCTTCCATAATCACACTTTCCTTAAAGGTTGGCAACGCTTCTGCACTGCCTATGGCACTGTGGATGTTTAGGGGCGATGTTGATTGCTTTCTGCTCGTTTGCCTTCTTATCCCATAAAAACAACAATTTGAATATAAAGTGATTTGTGTCGTCTAATTACTGTTTTATTACTATAAAATTTTAAGAAAACATTAATTCTAGGATTCTGGTTCACTGAATTTCGTAATAAGAGCTTTCTAGGATTTTTCGCTTTAAATTTTAATGTTAGATGTAGAAATCATTGGAATTGAAAAACATAACGGTAAGTAGGCACCTACTTTTGATTCCATAATCCATTCTTATTGAATTATAATGCATACAGCCATATACATTTCTTTGTTTATTTTATCACTGATTAGAATTTATAAGAACGAGATCTTACCTACTTATTTTACGTATACTAAACGTATTATGTATAAACTAGTTATTTAACTTTTACTTGCTTATTTTACTTGTGATATTAGCAAGTAAAAGTTAAAAAAAATACTCGTTGGCAGACGTCGATCATCACGTCAGTTGGAAAGGTGAATTGTTCAAATAATATTAGGTTATAAATTTTCATGTATTTTTATATCATCCTCAATTATTAAAATTTTTATATCATCATCAAATATTATCGATACGTTATGATTTTTATTGATTTTCAAACTTTTGCGCGGTTAACATTTTATTGATTTAGTTTATTTTTTGTTTAAAAAGAAAGCAAGCAAAGGAGCATGCGGGTCCCCTAATGGTAAGTAATCAGACATCAACAACGCCTGGAGGGTCATTAATGCGTTGCCGGCCTTTCGTATACATATACGCTCTACGCTAGGGGTTCCCAAAGTGATCGATATCCTACTACCCCTTGAATTTGAAACTTACCACCGACCTCAAATTTTTGAAATTGATAAGTATTTTGTATCCAAAAGAAAAAAAACTAGAGATAGGATTTTTAAAGTAATTTGGCTATGGTGTATCAGTTCATTTTTGAAAAGGATTCTCTTGCCCAAAATAGTTTGTGAATCTCTGCTCAACGCAGTTCTTTAATATATCAAATTATAATAACTATAAAAATGAACTATTAAAAATTGTAATATCAATAATATAAAATATAAGTCTAAATTATAATTAAGTGAAGCCTTGATTATAGGACTGTCGTTTCGCCAGCAGCCACAGTTGGGGCTTCAAGATGTGGATGGGCCCATTATCGATATTGAACTGAATGTTAATATTTATTTGGTATTTTTTATATTTATATATTGTATCTAAAACATGACAAAACATTTCATGTAAACGACAAGAGTGTTTATTAAAATCATATTTTAATTTACAACACACATTTTTACAATTTATTTATTTTGCAATACTTAATATTGGGTTTTTTTTTTGTAAATCGTTTTAGTATTCAATTTTTAGTCTAGAAATCAAATATGGAACATTCTTATTAAAAAAGCATCTGTACCACAATTAATACACTGATTTCATAATTTATCATTCACCATAAATTACTTCTTATGCTTTACTACAATTTTTTGCATATAAAAACGATTTAAGTGTTGATGTCGACATTATCACTAATTAACAAGATTTTGACCTCATTTAAAGTTATCTGGCATGTTATTACGAGAATCTCATTTGTTCTCAGGGGTCAAATTTATCTTTATCATTTTGGATAAACTGTGCTTAGAGTGTTTTAATGTACTAATTTCGCCAATAAATTCAGTATCTAGAAGCAAGTGCATTGTCCGTGTGTACAGTAACAAGCTAATAATGTTCTTAAACTTTATCTTTATAACACTGCATTAAAATTATTTTACAATATCATAAAAGAGTGTTTTAAGAGATAAACTTTTTATAGCAGCCTATTTTTTCAACAGCGAAGTTGAGGGTCAAATGCTGTCAAATAAGTTAGTAAGTTTGAATTGAAAAATTAGTAGTTAAAAAAGAACTGAGTTTGTAGAAAATAACTAGTGTTAAATCGATGACAATAGGTACATACTTATTCCTTGAGTTTAATAAGCAGTCTAATTTACATGCGTGAATCGATATTTATCAGTAGGCACAACTTTTTATTTATATATAAGGTAATAAGTGTGATTAATAATATTATAATTATTCAGTAGAAATATTTTTTACTAAGTTATTTTTAAGAATTATGTCATGATTTTTTAACAGCCCATATATATTTCTCAGCTGAGCATGGGCCTCTCCATTTCTGGAGTAACGGACGTTTCTCCAATGTGAATTTCCGGCGGTACCAGACTCGGAATAAATATTGTATTTTAAGTCCGTACTTGAACCAATTGGTGGTACTCATGTCATGATTAAACAATTTCAATTAAATATATTTGGCCACATATATTTTTTTACTCTAAATTGTTACGTAAAGAGAGCAAAATATATAATACATTATTTTTACAATTTACGAATGGATATTTACAAATAGACAAATAGAAAATAGCATGTTTTATAATTTTTTTTTCCACCTGTATGAACTCGCGTTGTGCGTATTGTTATTACGCTATATAAATGAAACTCACAAACGAATAACTTAGGGAATATTAAGTTTGTAAAAAAAGGTGTTGTACATAGCAAGCATATTTTCGTTGTCTATTTTCAAAGTATCAAATACTGCGCAAAAACATTTTCCGCTGAAATATATCAGTTGTTATGACTACTTATCAAAATCATAAAAAAGACTTAACCCCGTCTTCAGCTACTTTACGTCGAAATTATATTAATTTATTATGTTTAATGAAATATGAAATTTGTTTAATTTGTGATTTATATTTAGCAATAATTTTATATCATTAGCCAGCGATTGTACAATTTCAAGTGTCAGTGGTTTTAAAGCTACGCAATACGTATCTATTATAACCAGAATAATTGTATTTTTTAAAAAAAGATTATATTTTTGTATCGTATTTCACATTGCAGGGCAAAAGATCGTTTCTATGTAATGAAACACTTAAAAGTCTCTCTCAAGGAGGAAAGTTTTGTCCAAATTATAACTCCAGACGCGTAGAGGCGAAGCTACAACTTTTATTTTTTTCCTACGAGAGTAGTGTGATACTACGCCTTTAGTTATATAAGGGCTTTGACAATCCATCAAGATAAAAATTAACACATATTTTTTAACTAATTAAATGGTGAATTCTTGTTTAACAGGTATCACAAATCATTTATGTGTTTTCTTTTAATATGTACTGCATGACTAGGAATGTCTGCGTCTACGTTCGTATGATCACAAAAATATGCATGCTTTTTTAATATAACAAAGAAATAAAAAACAAAAATGCTGCCACATTGTTAAAAAAGATGTAAAAGAAATAATTTTGATTGCGAAAGGGATGTTTGGAAGACGCTTTGAGTGACAAGATTGCGTTTTATTACTTAAATACATGTATGTTTTGTTTCTGTACATGTTTTCCTTTACATATAGGTTTAAATTAAAAAAAATATGAAATATTATAATTACTCCGTTGACATAGTTGTATCATATTGTAATGATATATGTAAATGACCACATGTATTTCTTCAAAATATGTATTCACTTGTAAATTCCACGCGAGTATTGAAATTTATTTTAGTTATGAAGATTCCGGGTTCTAGTTGGCATTGTTTGAATGAGATATGAAAACATAACAAAAAACTAAAGTTTTGTAATGTTTACAAAATTAACTCTTGTTCGTCTTGTTACATAAGTTATATAGCATAAATATAGATAAAGAATGGAAATTCGAGACAGGGAAGGAGAACATCGCAAAGAAATCCTAACCTACTTAGGAACACTTTCGAAGGTATCGGATGTTTTCCAATCCATAATGGAGTTTCAGTGACAGAATATACTTAGTATTTTATCATATAAAATTATAATGTTATAAAATCAAACTTGCCTTTACTAATAATTTCAAATTAGGAATTTTGAACTAATTAGTGAAGGTAAGTAAAAGTAGTTTTTCTTTTTTCTTTATTTGTAACAGTAATTTTTTTCACGTTTTTAACGCATATGTGGGTCAAGTCGTTAATGTTATCGTGTGATAAAGACTGTTAAAAATGCAGTGTTCTCTTTTGCACATCGGTTTTAATCAAGTCGGAATGTGATCAGGCATTGAGCGCGTGAAGTGTATGCGCGCACACACTGACGTATGCTATCGTGTGTGCCAAATAACAAGTAAACGTCGTTGGCAAGCGTACTTGTGTGAAAGTTTTATACAGGTTACCCACAAATGTACTGAGTTTCATATTCAGAAGTCTCAACATAGACTAGAGGGTATACATAATAACTATAGATTTCAATTAATCACTTAATCAATAGAACGTTAACAGTCTACTGTTGGCCATTAAACTCCCTAAAAATTATGGGATATTGCAGTAATCTTGGCGAGCAGACTGCGGCTCGCAATTTGGTTTCTTGGTTAGACGCTGCTGTTCATCTACTAATATTCGTTCCTTCACTCTCCTCTGGGAATGGGATGGCTCTATTCTATTCCAGCAACCCCACAGTAAACCACACATAAATATTTCTTATAAAATATCGTAATTAAATAGTTTAATTATCGTATTGCGTAATTTGTTAGACAATATTCTAACTGCAGAATAGGACCCCCTGTACAAAACATTTCGATAGTGAGAATTATACAGGTTCGTAAAGATAATTTTAATCTGGCTCATCTGTGTTTTAATCACACCTACATTTGCACTATAAGACGTATTGTGGTAGAAAGAGTGTGCGTGCGCGTAGTGACGTATAAGGAACACACCCACAGAGATAAGTTGAAAACCCACCTAAAATTTTACACTTAGCGGTTGTTTTGAACAGCGCGTTGACATGTTGTAAAGATAACAAGATATTTTGACTTCTTTAACAGGTGAAACCTTTAATGGAAATTTAAAGATAGTGAACAAATAATGGAAAATTGCGGGCATCACGTATAAACAAGAGAATGGAACGATAACAACTACAGTAGCGTAGAGTTTTAAACTATATGCCTTATGGAAAAATAGCGTTTCCTTGAAGACGAGAAAACCATGTTCAATTGTGATACGTCTTGAGATGTCATCTTTTTTTATATTGAACGATATCTTTTATATGCTTTTTGTAAATATTCCAATGAAAGTGCATGTTATATTATTGTATATGTAATGTGTAGAAAAGTGAAAGATACGTTTATAAAAAAGCAATCTTATCGACGTAAGGTTAAGATAAAACAAATCTTCGTAACACAGAAGACATGTTTTCATTATATCTAGAACAGTACTTAAAACGATGTATTTTGCATTTTGCTTGATATATCAAGGGAATATGTCCTTTTTATTTATACGTAAAACTCATTTACTCAATTTAGTGATTATAACGATATTATCGCTACTCGGAAGAGGTCTATGTCTATGTATGGATTATCCTATTCTGTCATCGTGGATGATGAAATATTATTAGTTAAATTCATTAAATATACACTTTCCATACAATATTTATCAGCGTAACTAGGTGATATCATTCGGTATCTAAACGTAGTTGATGCTCAATAAATGATTCATGAAAACGATCGATGACGCCGTAGTCAGATAAACTTTGAAGTGCAAAAGCGATTACTGATGTTGACATGTCTTAACATTATTTTATATGATTTCAATATTTGTGTGTTTATTATCAGGCATTAGTTAAATATCAGATGAGAATTACAAGTTATATATTTAAAATTATATATGTCAATTTTTGATAGAGACTATTAAAATATTTGTCATATTTCATATTGTTGATATAGTTTATTTTAGATCAAAACTCGTCGATCAAGTTACTAGAGAGCTTAATTTCTATTTGAAAAGTTTCTCGGGACTCATAGTCTAAGGTATAAAACAAATATTTCGTAATTTAAAATGAAAAGAAAACACTTTTTTATATTTCTACAATTTTACAGTAGAGAAGCGTTTGGTTATCTACGAACATAATAAGAAACTTATTGATTTAACATGAAATATATCGAAGTTTATCTAATCGAAAGAATTAATAAATACAATCACTAATTCAAGTTCATCCTGCTGTGTGTAAAAGTAAAGTTTATTATGTTTACCACTTAAACAACACTTTAACAAACATGACGTATCTTTTTCAATATCTTTTTATTGTTTTTATGACTATTTTAATACGTAGCGATATTTCAATTGACGCATTAATGTTTTTTACGATACGATAGCGAAAGGCTTTGTTTGAAACTAGATACGTTTCGGGAGCCTAATGTTTTGGTGGTGGAAAATAAAATGAAAAGTATAAAATATATGAATCGATATGAAGAGTATAAAGGGATAGTAATAATATATATACTTTAGATATTTGTTAAAAATTTTAGTACTCTATCCACGGTGAATGAAATAATATTTTTTAATAGAAAAGTATGTGTCACTTTATTATAATCACGGTAATGCTTGTAAATTGTTGGTCTTTTGAATAGTGTAGGCTTGTTTTTAGTAGGCCGCTAAATTCGTATCTTATCGGTTTGGAAAAATTACTGCAAGACGTTGGTCTAAAAGAGATGTTTTGCGTGAAAAACGTTGACTAAAAGTTACCCCAATGTGCGGTGGAATGAGCTACCTCCAACGATGTTTCCGGACCGATATGACACTGGAACTTTAAAAAAAACAAGCCTATACATATCTCAAAAGCTGGTAACACTTTTGTAATTTCTATGCCTATGCCTGCGGATGTTTATGGGCGGCGTTGATTGCTTTTCATCAGGTGACGCCCTGCTCGTTGGCCTTCATATCCCATAAAAATATTTAAAAAATGTCGGTACTTGTCCGTTAGCTGAGCGCAAGCTGAAAAAATTTTGCAAATAATGTAGAATTCCGCCAAATTTTGTTACAACCTCACCTAATAAATCCCAAATTTTCATCATTTTTTAAAACAAAAATTAAGATGGAAGAAAAAAGGAAAGCGTTCTTTGTTTCAATGAATTCAGAGAATAGAGCACATGGCCCCAAATCGAACATTCCCCTTATGGTTGTAAAAAATTTGGCGGAAATCTTCATTATTTGGTGATTTTTCGTTTAAGCCTGGCTAACAGAAAAGTACCAAAATGTCTATGATTTACGACAATGTTAACGAAAAGTATATATTTAACAAAATTTAAAACTGCGATAGACAGCGTTTGTCAATTCTAGTGACTGATGAGAGTGGTAAGACCTTCTTACCTGTTATGTTGATTATGATTTATACTGTCGCTATTACACCAAAATGTCCACTGCATCCTATTTTTATAATTTTATCAATTTCTACCGGAATATTCCGTGATACCTACGATATTATGTACCTATTACGACTGACAAATGTCACGTTTCACTCATATAATTCAACAAATTTATCACGTTCAAATATTGATTATCGCAAACCATCTCATGTATAATTCAAATACTTGTCTGATGTAAACGTTACCGGTAGATCATGATTAAGAAAATCATTTACAATTTTCTACAATATACAATAATAAACACACATGTTATTTATTCGCCTTTATACGTTATAATATATAATTTGTATCATCAACTGATGGTTACTACATATATGTCACTACATATAGAGGTTTCTGGTATACTGGTAATAATTAATACATTTGCAGAATTAACATATATAGCAATCGGAAATATAAAAAAGTACAAATAAATTCACAAGGGTGAAACTTGAAGAAAGAGTTTGCTACAAATGTTTATGTAATTATTATACAAAATTATTCTCAATGCTGTTGATACTCATTAACTATATTTTGGGTAAAATGAATTGTAATTTGTAATTGTTACCAACACCCCTCTCGATGAAATATATTTTTAACGTCTAGTATATTGCTTAGTTGCTTAGATCTAACTTAAAGGGCTTTTGTAGGATAATTTTGTCGGCCCTTGGATTGCCAATAGGACTGTTATCGTGATACATCGTCTATGGTTTTAGAAAAAATACACAAATTTCTATATCTATTTTTTCAAACTCTTAACTTTCATCTTTTGGGTTTATATTTTTTGTGGTTATTTAATGATAATTAAATGTATTTTAATTTAATTACATATATTGTTTAACAACCAAAAGATAATTTTAATGAATACCAAACTTTGTAGTCATTACCAAAAAAGGTAACATTGAAAGGCGGTGAGCGATTGCATTATCAAGGTTGACATGTACACTAATTTAATTACAGAAAAAATCTAGCTCCGTTGTCCGTAAATAGAAAATACTAAAATGAGGTGATTGGAATCCAAATATTCTAATAAAGTGAATTGTTGTAAAAAATAATTGAGGCTGTTTCTTAGGATGCATTTCACATCCTTTTTTATGCTTGCAGGAAATTATATTTATTTATTTGACTGTCCGTATAGGAAATTATATGTTGAAAGCTGCCCCTTCAATATGGACAGTGTAATAAATTAGAAACAGGTTTAAGTCTTCTGCGCTACAATCAAGTATTGTAATAGGCGCGAAATGTGGCAACCTTGGTTGCCAAAAGCGCAGGACTACTCTACAATAATGGTTTTATAAATGCTTGAAATAAAAAAGAAGTGACAAAATCACTTGTGTTAATCACTAACATTTGTAAAAGTGACTCGTTTGGTTACATTAATTACTGTGAAGGTTACAGAAAGAGCTCGTCTGAATCACTGTAATTCAAGAAGACCCAATAGTGTCTGACAATATCTTAGCGTCTAACAGGCTGCGCGATGCAAGCGGTCAGACTTGAGATAAACGTCTTTGGTTCCGTGGTATCAATTAAAGTCAACTGCTTTAATCTGTAGATGAAAGCTACCTGTACACGTTTAGTAAATAAATTGTTTTTGAATATCTTTCACTCTATACTTTTTATAACGTAGAATAAATGAAGTAATAATAATTAAAAGTAAATTATAATTAAATACGTAAATAATGCACATAGATGAAACTAAAATATAAAAAATATATATTTTTACCTTTGATAGCTCAATAATTTTTTTAATGGCCGGGAATGCTTCTGCAATGCCTGGGATTGTAGATTACTACGGTGTCTATTGTTTCAATCATGCGATGCGCTTGCTCGCTTGCTTTCATATCGCATAAAACAAAGCAATGGGCCCAGGTGGCTTAAACTTTATGATGACAAGGAATTTATATTTTTTTTATTTACCATAATATATACAGCAGCATTCTGTAATACACATTCTATAAGTCAATCATTACATCCGTAACAGTCATAGCTGAATATATAATTCCTTCAGGAAATAGGGGGCGAGCTGTTCCCTCAATCGCTTGGTAGGCATATTAGAGATCGCAGATCGGTTTCTAATGCTCTAGTGATACTCGCTCCTATAGTCCTATCGATGGTTGCCTCATATGCCACCCACTGGACGAAATGGGTTGACCCTATGAACCTTGAGAACCTCAGAAAATTACTAATGTATATTTCATTTCTTGTTTATAGATTTCCAATTAATAAACAAGAAATGAATATATTTATTCCATCCAATTTTGCGATTCCTTTATGTACATACATACATAATGGATGAAGTGCTTATAGAAGACATGAGATTTAAACGTTACGGAATTGCTGATTTATAGAGTGCAAATGCTCTATTTACGATTTTTTGCATGCAAGATAGCACAATAAGTAATTTTTTATAGAGAGTAGGGGCTAGGAGAAAATAAAATTGTGTGTAAAGAACTCAGTTAGTGTTGAATTTTATTAAATGTTGCTCTACTTAGTAAAGCATTATCTTTTTATTTTTATAAATCATAAACATTTAGAGAATCCACTAACCTATGCTCCGTAAATGACAATTGATAAATCAAGGCACACGGAATGTTTATTTCATCACAACAATAAAATATTTATATAAAAATAATAAGCTAATCTCCGTGCTACGTTTAGTGCCACGTTGTATGTACATATGTCAGGCATATATCCAAATTTTAACATACTAATTTCATTGTAGAAACTTTCATTATATTATATTAATTAATATTATAAATTTCACTTACACATTAATAATTAAAATAAGAAAAATCAAAGTACTGAAATGTTATAACAATAGAGAGATTCATTGTTTGTTCATTACAAAGTATAGTGATGTTCCAGTCACAAAGCGATGGTGAACAGATGCATGCATGCTTGTCGAGGGTAATATCAAAAAATTTGATGGCACGCTTTGTTGACATAATTTTTTTATTGACTAGATCTATATAAAATTACGAAAATCATGAATATTGATAAAGTAACTGAATATTTACCTAGATTTTTATCAAATACACTTGAAACGTTTGCCATGACAGAGTAATATTAACCAAGTACTTTAAACGTTAATACTTTACAAATATGAATAATAAATTGTATCTCTTACTTTTTTTAATGCTTTCATTCTTGCTGTTTCTGTCTTACGCTATATAAAAATAAAAATATATTTTTCTAAAGCTGCATATTTCTGTATAATTTGGTTAGTTGGTAAATTCATTGTAGGTATGACATATTCCATTTAACGTTAGATCTACTCATTCTATCTTCGAGTTTAACGTAAATAAAAAATAATAATCATAATATTTAAGTAATCCCTCTGGTAGGTTTAGAGATAGTAAATAAAATTCTTATCGATATGATTATTAAATTTTGTAAAGGCACTATTTTAATATTTTTACCATTTTCATAAAGCTATATTTATGGCATATGTTTTACAATACTTGCAATATCTATATTATTAAATTATTTTCTAAAAATATTTTTTTATATGATTTTTAAGGTCCAACAAATACCTATTGGCATACTGTTCTTAGTTACAAAAGATTCGTGTGTGATGTTTCGGAAGGCCTCCTTGGTATTGATGACATCGCTCGGGACATTTTGACAGCATATTGTTGAAGCAGAAAAGATTTTTTGTACTAACATTATGCATCCAAATTTATATCTTCTATCAAATAATTATATTTACTAGCTTTTACTGTTGATATTGTTTAAATTTAGATATAATCATGGTGGGAACTTTAAAAATATTCAACTATTTAATTTGGAACTTTAAAAAAATGTTTCTTCACAATAGCAAACGCTGGAGAGTGCTCAAGTTCACTGCCGCATGGCGACAGAAGACGTGGTATATCGATAAATGTTTATGTGCAGTTGTTATCAGCGTGCACTTAAATCTAGGAATAAGAGATCCCTTGTTGTGCCATTCCACTAGTGGACACTGGTCGCAAAAGCAGACTCATATAGACCAGACAGTTTTTGAATACATAGAATCAATAAACTTAAATTGTACTTGAATTGCAAAATGTAAGCTTGTTTTAAGATAAGATAATGTTATAGAAAATAGTAAGTATTCATTTTATGGCAATGAAATCAAAAATTATTGTTCATACGGAATGTTTTTACCACATGGAGGACGGAGATATTAAGTACAGATACAATATACACTACGCGTAGATTTATTTAAGGCACTAAAATTTTCTAAAAAAATTTTCATACATTTAAACGGACCCTACTCATGTTATTATCTTCCTTTTCGTATATAACCTTTTCATTTGAATACAACTTGTCTTGTATGGCCGCAAAAGATTGCCCCTTTGTTTCCGGAAGTAGGATCAATATAAATATAACACCACCCACAGATAATACACCGAAGCACCAGAACGCTATATAATTTCCTAAGTTATCAGCAATCACTTGATAAAGCTTTGTAACAGCAAATGTCATTAGAGCTACAAATATTTGAATAACACAGGTTGCTTTTGATTTAATATTTGTTGGGAATATTTCTGAGGTTATTGCAAAAGGCACAGTAGCTAATCCTATAGTGTATGAGAATATAAATATGGGTATCACAACGATTGGTATAAAGCTTAAATTCACTATATATTCACTGTTTTCGTGTTTCATAAAAAAATATGCACCGATAATTATATTAGCTAAGGCAACACCACACGATGACACTAATAAGAGAGGTTTTCTTCCTAGTCTATCAACTAATTGAGACGATATTGCAGACGTTAAAAGCTGCACCGTCCCAAATAATATACAAGATTCCTTAGCTCCTAACCCGCCTTCAGCGGCTCCGAATATTTGTTGAGCGTAAGATATAATAGCAGTGCTGCCGCAAAACTGCTGAGTAAAGTATATTCCCAGCAAAATAATAAGCCCCTTTTTGTTCCCACCAACGGTGACGAGATCCTTCCACCGACTTTTCTCCTTCATATTTTCATTGACTAAATGTGTCATACTTTCCAACTCCTCTCTCATAAACCCTCTGCCTCGTAGTTTTTTCAGTGATCTTTCGGCTAAATTCTGCTCGCCTGACTTTAAATAATAATATGGAGATTCTGGCATTGCGCTGAATGTAACTACAAATAGTATTGGTATTGCGATGTTGAAGCTGGCCAGTCCCAGCATCGATACATACGGTCCGATGCAATACTGCGACAGGATTCCAAACTGAAAAAGAAACATGCAATCACATTAATTACCGTACAATATCAATAACATGCATATTTAAAATAAATTTAAAATTAGTCTTGTCTTTAATAAGAATAACTTTTTTAATGTTATTTTTGAAAATATGTTATAAAAGTAGGCTACCTAAAATCTTCGGGTGTACCTAAATAAATTAGTATTATGTTATAAATTATCATTTAACTTAGTTTTTAATAGTCTATATAGTAATATAATATTATTATATTAAGATATAAACATTGGAAAAGTTACTATCCGGGTCAGTCCATCAGTAGATATAGGTACTAAGTTGTTTATTAATGTTGTCTTTTGTATATATATAGTATTAATAAGTGGTCATTATTATCTATTTACTGTATACAGTTTAAAAGTTACGTAGTAAGTCACAATACGTTAACAGAAATAAGCTAATGAAATTATTCAAAATGTAAAAAGAGATTTAATTGTCTACGGTTCGATTTATTTAATATGTAATGTTATTTCAACAGTTACCTAATAGAAATTTTAGCTCTCATATTTCACGTGTTTAATATAATTCTATTATGAATTTCTAATTAACTAAATTAATGTTTTAAGAGAATAAGATTATAGAGACTTTATAAGATTTTATAATTGTCAGTTTTATAAAGTCTCAGCGTAACAGAAAAAAATGATTTTGTAATTATGGATACTGTAATTTAGTGAAATAATGAATAATAATTACAGCTATTGAACTAACGAATAAGTAATATTCAATTAAAATGAAGACCTCTATTAACGAACAAAAATGTAAAAAGAAATACGAGTTAAGCCAGAAGAGTTCAAATGCAATTCGTCAGCCAACTCATCACTGAATATTTTAGTTAATTGGCTCAGGTCCTCGAGCCGTGTTTGATTTGCGTAGTAAACTTTTATGTACTCCGTAGCTTATCTACCTACGTTTGAAAAAAAATGACGTGGCTCATTTGAACAACGAAAGTATCTCCCTTATAAATTAAATTGTAAGGGTTATTTAATACTGTACGATGTATTTTATAACAATTACCTTTGACATCACTGTGATAAGCGTGGCCATCGCACCACGAACTTCATTGGAGGCAATCTCACCGAGGTACATGGGTGCAGCGGTGTAAGCGATGCCATAGCCCAATCCGGAAATAAGTCGGGACACGTAGATTGTAGGCACATTGCTAGCTAACATCACGAGAATCCAGCCGATTATGTATGGAATTGCTGCTAAAAGTAAAGTCTTCTTTGTGCCAATTCGATCGGCGAGGTATGACGCAGGAATGGGGCTTGCGGCTGTAATTTAAATTTAACATTTATTATATATATTTTTCTAAACAACATATTTAGAACTTAACTACATATTTTGATAATATATTAATTTTTATCATAAACCTCTTATTTCTTTAAAAAAATGATGGTCCTAAAAGAGATATTTTTATTACCAGTACGTTTATTTGATGATCAATTTGGTCATCACGTTTATCAAACACGTCCAGTTTTATTGTTAGCAGAAATAAAGTGCATTTTAATTAATATTTTAATATTTTTGTATGTGGAATATGGAGATAAACGAATCATCAATCATCATTGTTAAAACAGTCCTAGCGTACCATTTCTGAATACTGGTCTTTCTATAAATTGAAAAGTGTTGTATTGGAATTTGCTTTTACTGGTATGTTATTTACGGGTTAATTTTTGTTATAGTACAGTAAATATAATATATTTAACTTCAAATTCAATGGAGGAACAGACATATTAAAAAGAACTACAAAGACCAGACTCGTGCAAACCCTCATATTACTTGTTTTCTGTACACTTCTGAGATACGAACGTTGAGTGATGTGGAAAAGAAAAAGATAGATGCTCTCGAGATACGTTGTTGGAGTAGAATGCTTAGCGTATCTTGGACTGACTTTCGCACTTATTGTCTCGAGACTTAAAGAACTCGACATCAAGTAGCATCTGTTTACTGAAGTATTTATTATACAATCCCGCATACTTGCTTTCTTCGGGCATGTTTCAAGATACGACGGCCGTTTAATGAAACGTCTTATTATCCAGGGTAGATTGGAAGGCACTCGACCTCGCGACAGCTAATCCGTCGATGGAATGACCAGATTAATTCTAAGGTATTAGCAGTTCCGTCCATGAGTGCACCCTAATGATCACCAGCAGAGAGAGATGGCGAGACATCGTAAGGTGCATAACATCTACCTCTACCAGCAACGCTACCTCGTGACGACTACGACTGCTCTTTCAAGAGTGAAGTGACTTGCAAACGGCTAACCCGATTTTCTTTATATATGTTTAGGAGATCGATAACTTTGAAGGATTAATTAAGAATATTTTTACTGTGATGAACCTGTTCCACAATTAAAAATACTATTAATATACCTACTTTAAGGATGTTTCCGAAGTTTTAGGTATATGCAGGACAGGTAACTTTAAAATGAAATAAATTAGAGAAAAATGATATATCTTTTCTAATTATTTTATAAGTATACTTTTAGTTCTGAAATATAGTTAATAAAATATTCAATGTAAACGTACTCAAAAATTCATATTTATTCGGTAATGTACTATACAGTTACTATATATATGGTATTCCAGGAACATAACTCTTGCTCAGTTATCAAGAGGAATATGTTATACTAATGCAAACTACAAATCATAAACGAGGAAGAACAAACAAGATATAAAGGTAATGTTTTGTTCCTTAAAGGGAAATAATTACTTACTATTAATTTGCTCATGTTGTATATGTCAAGTATAGTGAAGAGGTGAATGATTATATTGCTGTTTCAAATATAATTGAATCTAAAAATAATAAGTAATCATCTTTAAAACACTATTTTAAGGTGAGCTGCCTGTTGCTTTGATATTTGTCAACCTTGCTTCGTGTGCTTTTTTATATGCAATAGTAATATATAGAAACAAGTATATTTTAAATATTATTTCTGAGATGAATACAATTAATGAGAATGAGATCAATACAATTAAAACACAACATATTAAATTACAAATGTAAAATTCGTAGAGCGCTTTTTATATTTTTTGAAACCGCCATTTTTTACCATTAATATTTTATAAGCATTAATAGTAAAAAGAATATCTTTTAACTTAACTTGAACACTTAAGACTGACATAAACCCGTACTTCCAAGTACTTGACAGAAGTTTGAGAGTGCGCTCATACATGCAATTGCAACTGTGATGAGTGATCACACATGTCCTATCTAAACTGTGTATATTACAATAGTTAGTGGGGTGTTAGACTTACATGTAGTTATAAGATTACTCGTAACTACTAACTTTGTTTGCAGCCTATTTTTTTATATAAAAATCTTCTCATGAATTTACTTTGAGTACCTTATGTATATAATAATGCAATAACAATTAGTATTTGCCAACGTATAACATGACAAAGTTGTGGTGTACGTATAATGAAATTGCTTGTAAATTACAACCATGACAGTTGTCCTATATAATTACGTGTGTGATTATTGTTAAAATGAACTCAAGATAAAAACGTCTTAGACATCAAAGTCATTCTGTAGAATCCATTTGCCATGTAGTTGATTATTAGCTTCGCCTAATTTTATGCTGCATATCCAATTAATATTCTGTTAATCATATATGTGTAATATTAACTATTTTTTTTACTGTTTCATTTAGTTTAACGTCATCTAAATGATAAGGTAACATATAATCGCCTAGAATTTGTAACGTCAACACATTTTTTCTCAGTTTTTACTTTTCACGCCATCTAACGGATAATCTTAAAGCTTATCCAATGGAATAATTTGTTATTAATGGAGTCAGGCGTTAATTTGCGGAAATCCATCACTATGTGGACAGTCAAAAGTTTTACTTAGCTAAGATCCGCGACAAGCGAAACAATGACAGAAAATTAATAATGTGTGTTTTTCCGTTGGGTTTAGTGGATTATTTGGAACTTTAAACCAAAAACTTACCGAAAATCGGCCATCAACTCTCCACCCACCAACCACTATACACAACGCCAAACACACACTATCACTTTTCCATCTTGTACACGACACGTGTTTCGCCCCAACACGAGGCATCTTCAGGTATAGTAGACTCTACGGACTTTTCGGTTGTCTTCCGTAGAGTCTACTATAACTGAAGATGCCTCGTGTTGGGGCGAAACACGTGTCGTGTACAAGATGGAAAAGTGATAGTGTGTGTTTGGCGTTGTGTATAGTGGTTGGTGGGTGGAGAGTTGATGGCCGATTTTCGGTAAGTTTTTGGTTTAAAGTTCCAAATAATCCACTAAACCCAACGGAAAAACACACATTATTAATTTTCTGTCATTGTTTCGCTTGTCGCGGATCTTAGCTAAGTAAAACTTTTGACTGTCCACGAATAATTTGTTATTTATTTATAAAAAAATTCCTCTTATTTAAACCTAAAGTAAGAATGGGTTTATAAAAATTTCTTAAATTTTGAAAGAATTTTTTTGTTGTTCCTGTACAATTTGCTCACATAAGATCTTACGAATTTTAATAATAAGAGTGAGTTTGGTTGAGTGAGAGTGTTTGAGTGAGATGAGTGAGTTTTTTAGTTGTAGTTATGTAAATCACGTTGAGTTCGTAGGCCCTAGTCTATATTAATTGAGAGTTGCGCAATGCGGGAGATACGTGTATGTTTATGTAAAATCTTTAAACGTAGAGCGGGTAGTTTGCTATACACGCTGGGATTCGGGCGCGGAGTTCCGCTTGCTGCAACACATGTCGTGGTGATCATTTTTCATACTCGTTGTGGGTACTCGTGTGTGTTTATTTTATTAATAAGAAAATGTATCTACTGGTATGTATGTCATAAGGTATTAGTTGTGAATAAACTGTGTTTGCAACCGGTTGTGTTTCATTGGCTACATTACAATAATATTAGGGCCATAGTGCATAGACTAATACAAGAAATACACCCTATACAAAGCTGTGCAACATTTCCAGAGCTTCTGATCTGCAGCATCAGAAGCGTGTCTATTGGAAGTAGCTTTTTTTATGAACAGGGATATATTTAAACGAGCAAGCGCGTCGCCGGATGGAAAGCAATCAACGCCCATAGACAACCGCGACACCGCAGGAGTCGCGGAAGCGTTGCCGGTCTTTTAGGTATGTGTTTTTGTTGTTGTTTTTTGAAAGTGCCAATGTCGTATCGGCTTCGTAAACACCGCCGAAGGTAGCTGGTTCCACAGAGTGGTGGTGCATGGAAAGAAGTTATGGAGCGAAACGCTACGTAGTAGATCGCCACTCATCCAGATGGTGGGGATGAAACCTTTTTTTACGGCGAATTATTAAGCTATAACCCACTTATCAGATTGCTCATCTCTTCTTTATAAAATAAGTATATTGTATTAAAAATTATTGCAATAGATGACACTATTACTTTTAGATTTAATAAAGTAAAACATATCAAATATTTATCTGCGTGTATTTAATTTCGTTCCTATTGACATATATGATTCACAAACCTTGAACTTATGCGATTAAAATCTCTAATTTAAATATAAATGGATACTAAATATACTTATTAGCCTTTGACTTTGTTTTGTTAAAGTCAGACGTGATAATTATTTCTAATCCTAAAATTTATTTTAATTTATAACATATTTGCACTTTTTTAAACATGGGTAGGTATCGTAAATCAGTTCGCATTAAATGCCAACAGACAACGAATGATGGTATGTATAGATACCATGTACGAATACCTACATATATAGCTTAATGATCCTAATGGTGTTATGGCAGTGATCGTTTTCTGAATCAAGGATTGATTTCTAGATCAGGATAAATAGAGAATACAATCTGGTGTTGTTTACTCTTATCATTAGCATATTTACAATGGCATTGACGGCACAGTGAATCTTTTAACTCGCTATGAGGGTAAAGTATCTCATTTATTGAATATATGTGTACATACGATTCTTATATGATAATGTATTAATATAAAATTTTATGCCAATCTAGGCTAGATTTTCACTGCGACTAGTTCAACTGGTGCAGTACTTAAAGACAATATGATTATAATGTTGATATAAAATGTAAATAAATAAAATTACCTGAACAAAGTATCATGAGTGATGCGATCCACGAGCTTTGGTCTGCTGATGTCTGTATAGGAGACTCTTTCGATAGGAGTATGGGCAAAGTTGGTGACGTCCATCCTACTGTAGTACCCGCCGCCGCTGTGAGTAGAGTAGCTGGAAATTTGTAAAATGACAACTATAAAAAATAGATATTATTGTTTTCTTGGATAGTATTATATGTTTATATTAAAGATACGAAGTAGATTCAATGCGTATGGAAATAAATTGAAACTTGTGTTGTTGTTTACTTGGAAGTGAATTAGTTAATGCAGCCGACGTCAATGAAAATAATAAATGGCTCATTTCATGAATATTTACCACTTTACAGAGCGTGTAATTTTAATCGTCACCTTACGCGCCTCACAGTATGTTGCAAAATGTGTTTAGTCACATTGATTTTAAAAAATAATTATTTATTCTAACTATTATGAGTAGTAAGTATTTTCAAACGTTATTTACGTGGGTTTCAGATCATACATTCCACTTTATTTGCCATTAACCAACGCAAAAAACGCAATATCATTGTTTCGTTTAAAACATATGTATATTTAACACCACACACATATATGTTATAGTAAAACTAGTTGGGCGGATTGAGATGCAATTTGTCCTGTCAAGATGTACAATTTCATAGGCTAAAGAGGTAAATAGAAACAGAAAAATATACGATTTCTAAACAAAAAATACTTGACTTAGTAGGTTTGAGTTATTCGTTGATATGGATTGAAACCTTCAAGATGAACATACGAGTCACACACACATTCATGTCACTTTTCACATTTTATCACACACACGCACACACACACACTCATATATATATATATATATATATATATATATATATATATATATATATATATATATATATATATATATATATATATATATATATATATATATATATATATATATATATATATATATATGTATAAGTGTGTGTGTGTGCGTGTGTGTGATAAAATGTGAAAAGTGACATGAATGTGTGTGTGACTCGTATGTTCATCTTGAAGGTTATATATATATAAAGTTTTGGAAGTAGCGCTTTAGTCTGGAGTACTTTTCAGACATCAGTTTTTAAGCAATCTTTGAGATTGCAGGATTCATTATAATTCAAATGCAAATATATGATGCACTTTACGTGAATTTAATATCAAACTTGAGGTAACACATCAAAAAGTTGTCTAAATATACTGTCTGAATATTAACGTAATCATGATTTGATTAACAATCTCTTTTTATTCTTTTTTTGCTCTGATGTTCAATATATTATATAATACTCAACATCAGAGCTAAAAAAAATAATCAAAAAAGATTGTTAAAAGCAATGCTTTTGAATCGTTGTTAATTAAATATGTGGGCTATACGTATATATGCTATACGTATATTACCTATTCAAACAATATTTATTTTATGGAAATTATATAAGGCAAACGAGCAAGCGTGTTCCCTGATGCAAAACAACCAACGCCGCCTATAGAGACCTCCAACACGAGGCGTGTTTTTTCAAAGTTCTATTGTCGTTTCGTTTCGAAAATACCGATGAAAATAAAAACATAGAAACCAGATGTTATCTCAAACTTGTTAAGATGTTAACTCAATAAATCTGTACTGATACATTTTATAAATATAGTGAACAATAATAAATTATATGATTATTAATAATTATAAAAAATTCATTTACCCTATATATGTTAAACAAAAAATAAATGTTTTTTTTATGTCCTTAAAGATAAGTACTCCTAGAAATGATATTAAATTCTCAATACTATTTCTTCTGTTAAAAAGATAATTTATTTAGTCATTACAGAATACAACCACAGAATAGCAAAAGCTAATAATAAAATGTAATTTAATCATCTTAGTACTACAGAAATAACATTCTAGTGTTATATGCCTCCATATATGTATATACACACAGAAATATACATCATATTGCAGTGTGAGGAACATTTGCACGGCAATGATACAAAAACTATTAGAGTAAATTGGTCATAGAACCAATTTACTCTAATAGTTTTTGTATCATTGCCGTGAAAATGTTTTCTGCTGTAAAAAAACTAATGTGTGACGTGTTTAGGAATGGATAGGGTGAGAGTAACAAATTGTATTTATTAAATAAACATGGTCGGTAGTCATCATTAATACAGACGTAACAGTCCATTGCTGGACATAGCTTTGTCTAAAACATAGGTTGCCAACGGGGCGGTACCGCCCCCTAGTGGGCGCTGGAATTTTGCATGGTATTTTGGGCGGTAGCGGGTCCAAAGGCAAATGGGGCGTTATGAAATATCTCTATAATCATGAAAAGAAAAATTATATACCCGTCTAAAATGTTTGTCTTATTATTATGGCGTAAATAATCATTTTTTCATGTAAAGGGGCGGTTGTCCATAAAATGTTGGGAACCTATGGTCTAAAACAAGCTTACACATTTGTTAAAGGCCGACGACGTTTTTACACTTATAGCGCTGCGAAAATCTTTTTTTTTTCGTCGATTAGATTCTAGCATCTAAATTTATCATATTGAATGATGGGATTGTAAAAGATGCATTATACATTTATTGCACAACATTTTGAAACTCACTCTAAGCCATACAAAACAAAACAATATAAACATTTTATCTCATTCGAAGAATCTAAATTAGTTGATATTTATAAAAATAAAGATGTGAAATAAAGGTGCATTCTACCGAATCCACAGCACTTCAATTAAAAGATTTGATTTTTTTTGTTTTGTTATTCGAATACATTTAATTTTACAAAATATATTATAACAATCTGTGACTAAAGAAACGGGAAAAATTTATTAATATATTCGTACATATGTGAAGTTAATCTATCTTCTCTACAAAACTGTGTGTTTGCGCTACGATGTATCAAAAATGTTTTAAATCATATTTTTTTAATAATCCTCTTGCCGAAAACCAATTTCTGGTCAGTTTTGTTACTGCACCTCAATTAATAAGCGACTAGTGACGAAGGCCCAAATCGTCACCCTGTACCTACAATAGGATTCCCCGAGTTGTGAGAAACTAGATTCGTCTTTCAATATACATGATGATATGGTAAAATTAGAAAAAAACAACAATAGAATTAAAAACATTAAAAAATGTCTACGTAGCACGGGTGTGCACGTATATATGTAAAGGTGTTAATGTGTTATTATCTGGCTATTTTATGAAGTATCATAAAATGATAGTATGTTCATTATTTATGAGAATGTCGAATCGGCTTGAAGAAAAGATACCACGTATTGTTCATAATTATTAACTGCAATCTTGCAATTGAGGTACAAACATTTACAGAACACAATTATAGAAAACAATGTATTCAAAACCAGATCTATTGTTGATGCTTGAACCCAAGGGGATTTTAGTAACCTTATAAGCTTTTTAGTGTAATTCTATATTTTTATATGATATCTTGGTAATTTTCTAGACGAGATACTTTATTATCTATTTTTCAGAAAGGAGCGACTTCAACCTGGTCTTGGTTTGAACGAGTTCGCCTGTTCTAAAATAGACATGTTTAAAATTTTAAATATACAACAAGCAAAGTTTAATTGTTTATTATTGTCAGATTCCTTAAAAATCTACGCATGTCTATTTTGTGGAACCAATTACCGTCAGCGATATTTCCGAATTGATACGACATTAGAATCATAAAAAAACTTTTGAGAAGTGACTAGAAGGCTGGCAATATTTATGCAATGCCGGTAATGTTGCAGATTGGATTAGTGTGCTTTCCATCAGGCAACTCATTTGCGTATTTGTCTTTGTAATCGATAAAAAATAACTGGAAGTATATATAAAATAAGCAAATGTCAGTGAAATTTTATTTAAACACCCCATATATGTCCCATTGCTGAGCACGGGCCTCTCCTTTTCTGGAGGAATGGACGTTAACCCACCACGCTTGTCCAATGCGGATTGACGGGGTTACCAGATTCGGAATAAATATTTGTAATCAATACATATATTTATGTCGATGCGGGGATCGAACCCGGGACTATTGACTCCGCAGGCGGAGGGCCCCTCCACTGAGCCAATTGGTCGTCAATGAAATTTATAGAGCTATAAATGGTATGTGGAGGATATTTTTCTCTAGTATCAAGTCTTGGCAATAATTGGCTGGAAAACAATAAAATGAATCCATATAATAGTTATCGCGCAGTGTAATCTATAAATCATACGCTGTTGCAATGACTTAAACATGTGACATATTTTATATGAAAATCGACATGCATTAAATATAAATTAAAATGATTTTGTATTCAATTTATAATGTGTCAAGTACACATTATAATTTGACATTATAGTATTTTTAATAACATATTTAAGAAAATATAAGCGCTTTAAGATACGGTAATGTGCTATTTTCTATATAATATATATATATATATATATATATATATATATATATATATATATATATATATATATATATATATATATATATATATATATATATATATATATATATATATATATATATATATATATATATATATATATATATATATATATTAGCTTTCATAATAATAAGTACAAATAACGACTGTCCCGGGATCGGGCTTCCCCGGGTGCCTTGTCTCAGCATGCAGGGCTCTGCTGGGGCTGACCTCCAACCTCCCTTGCGGCTCATGGGATTCATTAAGACGAATTTAATATACCTAATTTGTTGAATATGACGGCCACGTGGTTCGCTACCCGTCACGTCCTGATTCTCACGAGGGCGAAAAGCGACTAATGGAGAGCCGTTTCGCTGCAATGAATAGTAGTGCATGGAGCTTTGTGGTCTCTGCCAACCCCTGCGGGGGATAGGCGTGAATATATAAAAAAATAAAATAAAAAAAAGTACTAATAAATTTCTTGTTGGTCCTAAAATAAAAAATATTACAAAAATCAAATATACCAGTAACTAATTATGTTAACTACGTCTGCCTACAACGTGATTATAGGCAAAGTCTATAAGAGAGGTCTCCTTCTAGCAGATTTAGGACATTTTTGTTTAAGGTAAAGATTGTTAAGTTTCAAAAAATATAAATGCATATGTAATTGCAAACTTTTTAGGCTTCAATTCCTTAACATATTAAAATTATTTTATAAAATAAGACCTAAATGTAAATTAAAAACTAAAACTTCAGTATCGCTGCAATGGGATAAGTTTCCAAAATGCGCATATTAAGATATTATTATGAAATTGTAACAGTACTTACATAGTACAATATTTTTTTGTCATATCTATAAGTAATATTGTATCGTCTTGAGCAGTATGTATGATCAAAATAAACAAATATTACAAACGTTTATGAAATCAAATTCAAATAATTAAATAAATCAATTGAGTGCCTTCGCTTCTAAAAAAATAATAGCTATAACTTATAAAAAATTGGAAAATTTGTATATTTACGAGATCGTTCCAGAAGGTGGACGAAAGGTGAGTCATGCATGTGTGCAGTTTCTCGTTATTTAATTTATTTTGTTTTTTTGTTCCTTATAATATTGATGTTCAAATGTAAATTAGATGGAGATCCACTTTAAAAGCGTCACGTTTAAAAGTTAGATATGTTTTATGTATAATACAGCTCATAATTTTCTTCTTTCTAAGAAGGTGTTCGAATGGGAAAATTATATATTATATCAAACTATCCAAGCCTTCATTTTAAATTTCTTGCTGTGTTATATCAGTCGTTATCTAAATAAACCACTTTAACCATCCCATAGGAGCCATTGGAAGTATATAATTGACAAAAAATAAATAATTTGATAATTATCATTATTAGGCTTTTGCTCAGCAGTTGGATGGCATAGAAAAGGATTACAAAGAAGTGTTTCAGTAGCGTTAGTAATTTGGCCGAATGTACAATGTATTAGGTTTATATTTGGACAGAACTAGCTAGAATAGTTTTTAGGTACTCGTACTTCTGCAGTATCATTTGTTTACAATTTTAGGAACAGCGTTACAACGTTCTGCCGTGAAAGATATTCATGTATTTATGTAGTGGCATTTAGTTGACTAAGATCATCACCAAAGTTAAGCAATGTTACACTTTTTATAGTGAAGCGGAGGATGGTAAATGATTTGTGCTGGTGTATATATGCGAAAAAATGAGTAGACATCAAGATCTAAGGTATCACAAATAAATTGCAGCCTTTAATGAACGCAGTAGCTCGTGTCTTGAATATCTCAATGTCGAGGACACACAAAGTGTAAATCGTTCGATAGTTTCACTGTTCGTGGCAGGAAATTGCGACTGAATTGCAAGCTTGGTACTAATTTTTAAAGCAAGTTTTATTCTGTTCATCATAGTAATATATTACATCAACAACGACGGGGTTTCAGAATAAAATTTTTTTTATATTCTTATAATTTTGGCTCCTTTTCTTCCCATACAAAAATAAATTCAATATGCATGTAAAAAGGAGGCCAAGACTGCAGTTAGAGGTAATAGAAAATGACGTCTTTGGAGGCGTAAGAATTAGGAGTAAAATTTTCATAATATTAATAATGTTTCGTATTAATACTTGTAAATATTTAACAATAAGTTATATAGGCTATTGTAAAATGAGATAAAATAATAAAAGTGCTCACACTATTTCTTGAAAATACATTCTTGAAAGTAATTACCAATGTGGCTTATTAAGTTTATTTGAACAAATTAAATAAAGTTTATTTGATCATTGATAAATTTGAACGTCACATTTATGTTCTGTTGTCGTTCTATTTGCTTACCGTTAAAGTATTGAGACAAAATATATCTATGAAATAATTACTGACATAATTCTGTGAAACGATAGTTGATGCCAATAAAGGTGTATTAATATATAAATGAAAGGAAACGTATCTACATATCATTAACCTGTTTATCTTGTTTCATATATCTCTTTTTTCTTGGAACACTGATGAGCATGTCAGAGTTTTGCTTTTAAGAATACACTGTGTGCACACGCCTTTAAAGCAGCACCTTAATCGAACTAAATAAATATAGCGAATATAGTGAACTTGTCGTAGCAACATCCCAAATATAGCTAAATTAGTATCAATGACATTGAAAATCTTTGCCAATGGACTTATTAAATTTCATAAGTTTATTAACGTTTAATATTAAGAACACACTTGTTACTTGTTAAATTTCATAAGTTTATTAACGTTTAATATTAAGGATAAATTTTTTGCTTATTAAATGTCATAAGTTTATGAACGATTTATATTAAGGACAAACTTTTTATTTATTAAATTTCGTAAGTTTATTAACGTTTAATATTAAGGACATTTTATTTGTCTGTCCTTGTTGTATCGTGATTATGAAATCTAAGATTTAAAGCCACCTACGTACAGTATATTTTTAATAAATAAGCCTAATATGTCTCGATTTCTAAACTTTTTAGACATTGGCCTAGTTATTTATTTAGAGCTCACATTGATTGATTATTTACTTTATTTACCGTACAAATTTTGTCCTTGAGACAGTCCTCAATACAAAACTGATTCAACAAAAAATCAGGGCCCACTCACATTTTAAAACAATACAAATTTAATATTTTTTACAGACAAATTTATATTCTAGTAATTTCTGTTCATTAATATCGTGTTTGCGAATTTGAGCACAATTATGTAAGCGATGATATTGCAGTAAAATGAACTGATATTAAAATGTTAAATGGTGAAACAAATTATATCAAGCAATAACGAATCTTTAAATTATGATACTAATTATTCCATGTTATATTTCAATATTACAAATCATTTCTCGGTTCATACTACATATAATTATCTAAATATGTTGTTAATTATACCGTAAAGCATAATCCATTCTGTTGTTTTACCACATTCAATATGTGTAATTGAGACGATGATGTGGTTTTTGCCCTTTTATCATTATATTATCTTCTTCTAAGAGTACCCTTCCGACTCGCCAAAGTTGGCAGCCAATTCGGCACAACTCTCCTCCTCCTTCGCGAGGTGCAGCAGTTCTGGAGCACTCGCTATCCCGGTCCACTCCCTGATATTACGTAGGCAAGTATTACGACTTTCTTTTTCGATCAACTTGTCTTTTGCCCGCTATTTTAACCTTGCAGCAACTTGTAGCTGTCATGTCTCATAATATGACCCAGGTAAGCAACTTTTTTACTTTTGACGGTTTGCAAAAGTTCACATTTTTGCCTGACATGTCGGAGAACCCCATCATTGGCCATTATATTATATAAGATAAATATTTAGGATTTAAAAAGGAGATATTGATCTAATTTGTCTCACTTATCTTGTAAGCTGCTCTCCTTTTATTTATATTTTTTTCAGATTAACCTATCGTGAAAAATCATTACTAGTGTGTCGAATGATAAAACAATTGATAAATAATGACCAACTACGAAGCAATTCTTAATGCCATTAACCGGTAATGTGATATCAGTATGGGTTAAGCTAAGTCTACGTAGGTACGGCTTAATTAATCTTATCGGTTTGTTAACATGATTTTCCTATTTGTATTTTTAGATGACATGTTTTATATTAAAATGAGTATACAACGAAATTTGATTTATATTTAATTTCAAAGAGTAAATTTTTAATGCCTTAGTTTCAATAGGTACATAGTAGGTATTTGTATTAATGTACATTTACACAAGAAGATTTTAAATAACCTTTATAATTGAGACGAATTTATCATTTATAAAATTTAATACTGGTTGGAGTAATTAGATAAGACTAAAGAGCTAGTAAATTAATAATTATAAAAGTTATACTTTTATAATTATTAATTTACTAGCTCTTTTTGAATTTTGAATTTATTTATAACTTTTATTTAACTGAAATTATAGTATTTTATTATTTAGTTTTTTATTTTCAATCAAAGGATTGGTTATGATTTATTTAAACTCAATATCATTTATTTAAAACGATGTCCATGGTAGATCTTATCTAATAGAAAATTCGTATGACCATGGTTTCAACGATCCTACACCGATGAAGTTGCTGAAAATCTAGGTCAAGGAAATACAGATAGACGGAATTTTCTTGTTTCAATAAACGAATATCAGTGTATTTAGTTCTTCAGATCATACACACGTAACAATATGTTGCAGAGTCGTGGTTATTAAAAGCGCTACACATACGATATACATATGTATACCTACCTAAAGTTTGCTTTTTAGAAATACTTATTTATATTTTGTTGATATTACTACCTTGTTTTTTCTTGACCTACATATATAATGTACACATATTTTTTAAATTATTTTTTGAAATTACTTATACTATTTATTTATCTACCTAAAAATGAGAATATCTGGTTATTATAATGCTTCGAAAATAATTTTCATTTAAATAGAGAAATTTAAAATAGTAGACATATAAATGTGATAAAATAGATTCTTTCGTTCATAGAACGATTGTTTTATATATAATCCAATAATTTTTTAATAATGTGAAGTTTACAAATTTAAAAACATAATTTAAATTTAAATAACGATATGTCTTAGTAACACAATTAAAAACTGTTCAACAGGTATCTTAATATAGTTTCCTGGGTCTCTGAATAGTATTTGTAATAATTTGCGGTACTAATGTACTTATGACAGTAAGTTTTACAAATTAATTTCAGTCTATTTTTATAAACCACTAATGACATATTTCACATATAGCATAAACCTCAGAGCTTGAGTATGACAAGCAATATTTGTATTTACTGTTATTTATCAACCGTTGAATATTTAAGTGCTTTTGGTGACAAAGGAAGAATAAAAACAAAAGAATTATCAGCCAATTCCTAATGCTTTGTATTGAAGTGTGAAAGGCAATGGGAATATTTGTAAATCATTACCACAACTCTTTGTTTCTCACTATCTTTGTCTTTCATGAAAGTCATTTATTGTTTAATTGTATTTTCAACAAAAAAGTAAATCTGAAAGTATTACAGTGGTCACCGACTTATTTCTAATGCCGGCCAGTATTTTTAACTCCGGAAGTAGTAAGTATGTGAATTATCAACAACGGGTAACTCAAGTGTGTTTCTTATTTTAGTACTAGACATTTTATTTGTACTTGATATCCATTTACCCATACGCCAGCGCTTGAACGAGACGTTGACTTGTATTTACTCGCAATAATAATGTGTCACAAGTAGAGCTGTCAATTGTATAATAGGGTCAAGTATATTCATTTTTCATCAATTACTTGAGTAGTATTTTGTATCAACAGGGGCTCTTTACAAACACAGAACCCAAATTTTTTTACAATATTTTAAGTTTGTATAGGGTTAAAGTATCATTAATATACCCGAATTCGTAACAGTTCACTGGTAGACATTGGCCTCTTTCAAAATTGAGTAATATTGCCCTAATTTTTTCATTTGACCAGTGGATTGGTGATCGCATATTGTTTCTTATTAGTAAGGTTACTGATATTTGTTTACCTAGTTGAACCATACGACACCCATAGGAAGGAAAGTTGATTCATACGACACCCATAGGCCGGAAATGTTTGTTGGAGAATCGAAAATTGTTGGAGAATAAGAGTCCTGGAGTGGCGTCCATCCCCCGATTGGTTGGAGTGACGATTGGCATAAGGTAAAAAAGGCAAAGCAAGGTTGGCAGAGACTGGATACTTGTAGCCGAAGAGCGGGCTAGGTGGCGCATCTTGGAAGATGCCTATGTCCTTCAGTGTAATAACGTGGATTCATAATGATGATGATTATGGTGTGCTACAACCGGACCAAACTGATTGTGTATTTAATAAAAATAATAGGCCGATGAAAATTATATGTGACATGCATAGTTGTGATGTCACACACGTCGCACCTAATTGAGTTAAACCGGTCAAGATCGTGAACTTGGTACGGCACTACTAGGTTATTAAAGGTATGATAATCAACTAGCTTATCCTGAACTCTATTCAAATGGATCAATTTTATGAGATGTAAATGTATTCTATCGGAAACGTATAGAATAAAAAGAAATTTCTTGTTTCGCTATCAACAGGTTTTAGACACGAATTTGTATTTAGAATTTGAATATTTCGTAAAAACTGAGTTTTTCTGTTGTTTCACTGGTGTTGTATACGGTTTATATACTATGTGAACTATGTGAATTTATCGTACAAACGCACAAAATCGCCATACATCGAGATGGTAAAAATAAAACATTATCGTAAAAATGTTATATGGATTTTCGATAAATTATGATATTGTTCACTGTTGTAAAACAACCACATTAGTTTCAATAATAACAAACAAATGACTAAGAAATATATTTTAAAAGCACATTTAAGAAACACTATTATAGTTTCATACAGTATGAAAATTTGATTAGAATTCAAAATTAAATCTACGTTCTGTTACAGAGGATTTTCTAAAATCACTAATACTTACATAAATCATTTTCCACATTTTACTTCAAGTGAGATTATATAAATTAAGAGAAACAGGTTTACAATAAGAACAAGTACTTTTAATTATCTACACGCAAATTAATTTAAGCCCCTGGCGTATGAGATTGTTCTTGATTAAGCGAGCACATATGCAGATGGTAGTGAAATGTCTTCTTCCTTAATTAAAGCATATATTGCGTTACGACGTGGTTAATAAGAGTAGTATAAAAATATAACCTTGTGATTCAAATTAGCACAAAATAAACATAGCAAAAAGGTCTTAGTACGCAAAATAATTTATGCACATATTAACGCTCTTGACATGACTTGCTTTTCATACGGAAGTAAATAGTTATACATACAGGAATATGCGACAACTATAACTTCGCATCCAACCAAGTCTAAAATTTATTATATTTGTTTGTTATTTGCAATCGGACATATTATATTATAACGTGATAGTGATCGATTTCTAATTACCATAGGACTAGTTTATAAACATAGTTCTATAAAATTGTTTTTCTTAGAGCATCTACAAGTATAGTTAACAATTGTTTGAATTAATTTCAATACATATGAATAACATAAAAATGCGTGTTTGTAATGAAGAAGTAATCTTTCCTAAGTTTATATTCTTATTGCACGATATCAAAGCATAAAACAGACACACAATAATTTAAAAATGAAGTTCTAAAATTATTGTGTCTGATTGCCTATTTGTCTAGCTTACTCACGAAAGGGGGTAATACGAGTAGAACTTTTTTGGAAATGGGTTGATCTACTTTTACGTGTTTTACGACAAAATGATAAATCCTTTGATGTCATGAGTGCGGAAAATGACACTGGAAATGCTTCGCATAAAAAATCACCTGTTATACACACATACCATGCAACGATTAGAAAACAAGTATATATATATATATATATATATATATATATATATATATATATATATATATATATATATATATATATATATATATATATATATATATATATATATATATATATATATATATATATATATATATATATATATATATATATATATATATATATATATGTGTATATATGTAAGAAGGATAGTAAATGTTAAAATAGAGACTTGATAAACAATTCCGTACTGGCTTAAATATATTTTAAGTTGAGTAAAATAATTCTGTTGAGCACGGGCAAAAACGTTATATTGTATTCAAAATTATTTGATATATATGAAATGAAATTGTAATGAAAGAAACTCATCGCTTACGGTTCTATTATAAAGAACTACTGATAGATGTCATGGGAAAATTTATAAGAAACTCTATTAAGTTTTTGAGTAAAAAATTATTTGAGTTCAGTACCCCCAGATGTATACCGTTTAAAAAAAAAACTACATTTTTTTTGTGATACTGCATATCAGTATATGTTTTTAGATACATAATAAACTGACCTCAGTTCTGTCTATTTATAACAATAAAGTCTCAATATTGCTTACTCACAGGTAAATTGCTATAGTCTCGTGTTAGTTACCGA
Organism: Baronia brevicornis; assembly: GCA_031353405.1. Classification (NCBI taxonomy): domain Eukaryota; kingdom Metazoa; phylum Arthropoda; class Insecta; order Lepidoptera; family Papilionidae; genus Baronia; species Baronia brevicornis. Next base: position 122,065 of record JASFAT010004488.1, read on the forward strand.
TAAAGTGATAAGCGTTTAATAATTCTTGCCTATGCTGTGGAATACATTACATACATATTTTCTACGTATCATGTGTAAACAGTGTTTACCTTCATAAGTTATTCTTTCCTATAGGATCTATGACATTTGGGATAGTTTAAAAATAAATGTTTTGAATTTTATTACTAGCTCTGTCATGAAGTATTATCTTAAGTAAATTAAGTATTATCTTAAAAAAAAATACAGCCAAATGTTATGTTTAGAAAGCCGGAAGTTTGCTGAATTTTTTTATTCGAAGTGAAGGTGACCTTTTATCCGAGGCGATTGATTTTTTATTCGAGGCGATTCCACCAATCACCCTTAATTGGTGGTGAGTCACCACCATTCATAGGCTGCTCATGGAAAGGTGTAGGCTCATTTGTTGAAGGCTGCAATGTCCCACCGATTGAATAATACCGCTGTAGAAAATAAATATGACAGAGTTGTTCTGTGTGAGAAATTTTTCTTTTGAAAAGTACCGAATTAGAACATTACTTTTACGCAGAATTAGAATATTTTGTAAAGCGTAACTTAGACCACCTTTGTCCTGGAATAGTCAGGGATTCTACAAGAGACTGTAAGCAAAGTAGCAGGATAGAGCCTATTTATTGTGAATAAATATCAGACAATAATGACGAGCGTTAATGCAATGTTTTGCTTATGAATCATGTTCCTGTGTTTAGCATTTGTATGCAGATAGCACCAAGAGGGAAATGACTAGTAGGCGTATGATACGAAAAAACTTAACCAGACACGAATTTAACTTGTACAATTAAGTTTGGTAGGTATTGTTTTTTTCCGTTGTCTTAAATTAATAGGGTATGTATATTATTAAATATATTTTTCATATTGTATTTAAATTCTTGTTTATAATACAGATTCTATTATAAATGTAATGTAATAGAATTTGACAATTCTTTAATCCTTTTAATATCATAAAAGTTTTAGTAAAAAAAGTAGAACTAGACTGCAAAACGTAGACTAATTATGAGTATATTATCACAATATTTTTAGCCAGTTTAGATTTACTTTATAATAACTAACGAGATAATTCTAGTCTATTAATATAATTTTAAAAAGATATAATTTTGGAAATACGAGAAATACTGTTATCCCTAAATATGCGAACAATATGTACGTCTTTGTTTCACATAACTGGGCGTCATACAGCTAAACGCTAAAAGTATCATTATCATCATCATGATGAGCTTGTAGCAGTCCACTGATGGACATAGGGGTCTTTCATGGTGCAATCTTTGGCCACATGCATTCAGTTACTGTAAACCGCTTTGCAAATAACGTTGCATCCTTTGCCATGGGGCGTCCCATGCTACATTTGCCGAGACGCGGTTTCCATTCTAGCCCACTTCTAATTCAACATTTATGGGTTGACAGACTTGCTCAGTCCAGTGAAAATTTAATAAACATATTGTCTCGAAGGGTAATATAGGTGACTTTGGTTGTACATAACCGGTTTCTTTATTATGTTGAATACCAGAAAACCTCTAAACGTAGCTCTCTCCACTCTTTAAGCAACTTGAGCTCGTGGAGCGGACGAACCGTCGGTGTCCACATTTTAGTATGCCGTATAACTGCATAAGTGTTAATTGTGCACAATATTTATGCAAGTGTTTTGAACGTTTGTGCAAAATATCTTTTTTGTACGTATATACTAACAAATTACAATTATTGACGAAAATAACTACTAAGTGTTTGTTAGTGTTTTTCATAGAAGAGTGTGGGAAACGAAGAAGCATGTCAACCACCATCGGAAATGGATGTTTAGTTGCGTTTAGCGGTATTTGCGAACCATCTGTACCTTTTTTGTAGTTACCCTAGTGTTGCAGATATCTTTACAGGCCACTGAATCAAGTTGTGATAGCTAGCTTGACCAAGGAAGTACTACATACTAAATATCAGGGTTTGGTGGTGGCATTCTTTATGTTACTATTCTCCGTAGAGAGTACAGTAATTTGAAGGCTCGAATCTTTTTCCCATTGTTTTACTGGCCTCTTGGCTTCCTATTATTTCCCCCATACCCTCTCATTATTCCCATCTTATTTTAATGCCGAAACTTATCTTTGCAGATGTATATGGTTGGCGGTGATTAACGTATATACCATCAGGCGACCTGCTATTTTTTATTTTTGTTACTTGTATTTACGAAATAATTTAATAGTAGATAAATATAATTTTTGATGAAATACAGCAAGGACAGATGATGAAGCGCATCGTTTATGTCATGGGATGACCCCAATTTATTGCTAAAGTGACACAAAAGGCTGTAACGATGCCCGCTCTCTCTGGGCAATTTCGACATTAATAAATACGTACTTGTATCATTTTTGACACTGATACTTTATGATAAGCGACTGTCAAGATTGGCTCTATATGTAAGTAACAAAATAATAAATTGAAGGTTTACTCAAGAATATTGCTTTATGCTGATGTGAACCAGGATAAAAGAAGTGCATTTTAACAATATAAATGTAACCAGCCAGTATATAGATATAATAAAAAGGTATATACTTTTTATTACACCTATATACTGGCTGGTTACATTTATATTGTATAAATATTGCATAAAAAAGTAAAAGAAGAAATTGAAAAACAATACTTACCTACTATGGCAATCATTTGTGATGTTCAGAAAATCAGTTCTCATATAAAATATATTACGTTTACTCTTAATGATTTTTGAACATAAATAATTGTAAAATTTGTAACGGTTATTTGTTTTTTATAAAAGCTATTTCCTTAAATTAAGAACCGAAATTTTTCACATCTTTGCCTCGTTTTAAAATGGATGTATAAAATTAAATGATTAAAAAATATGATTCTATCTTCTAGAAAATTTAAGACTGTTTTTACCACAAAAAAGCGAAAGGTCAGTCTTTTTTTGTACCAAAAAAAATAAAATGTCAAAAGTTTAATTGGAACATTTTTATGGCATAAAAAGATATGTAGACATCTAATAACTTGTTTGAAAAATGACATAACATCTTGCTTGTAATTGGTTCAAATTTATATGATATAATAATAAGAAGTCTGAGGATACTTTAGAAAAATATGCAAAAACTTTAAAATTGGTCGATTTTTTTATCGTATAAATAAACATAAGCTTTGGGAAATACAGTTGATTCGTAATAATAATTATATGCTTTAATAATATTTTGTATGTAATGACTTTGTTTTTAATGATCGTTAATTTTTTATTGATCATTTATTTATTTAGTACAACTTTATTGAAGACAGTACAGAAGGTGAATTTAATACCATAAGACACTCAAAACATTCTCTTGAGGCAAAGCAGAGAAAAGTTTTAGGCAAGCAGTGCATCAAAATAGAAATAAATTAATGTGATATAATTATAATGTAAACATTGTTACTATACAAATAACAACTTTCATTTATTATTTGTATAATAAATATATTTACTATATTTTTATTTTATACGTTTACATGTTTTAATATTCACTGTTATTGTAACTGAACAATTTAAGTTATAAGGTTAATATATTTTTAAATATAATTATATGATAATAATCAGTCGATGAAAGATTTTTGAGTATCAAATTTAACTCTTTTTATGTTCGTGCATACAAAATTACGAGTTTATGGGTATATTAGGAACAAAATCATATTTATATTATAATAGTTCAAACACTTTTTAAAATCTTAAACTGAGCGTACGCATTGTATTATAAAAGAAATTAGAATTTGCGTGTATAAATATAAATTAAAATTTAACTTCTTATTTCAAGCATAGTTATACCACCATCCTTGAAATAAGAAAAACCATAATTTGGCCCGGGCCGATAACAAGCCATAGCGTTAACGGTGCGAGATCACTGAATCTGCGACCAGCAACAGACAAATCCTACCTAACTGCTAATCCTGCCATTGTTCAGCATTGATCTATTAAAATAAAAACAATTAATGATTATTATATTTACCGATTTAAATTCATAGCCATACATTACTTTGTGTTACGGATACCATTATACAAATGACAAACACAAACAGTAAGACACAGAATTAAATGCCAACAACGCAGTTGTGATGCCTATGGTGTTGCAGATGCCTATGGGCGGTGATAATTGCTTTCCATCTGGTGATACGCTTGTTTGTTTGTCTATCCTATAAAAAAACAAAAAGAATAAATACCTGTAGGCCATACACATATTTATCCTGATGCGGGATTTGAAATCAACCTTGGTTCAAAGATTAAACACTTCGACAAAGCACTATTTGGTTCGCCAAATTTTGTTGACGATAATGAAATTAATTTATATCTATATTTTAAGTATATGATGATAAGAATAAGTTACTAGTATAATATATATAAGTTACTAAAAATAAGTACCCGCACTCATAATTTACTCGTACATATTATCCAAAAACCTAACGGAAAATTTATATACAAGCATTTGTGACAAAAACGAGAATTAATCATATTTATTTAAAAATAAGCAAACAATTTAAGGAATACATGTAATAGAAGAGTTCTAGTTTCGCTATATTTCATCATACTTTCGTCAATAAAAACTACATCCAATAAATGCTGAACGAAATCAAATGACAACTTTGCTTTTATATTTATGATAATAACCCACTGGTATCAACATATAATACGGACACTAAAAAAAGCACACTAAATCGATAGATGTAGGTAATAAAAAAAAGTACTAACCACTGAGTGCTGCCATATACTCCCTCCATTTGCTTCTGATACTCATGCTTATTTTTCACACAGACTTTTAATAATATCATTTATGATTTAATAAAAATTTCATTCCATGCCGGCGAGCGTACACAGTATAGTATACGGTAGCTTGAAAACGAACACACTCCGTGCTAATATTAGCTCGCCACGTGTTGCACGCGTTCCGTCTTACTCGTGAATGGTTTGATAATCGTGTTGATGCGGATTGTATTCCCGTCTTGTTGACAGTTTCAGCTAACAATATGACAACAAAACGCCGGCCGTCCGAAGCGGGGAGGCGCCGGCAGGCTTGTGTTGCTGCTGCCGTATAAGATAAAGCCACACTTTGTTATTTGCTTTATCATTCATTGCGTTGCGGCGGTCGGTCAGACTGATAACGTCACATATGCTTCGATACGTTTCACGTAAACCTTCATAATGTGATACAGGGCTGTCTCGGACTCAAATGTTGATTTGAGTATTATACTGTTTATTCATTTATTAATGTTACCATTTAATATAATTTCCAAGGCTCGCTACTTCGTAATGTATGAAGGTATACAAACATAATGATTACATTGATAAAAGTTGTAATACTCGAAGAATATAATAATTTATTTATTGACAGGGGACATTAGCAGTTCGTATATTAATACAAATAGAAAACAAAAAATATTTTTTTTCCAAAAATTTAATTATCATTATTTATATAAATAAAATGTCTTTAAAAATAATATTAATACTAGGGTTATTATTCCTTCGTGGTGAGATAAACCAAGCACACGAAACATTATGCATCCAAGAAAAGGAACCTTCTCACGCTCCTAGCCGTGCACGATGTGGCTGCTTTTTGTATTTTGAATTTAACTCACTTACCTAAACCTTACTTGGATAGATGGGCATCCAAATTTTTACCGATAATTCTATTCACACCACTATGGGTGCAATGACAGTTGAATCAACGTGTCACATGGCGGAAATCTCATGCGCGAAGTCTATGTATTTTATTTGTTTATCTTTTTCCGCTTTGATGAGATTCTCGTCATGCGGAACTACTATCATTGTTTCGCGTGTAGTTCGATGCACCATCACAATATCAGGCTTATTGGCAACATTATGCCGATCCGTGATAATGGATTGATCCCAATACAATGTTGCACGACTGTTTTCGAGAACTGACTTTAGATCGTATTTATAATAAAGCACCTCCTGCTTGCATAGGTTACGCACTATGCGAGCAGGAGATGCCTTATTATAAATTTTAATGGCAAGCTGCTGATGCACAATTCTGGCTACTTGGTTATGTCTGTGCAAATACTCCCCGTTTGATAGCTGGGAACAACCGAAAATAACATGCCTATTAGTCGCGCCGTTTTTAGGATGTAATGCACAATAACGCACAACAAACCGGTAATGCACATACAAAACTCTTGGTCTCACCGAAGAGATCACCGAATTGTTACCAATTTACCGAAGCAGGTTTATCTACATCAGCACTGGTTAGAACTCGGCCGAAACGGCCATGCAGCTGCTTGCCACTCCATACATCGACATGATAATTGTTGATTATGATTGCTCATTACAGAAGGTGCTTGCCAGTTCTCTGCTGCCATATTAAGCGGGGTTGACGATTTGTCGCTGCAAAGCCAGGAGGATTTTTGTTTATTTGGAAAGTATTATCTGAGATTGTATACTTCCCGATTATGAATATTTTTAATGTTGAAGAGGCCTCGGCCCCCTTCTTTTGGTGGAAGATACAACCTCACAATAAATGAATCAGCATGGTGTAATCTATTCGTGGTGATCAGCGTACATGTCCGTCCAAGGTTTCTAATTCTAAATACTAAAGGTACACGTAAGGATTGGTATCATCCATGCATTGTATGCTTTAATTTTATTACCCCCTAATAATTTACTGGCTGTGAAAAAAAATTACTGATTAACACCTTTTTTAGTCTCATTAAAAACGATCGATTGTTGATTCTATTATAATTTTATTGTTGATATCGTGTATCCTCCCTTCTGTGTGTATCCCTTCCGTTATACCTAGGTATTTGTATGTTTCAGATTCTCAAATGGGTCTAAACTGTGTCTCATTTTTTTTAACAATGCATATATTTCAAACTGCTGAGTACGGGACTCTCCTTTAATGGAGGAACGGTAGTTAACCCACCACGCTTGTCCGATGCGGATTAGCGGGTTTACCAGACTCAATATTAATTTAATTAGTTTCGAATAATTCCGATTGTTGTGTCTTACCTGTGTATGCATAGATGACCGCATATTTATCAACACCGAACTGCATTCCTAAATCAGTACTAAATCGTACATCCATATATAGCAAGTGTGAAAGAGATAAGCTTTTTTACGAAGTTTGAATCCCAACCCCCAAATCTTCAAGAGCATTATTGTTATTATTATTTACAAATATAATTCAGTGAGTTTATATAATTAGAGCTTATCATAGAAAAATTGAATATTATTAATTCATTGATGAATTACTCTTCAAATACTTAAATGCAAGATGAGTCCGCATGAGTCCGCCGAAGATATTTATCGCACTATCAATTTAATTTGTTTTAAAAATAACAAATATTGTAGTTAAATAATCACCAATATGATACGTTTTGTTTGAAAATGTATTGTCACTCCGTCACCTGATTATACATATTTGTACTCAATATTTACTGAGGATGACTAGTAATAAATTATTATTTTTTTGGACACGTGAGCACAACAGTCGGACTTATGCCATTAGGCATTCGCTCCCGGTCAAGCTGCGGGCGAAACAGAGAAAATTGTTTTGGAAAGTGGTACAGCTTGGTAATAAGGACAATAGAGTAAATAATACACTCTGTCAAGAAAGTACCGGGAAAAGATCAATAATAATACACAAACTGTTTGTTATTCATCCAAATTTGTTTTCACCTTCAAAGTACGTTCCTTCAGAAACGATACACTTACGCCAACGAATAATCCAATCATCAAAACATTTTTTAAACGCTGTTTCCGTAATTGAGTTCAGTTCTCGCCGCACACCACACACCATAAACAAATAATGCATTCCCGATAATTTCTTGACTGAATGTATATATATAATACATAAAATAATATTAACCGTTTAACGAATAACCTCATCCCTGTAAAGTGGGATTAAAATATTTTCAGAATTTAGTTTTAAAGAGGAATTTGTTTGAGGTATTTGAGTTACAAACATGGATATATTTCGACTAAACATAAGGGAAGTGAATCCTCTTATATGTATTGTACTGATGATAGTAATCATTACCATAACATCTAAATCTCAACTTTAAGTAATGCTAGGCTTTATTAAAAGAGCTATGTCCAAATATTCCGGTAAACCGATAACAACATTATCAAATACCTCAAATATTTTCGAAAACTCTGATACAATTATTAAAATAGCATCGATGTTTAGATAAATTTAATATGATTTTATGTAAGTTTAAGAATTATATACAGAATAACAAAAAATAATCTAAATAAGATGGAATAATCTCTTTTATATTATCGTGAAAATTCTATTACCATCGCTTCAGTTGATTTTTCATTTTCAGTTTTAGTATCTTGCAAGCAATAAGCGTACTGAGAGTAATGTCAAGGAAGTTATAACGATATAGTAAATACTTCAATTTTAATTTTTTATATTAATTTGTACCAAATAAAGTGGAATTAATATATAAAAGAACTTTTGGTTCGTGTCTTAATTAATATTTTTATAGGCAAATACGATATTAAGTTTTGATTTCATATCATGAAATTTTTTACCACGTACAAGTTATTGCTCTTAATATTATTCCCAAGGACATAGATGATGTAATTCAACATGTGGTTATTTAGTAATTGCTGATTCGGGTCTGTGATGTAAGCCGTAATAATCTTAATGAATTTGGCAGACGTTTCATTTGATTTTTTTAATTGACTTTACAGTCCACTTTCGTAAATATTTGAAAGAAAGAAGTGAATTTATGTATGATTTTGAGCGTCTGTAATATAAACGCCAATCCGTCATGGACGCACATGGTGGGTAAATATTTCTTCAGAAATCAGAAGGCCCCGTGACTAAGAGAGGGCCTAATATGGTCTGTTAAAAAATATAGATAATTAGTATTTAATATAGATATTTAGTAATGTAATTTTTTCAAATTAATTTTATTCGTGTTTCAATTGTACACAACAATATTTCGATTAGGGTTATAGATATTTTGATATAATTATATATTTTATATTATTTATATAGTTTAAAATAAATTGTGCATAAAGATTAATATCATTATAAATAAGAACTTTTTTTAATGTAAAAAATATATTTGTATTCAATAATTAAAACTTAAAAAATCTGTACTAATTATATTTAAAGGGCGTTTAAACCTTAAGAATTAAATGTATTTATTTCGGATATAGTGTCATATATAGTATAGACGACTAATTGGGTTGGTGTATCGAAATAAATATATGAATAGCCTACAGAAATTTATTCTAAGCCTGGTAACGCCGCCAATCTGCATTGGATAAGCATGTTGAGTCCATTCCTCCAGACATGGAGAAATCTGCGACCAGCAGTGGGACATACATGAGTTGACACAACAAATATAGTACAGTAATATAAAAATATGAAAAGCCAAATATAGAGTATTATACAATAAGGTAATACACCAGAAATGTTGTTATTTTAACTCGCTATGTAGTTTGGCCAAATGAATAATATGAAAATATTTAAAAAAAATGACTACCGTTCTATAAGACGTTCTTAATAATGTAGATTTCGCGAATATAGAAATTAATTAGAGATATTCATATATAGTTCAAAATTCTAATCCCTACGCAATTTAACCTGTGTTTTTCAACTATGTCTCTATTGAAAAAATAATACTTTCCACTCTAAAATTGTGTTCTTCATTAATAAAATGCTCCATGGCTATAAAGCTACACAAGCTTAAATGGATTGTGACCAGGCAATTACGTACGCCATTGTACAATCAAATTTGTATCTGGCTGGATTTGTACCATTGAATATTCACACATATGTTTCTAAAAAGACACTAGTTGTTATGTGCTAGAATTTAAAATTTATTATTACGTTTTTATCGTTAGTGAAAAAAAAACTTTTGTGATGAAGTTATTGCATGTCCATTTAAAGTCGTTCAATCATTGTGGCTCAAAGGGTTATGTTATCAAGAAGGTGAAAAACCTAATTCTCAGTACCTGTAATGGTATCTCAGAAATGGTTGAAAATACTACGGTCTCTAGTGAAGACAGATATAAAGAATCATTATACTGTAAGTAGTTCAAGGATTAGTGTAGTCTGCATACGTAGTAGGCGAATTACGCTCCATAATTTCTGTAAAATCAGAAGAGAGGCGTCGCGTGATGACAACTTTCTCCCGAAGACGTTGCTAAGTGAGATATATATGAGCTAATCTTCTTGTTTTTTCGTAACTTATGAAATATTATATATGATATTTATTATATACAAACTTTTAAAAAAAATAACCTTTTTGTAGTATGTTTTTTAAAGCCCATATACCTATGTTAATACATATATCTCACCGCTGAGCACGGGTATTCGAATTACTGAAGGAATAAAAATAAACCCACTATACTTGTCCAAGTTTTTCTTATGGGTAACTTAATTACCATTCGATTTGATTTTAAAAAACCATACTTTTCACTTAAAATTATGCATAATATCATAAAATACATAATACGTGCTTTTTTTTGCTATTGAATGAGATTCTGCAAATCTTATGTAAATAAGTCGCTTATTGCCTCGATAAGCGACAAAATTGTCTAAATATTCACGTACACATACATAAACAAAGAGAACGTTCCAATTACCAAGTCCAAACAATCTTGTCTAGTGCGACAAAAAACTTACAAGGATATAGATAAATAAATAATTAAAAAAAGATAAAAAAGTGTTATAATTATTTACAAATAAGGAAAAAAATATATTTCTCAAATATCAAAATACTTCTTTACAAGGTAATAACTCAATTTCAAACGCCTGCAACTTATGTGAAATCCCTAAATATTTTTTTTAACTATTTAGATTATTTATTTAGTGTCTTTTAACATAGAAGGCACTATCTGAATTATTAATATTATTAATGGAGTCAGGCGTTACTTTGCGGAAATCCATCACTATATGGACAGTCAAAAGTTTTACTTAGCTAAGATCCGCGACAAGCAAAACAATAACAGAAAATTAATAATGTGTGTTTTTCCGTTGGGTTTAGTGGATTTATTTGGAATTTAAACCAAAAACTTACCGAAAATCGGTACACACAACATCAAACAATCGGTACAACGCCAAACACACACTATCACTTTTCCATCCTGTACACGACATGTATTTCGCCCCAACACGAGGCATCTTCAGGTATAGTAGACTCTACGGAAGACAACCGAAAAGTGACCCGCCATTACAACGGGCGCCTTATATAAAAAACCCCCACCCACAATGTAAGAAAACAACATGTGGGCGATACAGGTGTGTCAAAACTTATGTCACCACTTACTATTTGGTAAATATGACAATTCATTTTATTGTATTAAACGAATTTCATACTTTTTGAAGAGAATATATTCAAAAGAGGGGAATTTACAATATTTATTTGATCGTTTAGTATCTGGGACGAACTTTTCTTGTTCTTTAAGATCTCCAGCTGCTCCAATACACCTAGTCTCAAACCCTTTTTACACATGTGTAAAATATTTGGCGAGTGATTGTCGGACAGAGAGTGAGTACAGGTTAGCAGATGGTTGGCAAAATGGGACTTATCGGGATGTTTGTTTCTAAATGCGGCTATATGTTCACTATATCGAGTCTTAAAGCTACGGCCAGTTTGACCAATATAAACTGCGTTACATTCACTACAGATAAGTTTGTAGACACCTGATCTAAGTTGTCGGTCCACTTTATCTTTAACATTAAAAATGTTTTTTAATGCATTATCCGTTCTGAACGCCACTCGGATCCCTTTGTTGTTTAGGGTTTTCGCAATTTTGTCCGAGATAGGACCTATATAAGTCAGACTAGCCACTTGTTTATTCTCGCTTAGACGAGGAACTGAATATAAGGAATTGAGTGACAACAACAAAACAAAAAAAAACAATTGATTATTGTTTTGCTTGTCGCGGATCTTAGCTAAGTAAAACTTTTGACTGTCCATATACTATCTGAATTGATTTTCTTATTGAATTATTTTATAAGGTATTCAATATTTAAAGAAATGATTTAAAGAATTCTTATCCGGCTCGCCTGGGGAAGTACCATACTCCCGCAGAAAACCGGTGTATGAATGGTAGCTTAGCTACTGCGCTTAGTCTGGGGAGCGGTTGAGTACCGGAGGCCCAACCCTCTACACCCTCCTACCATGACCCTTGTGATACATTTTTAAGACGTAAAATATTATGATAATTTAACTTAAAATTGTATTTATGCAATACACTTATCCATACGATATTATAAATATCGTTATTTAACTTAAAATACAATTTTAAGTTAAACAACCATATTTATAGATAATTGTAACCAACTTGTAATTAGAAACTAAATTTCTAACAGTGCCTTTAAACACAAATAATATTTAAGTAGTTATATCATATATATTATTATTATAATATAGACCTCAGTCTAAAAATGGAATAGTTATTGCTTATATATGTAATTGCTATGCTATTGGAATTTGTAGTACCAGCTAAGTAGTATATGAATAAATCATATATATATATATATATATATATATATATATATATATATATATATATATATATATATATATATATATATATATATATATATATATATATATATATATATATATATATATATATATATATATATATATATATATATATATATATATATATATATATATATATATATATATATATATATATATATATATATATATATATATATATATATATATATATATAAATATCCTCCAAGAGGCGCCATCTAGTTCGATCTTCAACTTCCAGTTTTTCTGCGCAGTTCTTCATCTCACCGGGAGGTGTCCCACACTAGTTTCCAAGTAGCGGTCGTAACTCCATCACTTGTTTTCTCAAGCTGTTGTTAATTCAGTTTGTGAATAATTAAATATGTTATTATTTAAATTCATATGTAAATTTTCACCACACCAAAATGTAAAATTGTTTGACATGTGGTGCGTAAAAAAACGCAAGTAATAGCCCGTTATTATATATGTATACATTGATTATATGGACCACTTTATATATTTAAATACCCTTAAACTATTCGCATAATCATTTACGATGAGCTCATAAGCTATATCACACTCAACAAAGCCACACGTTATATTCATTACGTTGAATATATTTGAAGAAAATGATTTTGAAACAGTTTTATTTCAACATTACGATATACTCTCCTGTATCAACTTCAACTAATAACGGTGAATTGCTTCCTTCGCAGATACGTATAGCTTAATCTAAATCCAATAGACTGTATAAATGTCGAATATTTCACTGTATTTTACTGGAAACAAAACTCCCGTAAGTAATTGATTTGTAAATGTTTCATTTTGTACACTTTTAATGGCGGCAATGAACACTCAAGTGAATTAGATTTAAACAGTTTTTGAAATATAGTTTAACAAGCAGTAAATATCATTTAATCTCATCAGTAAATATCATTTAATCACATCAGATTTAATTAGCTCATCAGATTTAGGGCAATAAGGGCAATAGGACAAAAAGTTCTTACATTCCCGAAATTCGAAAATGTTCCAGCAATGTGCAGTCTTTTCTAGACATCGACCTGTCCCTTTTCCGCGGGTATTTTCTATTAACGGTTCTTGTCACGCATTAATGGAGTCTTGTCAATTTATTTTTAAAAGTTGTAATGAGTCGCTTGACACCCTGGTCAATTTGAAATTTCAAAAATGAGTTGTTAATCGTTTCATGAGAAAAATGATTTATGAAAAATGAGTTATGCAATACTAGTTTCAAATGTTATGTATCTTAACAAATAAGTAATATTGTAAGATCATCGAAGTTCTATTCAAAACACAAAAATGCTACTACAAATTTATTATAATGTCCGTAGCTTCGATAATGTATACAGTTCAACGTTTTTCCTTTTTGACTTTGTTGACTAATAATATAAACGAAACGTAAAATTGCATATTTTAAAGGAATATAAAATAAAATAATTTTAGGTGCAATACCATGAAAATATTTTTTGTCTTTACATGACAAAAGCACAATTGGTTTAAGTAGACGTATCAACATTGTGAAGAGCTATTGTCTGAACGAATTATGAACACAAATATATTAAAACTTTTGAACAGATATCTGAGATGTTGAAATAATTTCCTCTTTGTGATAGTGATACCAAAGAATGACACAGATGCGATATAGTCGCCCTTAGGCCTGATGGAGCGACTGTCTTTGCAGGGCGACTGGTAGAAACTATTAGTCATCGTCTCTTCTGAATTATTACCCAGGGTTCGAGCTTCGAGGCAGGTAGAAACTGAATAGAGCTGTAGTTGAAGATCGCGCTAGGTAGCGCGCGTTAGGGGAGGCCTATGGCCTGCAGTGTACTGCCGAAGGCTGATGTTGAAGCAGAATAATTAAGCCTTTTGTCTGTCTACCTAATTGTTGGCTATCTTTATTAAGGAGAAGACCACTAGAGGTTTTTTTGGTTTCTAGATGATAGTAACCAATGATAGGGGTCTTCTAAGTAGTCTTTAGTTTTGTAATATTTTTTAAAAATTTGTTCACAGACAATTTTTGTATATCCTCAGGAACTTTTAGTAGGGGAGCCCAAAAGGGGATTTTGAGATTTACTCGAGCGTGGCAGATTAATATAAGGCAAGATACCTTACACACTGATACTTATCTACTCTTAGGCCCCCTACTATTTGTTTTAAAAGCGTATACAGACTTTGTGGAGTCGCGTATCTAGTACAGTAAGTTTATGTTTGTTCCTTGAGTTAAAATTGTTGTTGTTTAAATTCTTACGAAAGTTATTAATATTTTTCTTAACATGCATTATTTTTTTATATATAAATAAAGAAGCCACAGTTTTACCGATTATCATCTAGATTATTTTTCTGATTTGTGTTCGCGGACGTAGCAAAGTAAGTTTGACTGTCTGTCTTTCTAATGGATTTTGGCAAAGTAACGCTTGACTCCATCAACTATCTCATACGAGTTTTCCTATTGATTACTGATTACGCACTAAACCTTTGGGATATTCTAATATATACCACTACCTTGTTGTCTCCTCGTTAGTCCTGAACACCAAAAATGAAACTTGATTCGCTTTTATGAAATTGTATGGAAGAATTTAAATTGAATCACATTATAATAAACTGCAATGGCTTTTTTACCTGGATCCTTTTAACACAATGTTTATAGTTATTTTTTCCATTTCAAAGCTGAAAATGCATTCATACCAAATTAAACGAGGCGCGCCGAAGCTCTTTTGTTATAGATGACTTTTTTAGATAGCGTTTTTCCGGGTAACAATGGAGCTTGTAAAATTGTAGCTCGGGATGCCAAGCAAAGCGGTTGCCTCGATGCGATATTCAAATGTATTCCAATGAAAGTTGTTGTAGAGAAGAAAGAGAAACACATAGTACTCGTAATATCTTTTTGGTTATATTTAAGCCGAATATTTTTATTGTAGAGATCGTGTTTGTCTGCAACCTAATATTCATCGTCAAAAAGCTATTTTTATGGGATAGGAAGGCATACGAGCAGGCGTGTCACCTATGGAAAGCAATCAACGCCGCCCATAGACTTCCGCAGCGCCATAGGCAGTGCGGAAGTGTTGCCGACCTTTAAGGAAAGTGTCGTTATGGGAAAATGAATGGGAGGGGGAGGGGTAGAGGGAGGGAGTGTGTTGGGCCTCCGGAATTCGGCCGCTCGCCGTACAAAGCGTGGTAGGTAAGCTACCACTTAGACGCCGGTTTTCTGCGGGAGTGTAGTACTTCTCCAGGCGAGCCGGCCCATTCATGCAACAGACAAAAATTTTATGCCATTCTTGACAAAGTATTCGTCAACAGCGTGGCTCTAGCACAATTAAAGGCTACACTGAAGGCTCTGACCATTGTTTTTTTTAATCCTCCTATAATACTTCATCTTTTAAAAATCCAGTAACGCAACTGAAATCTGGCAAAAGTGTCAATGAGCGTCGCAATCTACCATGACGTCTACCTGAGAATAGAAATCACTCTGTGATCATTATACTTTGTCTGCCAAGCGCGAAGACGTGGCCTGAAGTGAAGCGCGTCGCTCACGACCGATCCCAATGGGGAAGCACTGTGGACGCCCTCTGCTCCACCTCAGGGACATAGGACCATAAGAAGAAGAAGAAGCCAAGCGCGAGGACTACGGTAACATTTCGCAATTTTGAGGGTTGCCGAAGTTCAGCACTGAATTGATACGGCTGTACTTATCGACTGATTATGAAAATTATCAAGAATATTATAAAAACATTTATAATGATTATACGCATTAGCTGTAAGTGTGTAATAGGAGCATGAATTTTAATATTGTGAATGTGGTATACATTCACAATATTGACACAAATTAACAAATAATTTGAACCCTGCCAGCTTTCCAAGCTTTCCATGATTTCCCAAGAGCGGGAGTATGAAAGCGGAATTCTGTCGGCTTTTATAAGGTTTCCCGCTAGAGGTTGAAACTGAAATTAATTATCTTACATGCGGAACAATAAGCTCGCGTATTTTAATTAAGTACATTAAAAATCGGATACTGCTAAGAAGCATAAAAATTAAGATGACTAGGACCTTAGATTGAGACACGACAACGACAACGCAAGGCGGATTTATTTTTGTAATCTTTAGTTAATTAATTTAAATCTTCATTAATTTACTTTGAAATTAGTTCAGTTTTGTGGAATCTCTCTCTCTCTTTCTCTCTCCCTGAGTCCTAAGACCCCCTGGTGGAGCATAGGGCAGACACGACATTTCTACATCTCGATCTGTCGGAGGCCATACGCTTCACTTCGCTTCAGGATAGGCCCATCTTCTGCATTTCGGCCGTCACAGTACGCCGCCAAGTTTGTTTTGGGCGCCCACATTTTTTTTCCTTGCGGATTCCATTCGAGGGCTTGTTTGGGGATATGATTAGCGTGGCGCTGGAGAGTATGCCCTATCCACCTCTATTTTGTCGACATATCTGGACATTTGTTGAGTCCTCTTTGCTGATTCTCCACAGTTCTTCGTTGGAGACCATGTTATCCGGCCAATATACTTTTAAGATTCGGCGTAGGCAGCGGTTGACGAATACCTTGAGGTTGCGTACTTTCGTACTTTTTCATGTCTCACACCCGTACAGGGGAATGAAGTTAGAAAAGTATTAAAAAATATATGAGTCAAGAAGCCAATGACTATCAGTGGAATGTTATTGATGACGATGACAATTTTATGTTAAATTTGAAATCATATGACAATAATTTTATAAAAATGATAATATAATAAGTTAATTAAAATTATACATTTATTATAAAAATCTTAACCAAGTAACGAACTTTCGGACACATTTATTTTATATTTACCTGTATATGTACTTAATTAACACGTATACTCGACCCCTGGAGTGTTTATTTATCTACAAGCGACGGGAACGTTGGTTCATTCAAGCAGGGTAAGGTCACCAATGAGTTTACAGTTACGTCGTCATCAAATGACAAACGACCGCCCTTTGGAATTTATTTCTGGAACGTATTATGTTCGTTGTAAAACTTTATAGGAGGTTGTAAAGGTCCATCTATAATGTGTTATTTAAATTAGGTTGATGCTTCTTCCCATTAAGTACTTACAATAAGTTGCCAATTCTACGTTACAGATTCTGAACTATGGAAGAAGGGGGGGGGAGGATAGAGGTTGGGCCTCCGGAACTCAACCGATCACAGGACAAAGCACGGTAGTGAAGCTGCCACTCAGACGCCGGTTTTCTGCGGGAGTGTGGTACTTTTTCGGGCGAGCCGGCTCATTTATGCTACAGACAAATAATATGCCATTCTTGACAAAGTATTCGTCTGTAGCGTGGCTCTACTACTTCATAACACTTTGGCAGCTCTTACCAAATTGGAGGATAGATTTAAGACGATTGGTGAAAGAAATTTACGTTGCGGATGTGGATAGAGACTGATCCTCAGTAGGCGAAAGGCAAGGAAAATATACGTTGATCAAACTGTCAAAGGATGTATCGTTGGATGTAACCATGACGGTTACATCTGTTACATCATACAAATGATCACCATTTAAAGTGTTAAAATAACAAATACCTTTAAAAAAATAAAAATATTGTGTTTTAGTATTTCTATTGTATTGTAGAAACTTCCGTTTCACGGCAGATTTATGTGTTTATTTGAACACAGTCAGCATCTCAATTGGCATATAAAATTATGTTCATATAATGCTTACTATCTAATTTTTACTTGACTTTTATTTCTAGCGTACTTTAGTCGGAAGTATTTAATTAAAACGTCAAGGGTTTGTTGAAATTTGCTGGCGGCTCTCGGGCGCTGCATCATTTTATTTTACCCACTTCAGTTTGGCGTGCTATTATAAAATAAAACATAATTGAAATTATATATTGGAGATATTTTAATTATATATATTATAATTATATAAAAAGATGATGAAGAACCAGTTAGGGCTCAGTGGCGAAGTTACCGCTTTTAGAGTTATGCAGATAAGTTGCAGGTTCATTCAATTTCCGCATCGAGATAAATATTATATATATAAATTGCCTATAGGTACTAATTCCAGGTCTGGATGACGGGCCAATTCGCCATGGATAAGCGTGGTGGGTTTGTGTTCATTTCTGCAAGAAAGAAAACAACCCTAGCAATGGAACATACATATATGGGCTGTGACAAAATATAGGAGCTGTATGTTAGTTATACAGCTATCAGCCAGTTTTTTAGAATCACATGTACTACGTTTCTGTGAGGTTATTATTTTAAACGCGAAGATATATATGTACTACATCTCCTGACATCCCTTAGTATCTACGATTATAGTTTTCTCTTATCACAGCCCAAATGTTCAGTGGAACGCTGGGCACAGGTGTCCCCATTTATGTAGGAATGGACTTTAGCCTACCACGTTTGTCCAATGCGGATTGGCGGGTATTAATAGACTCGGAATCTCTGCCTACAAATATATAAGCCTAGGCCACAAATATATTTGTTTCAATGCGGGGATCGAACCCACAACCATTGATTCCGTAGGCGGCATCCTCGCACTGAGCCAATTGGTCGGTTATACCGTTATGGTTGTTATGTTAATATATTTCGAATTTGAAGTTATTAGAATTTAACTAGCGTTTATTTAATATTTATAATTATATTATAATATATTATAATTAAGTTACACGTGGTTCAAACAGCACGGGTTAGTGACAAAGATCTGATTGTAACAATAACAGTCAACAATACATTTATTTACGTGGATTATAATTTTCGTGTGGAATAGCTTCTTTGATTTATTGTTAACTAGATATTTGTTTTAATTTGCGCTAAGTATAAAATACT
The DNA here is from genome assembly GCA_031353405.1 of Baronia brevicornis. Taxonomy (NCBI): domain Eukaryota; kingdom Metazoa; phylum Arthropoda; class Insecta; order Lepidoptera; family Papilionidae; genus Baronia; species Baronia brevicornis. Next base: position 141,354 of record JASFAT010004488.1, read on the forward strand.
GATAAATAATATTTATTGTTTTTATTTAGTAGACGGATTAGAAATGTAAGTAGCTAATAATAGTGACAACGCAATTCATAGTGTAGTAGTTTTACTACGCTACTACTACGCAAAGTCTTGCTATTGCTTTGAAATCGAAATTATATGATAGAAAGGTATTTTTGAACGAACCGACCCATCCATTCAAATGATAACTACCCAGTTCGCTGCGTATTTATAATATATTTAAAATATCTATTCAATGTATTTTTCAGAATGTCTAGATTGAAATTTTCTACTACAATGTCGTTTATATACTTTACTCATGCATACAAGTCGTGTTGTTAAATTTAATTAAACTGACGCTAGATGTATTAAGGTTTTCGCAGAATCTCCAGGCATCGTATAAACTTGGTAAGTTTACCGTAGTTTGTAACAAAGCACCGCCTGGGACAGAACGTTCATGTTATATCTTATCAAGTGAAAGCTAATGACCGTCAGACATATATATATACGTCCATTCTCATATGTAAGTTAGAGTTATTTTTCACCAGATTGCACTAAAGAACATATATTTTGAAATAGTTTGGAATACATATTGTCTTGGTTTCTATTTGTTTTTTATGGAATAGGAAAGCAAACACGCAGGCGTGTCACCTGATGAAAAGCAATTAACGCCGCCCATAGACAATCTGCAACGCCATAAGCATTGCAAAAATGTTGCCGACCTTTAAGGAAAGTGTCATTATGGGAGGGGGAGGGGTAGAGGGTTTGGCCTCCGGAATTCAAACGCTCACTGTACGAAGCGCGGTAGCTAAGCTACCACTCAGACGCCGGTTTTCTGCGGGAGTGTGGTACTTCCCCAGGCGAGCCAGCCAATTTATGCTACAGACAAATACAATATTATGCCATTCATGACAAAGTATTCATCTGCAGCGTGGCTCTACCACTAGTAGTTTTAATGTAAGTTTCAAATGTAAAACTTAAAGTTGTACTACCTTATCAAGTTACATTACATACCATTTACAATCGTTGTAACTATATTAAATAACCTAACTCCTTATCACGCACCACAACCCTGTGGAACCAGCTACCATAGAACTTCTGAATCGATACGAGATCGGAATCTACAAAAATCAAGGCCATTTCTCAAAAACCGATAACGCTTCTGCAATGCCCATGGTACTGCGGATGTATTATGGGATATTGTATATAGGAGGCGTGATTTCTTTCCATCAGTTGACACGCGTGTTCGTTTGCCTTTCTATCCCACATTAAAGTATTAAGAACAATTGCAAATATACTATACAAGGTAATTTTCCAATATATATATATATATATATATATATATATATATATATATATATATATATATATTATATATATAATGTAACTATATGAACCGTAACAATTTTAATAACTTTTATAGAAAAACTACCTTTTAAAGGCTTTCATTCCTCACTAAAAACGAAAATAGGCAATTTAAACATTGCCGTTTATTTTAGTTCAGAATACAAGTGAAGAGTCGACGAAAAGCTTAAAGCTTCCACAAGTTGAATACTGAGGTGTGTTTATTTTAAAATTTCCGTCTTTCCGTAAAATTCATTTCACCAAAAGTTTTATGATGAGCTTTGAAGACGTAAATAGATTTCAAATTCTTATAATTTGTTTAAAGTATTATAATATTCAGGTTTAATTTTAGTTAAGCCAACACCCTTATATATTAAGAAATCATTTATAACAAAATAGTTCAAAGAATATATTCCTACATACATACATATATACATATCTTCACGCCTATCTCTCGTAGAGGTTGGCAGAGAACACAGAACTACATCCGCTATGATCCCGGCACACCCTCTCTGCTTCCTCCACACTCATCCATCTTTTCATCTATCTTTTCTCTCACTTTCATCGTAGCGAAATTAGGATGTGATGGATGGCGAACCACGTCGCCGTCTTTTTTTATTAAAGTAGGTATGTTAAAATTCGTCATAGTGAACCCCATGAGCCGCAAGGGAGGATGGAGGTCAGCCGCAGCAGAGCCCTGCATACTGAGGTAAGGTACTAGTACCCGGGGGAGCCAGATCCCGGGACGGTCGGCACGTTTGCGACTGAGCTCGTCCCTAGCCACGCATCCATTGTCACGGCAGACCGTGGATTAGCGGAGAGGAAGGGAAAAGAATAGAGAAGAAAAGAAAGGGCAGGGGAAAGGAAAGATGGATTTAGACAGGATGATAGGGATATGACACTACCTCAACGGAAGACAAGGAGTGATAAGGAATATATTCCTCTATATTACAATTATTGTTTATTAAATATGAAGTAGGTTTTGCTTTTGCTGTCAACCCAATTTCAGCTCAGTTTATCATTGCGAACAGAGCATTTTATCATTGCGAACACTCAATTGATGCACACAAATTAAAATGATGCAGTGGATGTGCGCTCTTCAGTTGCGAATGAAACTCAACACATACTTGATTCTAATTAACTATTTTCATACATGCGCTTGTACGCAAAAATACACGATATGAAAAATTAAAAATTGTTTCTATTATACTTTTTTCATAACTTTATGCTTCATAGTAAATTATTTTGATTTTGTTAGTTTCATGGTTATTTTATATATATATATATATATATATATATATATATATATATATATATATATATATATATATATATATATATATATATATATATATATATATATATATATATATATATATATATATATGATTCCGATAATCTTTGTCGTGTTGAATAAACGTACATTAACATATAATACGTGTGTAATACATTTTCATAAACATAATATATGAATTGTTTTGTTTGCTTTATATTTGTTTTATGTGGTATTAATACAGTATTTTTTCAACTAACCAAACGGTTAAGTGGTAAAGAACGTCAAAATTAATACTGCCTTATGTCCGATAGTTGTTCTTTAAGATTAAATAAATAAATGACTTAATAAGTAAATGTCAGCATTTAAGGAATACTTAAAACTTTTAAGCATCTGTATTTACGATTAAGATTATTTAGTTTTATTTATTTATTGCAAAACATTGCCGGAAAACAAGACAAAATTGCATACGAGCTCACATTTTTCCCCAACCAACCTATTATTATATAAATTATCAATCAATCAATGATTTAATGTGCACTATACGACTGAAAAAAAATTCAATAATGACCAACATAAAGTAGGTATACACTTATTGATTATTAATACACGTTGAAAACGAAAATACATCACCAAGTCTTTTTGCCTTTACAAATAGAATAATTTTAAATTTTAATTGAGGTTTCCGTCGTAAGTACCAGAAGCCGCAATTAAGCTAAAAATCTGTTGAAATAAAATCCTCCATCGCAATGATAACCCAGCTGAATTTAAATGATCTTTCTCTTTTAAACTTAGTGCTTTTACATTTTTATTACCATAGATCCTGGGTGAATCCTCCTCACATCTACTTAATATAATTAGAAACCGATAAGTAGATTCAGTTAGACGGCAAAAACAAGCTTCGTCAAATCTTTTCGTCATCCAAACCTGTGAAACTGAAGACTAAAATCTTCGAACAGTTCGATCTTTATATACTCACTTACAGTGCAAAAAATTGGACAATCAGTTATAGTGAGTTAAAGAGCTATAGTTATGGCTATTCTCGAATTTTTTCCGATAACTATGATTAGACTGAATGATGAAAAAAATCGTAAAAGTAAAGGAAACTGTAAAAGTGATGAAATATTATACCCTTAACGGACCTCGTGTGCAGAATTATGCACATGTTGAAAGCCTTATAATACTTTTATTTTACTTAATTTACTCATCCGCCATTAGTGTGCATAATTGCGCACATGCCAGAAAATTCGGAAAACTTAATAAATATGTATGATTTTTCACACATTTGTTTTTATGATGTCCTTCTTACTAATAATTAATAAAAAAAATATTTTATTATGCATTGTATACCCCCAAGTTAAAAAAATCCAAAATAGGCGCATGATAACATCGATTTGCGGAAATCAAATTTAAAAAGAAAACCCACAAGTTAAAAAGAACGATGATTTGTACGTAGTGGCTTGTCTTTCTATTAATCGGTTATTTTATAAAAAATACCTTCGTTGATAACTACTGCGGCCTATGTAACTAGGGACAAATTTGGCGGACACTATATTTCGAATAATAAATTTTTAAATACTTAGGCTTAATTATATGTCTATACGTCCTGAATGTCTTTCTTACTTTGTATCTTACAGTCATCTTCAAGGCATTACAACCGCGGGTGGGCCTTAGCCTGGTTCAGTATTTTTTTGCATCTTACGGTAGACATACAAAATATTCTTTTTATGCCTTAAAAGAATATGCCTTATAAAAATTAAAAAGGTAGGTAAGGTATAATATTAAAAAGAGTAAGGTTTATTGAAAAACAAAAGGAGAAATATTTACGTCGTTTCTTAATTTAGTTGAGAAAGGATTATTTGATAAACAGCCTACACAAGTTTTGAGACAAACGATAAGTAGAAATCGTTGGAAGGCTTAAGTAATTAATTTACTTGAGTTTGTGAAACTTGACGGAAATGAATGTTGAGGAATTAAAATAATCTGTCTTCAAGGTTGTCTACCCTTCATATTAACTACGGCATTGGTACATTTAACTTCATTTGAGATTGCGTTTAATTAGCGAAAATTTAAATAATTAACAGAGTTTGAAAATTCAAAAATATGTATATTAGAAAAATACAATAGACGTTGTTTTAAATACACATAAACATATGAATTTACATCGTACATACTTCATTAAATTAAACCATAATTCATTAATTTTTTTTTTTACCTGCACTGAATCTTTCTGCACTCCTTCACAAAATATGAACTTTAACTATACTAAATATTATACTTCTCCGTTTGAGAAAAGGGTTTTTCTTAATGTATGAATACATACATATATTATGCTTAGATTAGATTATACGTGTGTATTGTCTTCAGCAAAGTTGTTTATTTAAAAAAAATATTATATATACTATTGATAAGATTATTAAATTTATGAAAAAATAAAGAAATGTTTGTTATTATAACATTTAAATGTCGTATCGGTTCGGAAATAGTTCTGAAGGTTAAGAGTGGTGCGATGAAAGAAGCATCTAGAGAAACTGCGTTCTTAAACATCAATCGGATGTCATACAAAAGGTAGGGGTGAAACCTATAAAACATTATAATGTTAATGCTTACGTTACAAAGTATTGTACGATTTTTTTTTAAAAATAATTATTGTTTCAAAATTACCTACCAAAAATAAGCTTTTCCGCAATATCCCTTAGCCCTCTAGGTCGCCGGATCTTACATCTATGGCCTTTTTTTATAGGGGTTCCTCAAAAGTAATGCCTATGAAACAAACCCCGACGACCATCTCAGCACGATAATGTTTGCGAAGTTCACAGCATCCCGACTGGCACAGAATACTGTGGCTAGGTTTTAAGTGTGCTTGACTTGGCGGTCAACATTTAGACGAAATAATTAAAAAAATAAAACCCGCACTTCTCTTCTTTGTAAAAGTTATTGAATTTTATTTATATCCTTTGTAGTTTTATTATTTTTTTAGTTTAAAAAACCTAAATCTGCCTCTATATGATTAGTTGAATGGCCATTGTCTAATTTATTTTCTAATAACAGATGCTAATAAGTATTCTCAAGAGTTATTGCTATCAATGTTTCACCAGGAGTAAATATCTTGATAGTAATTTCTATTATCTGTGATTATCAGATAATATTTTAATCAAAGACCCAGTTTGAATAAAAGTATTCTAATTTTTTTTCTTTACTATGTAATGATCAGTTACAATAATTTATTTATATAAAAATTTCTTTGACAAAAACCTAATTATATAATAGAATTAATGTGCTGTTAATATACTATTTTATATATAGAACTTAATTTCGAAGCCAATTTAGTAAATGGATTTAGATCAGTTTACGTTCCTTCGTTACCAGTAACTAACTTTGTCTAAGTGGATATTTTGTACCTGACATTTTTACACTGTGTGATTTAATATCTTTATGTTTTATTTTATTCCAAAAGTTATTGAATTAAACATTTGAGCTAGTAAATCAATCAGAAAAGTTTAACGCTGAATAGTTACAAATTGATAAAGAAAAAAGTAATGCAAGGCCTCTCATCAAAAAGACTGAGAAAATAATATATTAAATAAAAAGATGATGATGCATTTCTACTGTTATTGATAGATCGGTTGAATATTTAGAATATTTTTCAATTTAGCAAGAAAAATGTGTCGTGTGTTATTATATGAGGTGATATAATATTGTGCTTTTGAATATTTTTCAGCATTTTTTACTTTCTTGCTATAGAAACAAAGAACACGACGCTCGATACACTAAATTATTTCCATGTTTCTTACGTACATATGTTTCCAGTGGGTCGATAGATCGATCTAAATTAATTTCCCAAAGGAACGGCGCGTTTGTTCATTCTTCGTAAACGACAGTGTTCTTTTGTATTCAGACGTACGTATAATTCAATTTTTTATGGTAATAAAGTTGGTTTCCCTACCTTATTTATTTTCTTGTCTATATAACTCAGTAGTAGTCAATTCGCAGAAAATTCTTATTTATTACTTGAATAAAATGTGTGTTATGTTAATAAGAGTTTTATATCTTCTGTTATCCGTATGTTACAAAAAATATTCAAATTTATTTGAAATCGATCTAGCCATGCCGTAGATTAGTATATATAAAGAGTCATAATTTTTGGATGATAGTGAGTTGAATACTGGTTTCAAAGATATAATCATACGTGTGTAGAGAAGGCTATTTTTTTCATCATTATGGAGACATTTTTTCTTATGTTTGGTACAGTAAGTAGCTCAGTATAATATAGTGGTTGCGGTATTCTTTTACTATTTCGGGCAACATTATATTTTTCTTCATCGTGCCTTAGTATAATCGAGTTTTACAAAATCCTAAAATAAACGACATTTTGTAAAGAATAATAAAAGAAAAGACAAAAAGATAGATAGCGTTAATAAAATTCAATAGTTAGTGTTTTATTGCGAGCAATAAATCAAGGAGAGGTTGAATGGTCTATTCGACGTTTTATAGCCGAAAATAAATGCGACATCGCAGTGCTGACAAATTGGCGTTTTGTATATAAATACTGCTTTTGTAATGTGGGTATAAATTGATAATAATTAATTAGTTGTCTGTTGTTGCATAACAATCAATGAAATATTTATTTTTAACCTAGCTTCAAACAGATAGTGGTATAACATGTAAAAGTGATGAATTCAAAAAACATGGAGATTGGCAGCCACTTTTGATTCTTTTTAAATATAAGCTGTCGAAATTGATAAAAATGGCCGAAGTGATTGAAAATAAATTACGTTTGAATGAAATTCTTACGTACGAAATTAAAAAAGGCAACTAAATGGTTTTATTTTCAATTTTTTTACATAGTATTACCGGGAAAATGTGCTAGCCCGTGATTTGATGGTAATCAACGGATTTGATGGATTTAACGGCACTTATTAACTTCTGCAAAACCAGAAGCATTGTAAATGTATTGCCCGCCTTCAGGTGCTTTTTTCGGAATTCGTTCGATTCGGAAATACCGCTGGAAAAAATTGTTTCCACTGAGTTGTCCTGCTCACACGTACAAAATTTATTAATTTTTATATACCTGATGACTAAAAGTTGTTATAAGGCTTTATTATTGACATACTCTTGAAGGGAGTGAAGTAACTGACAACTGATCGCCCAGCCTGGAGGTATTCGCTTAAAATGACATTACGCGTAATGTGTTTGAAGTTATTACCAGACGGTAAGAGTTGAAAGTCTGGCAAACAGTCACTATCAAATAAGGATATCATCAACATAGACGCCGATAAGAAAATTTAAGCGGTCGTCATTATTGAAATTACTGAAATGAACACTGATATTTTCAACATCTTATTTATTTGCAGCGAAACTTTGATTATGAGCATAATATAATGCCAAATTTAGCTGTTTTTTGTAAATATTAAAAATTTTTAATACTAATTTTGTGTTTTTATTTTTTAATGTCGGAGTAAAAAGAAATATTTTTCAGCATGTAGTTTTTCTACCTAATCAATAAATAAGAATCAAATAATAGCAATTAAAATTCAACTTTGTATTATCACAACATTGAAAATAAAAATTCTGTCACAAGTACTGTAGAAATCCTAATTGAACCAACTATAATCGTCAACATTTATGATTTTTTAAAATAAAGAATATTTTTATAGTCAATGTAACTGGCACTATTTCAAGTAAGAAAAGCTGACATTAAATTTTATTATTCATAATTTCAGCGCTCCCTAGAACAGCAGTGCTTTTATAGAAATAAATACTACTTTAACGTGACAAGTTATAGCGCTAAGTGCTTTTTTACAAAGCAAGCTTTACTAGAAACGTCCGTCGAGCCTTCAGATGTCAGTAAACCAGGAAACAAATTAACTGAATGCGTTTTAATTTACTGTGCTTAGCGTTAACTGATAACTTTATGTAAACATTTAGACACGTGTGTTTGTTTATTAGTTGGTTTGTTTTGTTTTGAAATTTATTAAAAATATAAATATTTGGTAAAATATTTTATTGCAGGTTTCTAAGTGGTACTAAATGGATGACAATCGAAATAAAATAGGGCAGGCACTTGTCCAATAGTCATAATTGGTCAGTTTGGCAATAAATTGTCTGTTGAAATTACGTGAAGCTGAGCTAAGAACTATGTGTGCAGTTCAAAACAGAGTACAATTGTGTATTTTTTTTAAAAGATGACTAGCAATATTTTAAATATTACTAGAATTCTTGTTGAACATTCCAACTAAGCCTATAATGCTGAAATTATTGAGAAATGGTTCACGTCAATAGTGCAGTGGAGGATACGATCTCACGTCGTACAGTCCTAAGCTATTCGAGTATTGCTAAGTGGGCTATTGCTGTTTTTATCTAGAATGAATTTACGCTTATTGATAAAAAACCACGATGTGATAAGAAGAACGGTTTAAGAAGAAAACAGAGCACAGTTACATTTTTATGCTTCAAATAAAGAATTCGAATTAAAATTTGAAATTTTTAATATAAATTTATACAGTGTAGACCGTAGTGTACTCTAGAGACGATGTAACTATTTCAATGTAGATACTCTTACCTACTGTCGTAGTAAATCAAGTTTCTGATGAAATTTGCATATTCAGTGTTGTTGTTATTGAGTGAGATTTACAGCTAGTCCGCTATTATCCCGAGCTTTGTACGTATCATTCCGCATTAATGAATGAATTGCGAATTAGCCACTACATTTACTAAATACGTTTGGTATCTATATATTAATGTTTAACCTTTGAGTATCATCAAATATAACTATAATTTGTATTTAAATATGTTATAATTTATTAGGGATAAAATTAGATATTATTAAAAACAAATATATACTATTATACCGCAAACAATAGTCATTCTAATTATTAAAGTTTAAAATACATAAAGTTCACAATTTATATTTTCAAGTTTATTTTTTTTAACAGGCCATATATGTCCCACTGCTGAGCACGGACCTCTCCATTTCTGGAGGAAGGGACGTTAATCTACGCTTGTCCAATGCCGATTGGCGGAGTTACCAGATATTGGAATAAATATTTGTAATCCATACATATATTTATTCCGATGCGGGGATCGAACCCGTGACCATTGACTCCAGGTCCAGGGGAAGTCCAAGTCCCGTTGTCCAATGCTACTCAGTCGGTGCGTCCAAAGCCGGGCATGGCGGGGGGCCGGGCTTTTAAGCCACCGCCACCATCTGAATATATCGTCTTCAAGTCGTCATGTATGGGTATAATAATGAAAAAGTTTAATATATTAACTCTTAGGACGTGACGGGTGGCAAACCACGTCGCCGTCATTTTTTGACAAATTAGGTCACGTCCTGATTCTCACGAGGGCGAAAACCGACCAATGACGAGCTGTTTCGCTGCGATGAATGGCAGCGGAGGGAGCTCTGTGGTCACTGCTAACCCCTGCGGGGCATAGGCGTGAATATATATAAAAAAAATATTAACTCTTAAATTCTATTTTATCGGTTTGATATCAAAACTATGGACGTAGGAAAAATTTTGTACCAGTGAATTTTCTTACATCTTTGTCTTTAAAGGGATTACAAAAAAAACCTATAAATATCGATTCATATTCACATTACTATGGTATATACGCATGTATAATAGCATGAAAGGAAGCGCAATTACATGTCGTTCAGTTTATGCGATCCTCCACGTTGGGCATCCTACCTTGCGCCAGTCGTGTCTCCCATTGTTGACGATATAAAACAAGCTAGTCAAAAATAGACACCAGTAGTCGGTGGGAAGCACCACTAGCACTGTGAGGCAGCTAGCCTTCCAGTCGACAATTCATATTCCCTGCGTGGTGATTATGCAATAAGTGGTTGGTGTTTTAAGTGGTTTTTTAAGTCCGTCCAAGTACGAAATTAAAAAACATTACAATCAAAGTATGGTATCTAATATGAAATATAAAGCAAATGACTTCAGTCTCGATTTCATTTAAATTGTACTACGCGTTTATATTTATTCAAAACTTTAAGTAATCATTACAAGAGTTCTCGGATATTCGAGAATTTAATTAATGAAATAACTCAACGAAAGTATTGCCTAGAACTTGAGGAAATCAAATCAAATGGTGACAAATTTAATCATTTCCGCCGTTGAAGATCGTCTACTTGTTAAATAAAGATAACGACATTATTACGTTTCAGTTCAATTAAAGGCGTCTCAGTTTCAAGCTTCGAATACTTTACCTCGAATACTTCGAATACGTTATTTTGGAACGTAAAATATTGAGACAGTCTATCACTACATGATTATGGTGAACTAAATGGAATGCGGGTTAGATTTTACATTTACTTAACATTTATGTTGCTAGTAAAAAATAACTATTTTTTACTAGCAACATAAATGTTAACCAAACATTTCCGTTAATACTAATTAAATAACCTAAAATTATATTACAACAGAAAGAATGATTAATTTTGTAGGCACAAAAAATATAAAATTGCTTTACTTATGTAACAGACGTCAATTATAAGAATTGAACTAGTATAAACTTCTACTGGCTACCATAATCCTTTATCATAATTTTCTTCCATCGGTTTCATACCATGGAGGGAAATATAAATCATTATAAAACGAATATTATAAGTAAAGAATAATTTGATGAGAGTTATTTATATTTCTGTGCAAATCGTATTGTATATAAAGCTGACGTAGAAAAAGAAAAAGGTAGATATTAAGTTTTTCCTAGTTTCATCTGCTTCTGTTTAATTAAAAGCACTTAAACTCATTGCTAAGAGGCTAAAGCCCAGAACTCATTTTATGAAGCTTCGCGACTTCCAAAATTACCATTTTGTGGATTGTATTTACATACAATTCACAATATGGTAATTTTTAATTTAATTTAGTTAAATTAATATATTTTTTATTTCATATTTAATTAAATACATATTTTTTTTATATTTAAATAAATGAATACATCTTTTGTTGACTGAAGGATTGTTCACAAAACGCATTCGGAATTCGTTTGTAAGAAATAAGTTGCATTTTGTGATGTGAATGGAATTAGTTTTTTTTTATCCCTATGAAGGAATCCAACGTTCAAATCTTGGCCTCGCAAAGCGATCATTTCACGACTACATGGTTTGATCAAACATTAACATTTTTGGGTTAAAAGATTTATTCACATATTGGCAACTATGTCATCATCAGTATTAAATAGTTTATTGCTGGAACAGGCCTTTCTCAAGTAGAGACGATTTAACTATAGTCAGTCACTATGCTGGTAGGCATCACTATGTAACCAGTTGTGAAATATTTTTCATGGTTTTAGGCCACATTTCGTCCCGTAGGTATAGTTCTTTTTATTATTTCAGAGTTGGCAAACGACTATTCAGGTCACCTGGTAATAAATGATCACTGCCGTTCACAGACATCTACAAAGCCGGAGGCGTCGCAGATGCGTTGCCGGCCCTTAATAACCACATACGCTCTTTTCTAAAGTCTCTTTATGTCGTAAACATTGCAGGTAAATTGTTCCACATTTGGACAGTTTGTAGCAGAAAACTGCGATTAAATCGCACGGTGCTAGACGGCCATCCATTCCATGTACGAATCGACTAAGGGAGCATATACTATTAGATAGGGATGATTAACTGAGAATAAAATCGTGGGGTTATGGTAACGAGTCTCAAATTTGAGGGAGGCCAATATGTTACGGTTGATTGATGACCATTTGTTTCTTGTGCATGTCAGTTTAAATACAAGCGCTTTGAACTGTTAGACATTTTTTGTACATGTAATAGAGCCAGTTGAGTATATAGCCAGATGATTGGTAGACAATACCTAGGTTACGGTCGTAACAAAAACGACGACTTAACTGACTCAGTAGCGAAATAATTGCTTTCGGAGTCAATGGCCGCGGCTTCAATTCCCGCATCGTTATAGATATACGTGTATGTATGGTCAACATGTTTTATTCTTCTTTTTCTTGATGTTGATTGGCTGTCAGAAATTGTGAGGCTCCATGCCGCAGTGATATGTGTATATGGTTTGTATAAAAAGCCAAAACAGTTACATGTTATGTGTAATGATAGGAAAATAACTCAAGAAACGAAAGCGCTTAAAACCTTTGTTGCGACAAAGCACTTAGCGGTAAAGCTCGGATGAAGCGAGGAATGTTTATGACGTTGTAGTAATGTTTATCCATGTAAAAGTGTTTTCTTTGACTTTGCAAAGCATACTTCACAAGCAAAGTATACACCAATTAATATTATTTTTGAAGAAATAGAATAGAAATATTTAAAATTTTGTAAACGTGGGTTTACGGAGTCAATGGTCACGGGTTTGATCCCAGCATTGGAATAAATATATGTATGACCTACAGATATTTATTCCGAGTCTAGCTACCCGCCGGTCTATACTGGAGTCCAGTGTGGACTGGCCTGTGCGAACACAATAGCCTTACAGTAACTGTAAGTTACCAGCGCATGGTGACCAGTGGTTACCATTACCCAGTTCTGTGCATCATGTCGCAATGAGGTTATGACACAGATAGCAGTGATATTTATTTATTTATTTATGGACCACCAACAGGAGTTAAATTCATAATACATTATTCCAAATAGTTCTAAAAACATACTTAAATGTTAACCTAATTATAGATTGACACAACATTAAAATAAAGTGAAGGCAGACAAATCAAATATCATACAGACTTAAATGTTAGATTTAATACGATGTGTGAATTGTAACACACTGTCGTAGAGAATGTCTAAAGCGTTGTTTCTTTTCAGTGTTTGTGGTACAGTTTACACAACGATCGAAGCGGGGCATTGGATCCAAAAAAAATTTTCTTGTGAAATAAACTAACATTTTGCACCCGTGAATGTACTCTGGGTACAGCAAAATTAACACCACTTAGAATATGATATTAATATCAGATTTATACTGTAACAATATTGATATTTGGGTGATTTTCAACACTTTTTGCTACTTACTTTACCTTTCAATACTTCATTACAAAGTCAAACACAAATAAATAAGAATTTATTACAACTTCTGTACGAACGTGATTATATCGTTTAATATACATTGCACGAGAAACGTAGAAGGAATTACGTAATAAAGCGATGCTTACTCTTTTACGGTACAGAGATCTTGAAAATAAAATGTTTTTACTGCCTTCCAGTTTCAACTCCGAAAGCAGAAAAATACCGCAATTAGCAGCTTAATCTTGCCGTACGAAAATTTTATGTATTTTGTAGTTTAAAATTTGATTTATACTTCAAAGCAAAATTAAAATTTTATTAATCTAAATTAAAGTAAAATGTTGCAATCTCTTTTTATCTCTTTACTTGAAGTCACTGAAAAATTAACACGAACTCTACCAGGCCATTATTTGAAGATTTTCTGTTCAGATCATTGTGTTTGTTAAATTGATTATTATAAAAATACATTTATCGTTTTTTTGTGTTATGTATTTAAAACTACACATCCTTTCCTTGATTATTATAGTTTTTGTATTATTTTAGTCATTGTAAGGAATACGCGAGAAATAAAACAATACAGTTGTAAAGTATGGGGCGTATACGCCCCACGTGTTAAGACGTGTTAAGTGTATAAGTACAAATTCAAAAGAGAATATTTTGTCTTTTATATGAATGGGCCGGCTGATCCAGAAACCGCACTAACTTTAAGATTGATTTCTTAGTATTTCTACCAAATGTCCAACCTATGCCCAAAATAAAATTAATATGTATTTCTTTGGGAACTGTTTCCAGATTGTGAATATTGAATGCAGTCTAAAAATTATTCAATTTGATATACCGAAGTAGCGGCATTTCTAGAGATAAATGGTAATTTGCAGATCAAAATTCTACTGTGTGCTAATTGTGGGCACTTCGTGGTTCACATCTTTTTTCTTTAGTAGGTATATCGTTTCTTTTACTTCAACCGATATCGCTAAAGTACATATTATATTTTACTGTAATGTTATAATAATGGTAAATACTTTAAAATACTATTGTTTTACATTTAAAGTGATATTTAAAAGAAATGTATTAGTGAAATCGTTGATTATTTTTTTACTTTAATAAGTTTATATTGAGATATAATTAGCATTATTTAAGACTAATGTCCTGAATTTTATTAGGCACTTATTTATTGGCTAGGTACTTCCTATTTTTTTGCTGCTTATTCTGTCCAAAGCTCAAACACATTTCATTGTAAACAAATAATGTGTAAACCAAATAATGTGTAAAATTGGTTTACACGTTATTTGATACACATAATGTGTAATTTCCTAAACGATATGAAAAGAAATAGAATACAGATGAAAAATAAAGGGAGATAGAATTTGTTTTCTATCTCTCTTTACTTTTCCATGAAATGTATGTAACATTATTTAATGAAAATTTTAATTAAAAAACATAGTTATAAGAATAAAACAGTATTATAAAGTAGCTTCATATATTAAAAAATATATAAAACAGATATATCACACAGATACGATTTGAAACTCTTCTTTATCTACTTCTAAAAAAAAAAGCTTTCGGAAGTACAAAACCGCTTTTTTTTTTTTATTTAATTACAATACATATTTATTTAATTACAATACATTCTGCTTCGAAGAGACTTTAAGTTTTTACTGAGAATATTACGAAACAAAAGCGTAATCCAATTTAAAATGAAAACACGCACTGGACTCATTTATATTCACCACATTTTAATTCACAAAACGTTCTAAGGAACATGGATAACCGTTTTATGAACAATGAATGACCACCAGTACCAACTTGCATTATACCGCAAAGCCACGCGGATCAAGATAATAAATTTGCCACCCCAGAATAATAAAAGTGTTCTTGTTACTGGCGGTTTACTGCCGGAAGCGAGTATTTCGGCGAGTACAATATATAAGAAATTTTTGAATTGAAATAAAAGCTTTACGAGTTTTCTCCCGTTTTATTTCTTTAAATACCGACCTTACATATTAAAATATAATTTGAAGTTCTTACTACTCTTGTAAAAAAGAGAGAACAACGCTGTTTACCAATCTCTTGCTAACCATTTATTACTTTGTAAACGAATGTATTCCAAAATAACGGAATAGACGGTTGTAAGCGTAATAAGTAACCGATAACCGTTGGAGTAGATGAGTGCTGGAGGGCAGACCGCTTTTCGGAAAACGTAGTGTGGGGCGCCGTCCGGCTAGCTGGAGCGACGATCTGCGCATGTCTAGCAGTGGATTGCCGCGGGCTGTTGATGATGATGATGAAGCTGATGTTCTATCCCGTATATGTAAATAGGAAGAAGCTTTCGTCGTATACTGTACACACTGGACATTGGATGAGCGGCTATGAATGTATAGTATAATGCTAAAAGTTTGATATACTTAAACCATCTTTTTATTGTTTTTACAGTTTTTGTTTACTTTATTGTGGTTTATTAATAAAGCTTTTAAAATTTGGTTACAATTACATTACAATAATAGTTACATTTTATTAATTAGTTACTTTTTATGTGTAATTTTTTATTAAAAATTTTTTTAACACTTAAAAATTCTGTTAGTCGTCCGTGCAATTTAAATTATGAATTTACTGTTCCGTGAGGTCGAAAAGTTTAGCGACCGCTGATCTATATGCCTCATTATTAGCTGTCTTATGGCATACTCAAAACAAATCGAAAATTGATCAAGGTTGTTTAATCAGTTGGTTGTAAATTCAGTAATCACAAGTTAATTAAATCTTAGCAGATTTCATGATAAACATCAGTAACGTGTTAACTACAATTTACTTAATGTCATAGATTCCTAGTAGCGTTATTATTAAATATACCTTAATTTAATTAATAAACAGGAACGGATTTCAAACTATACGTTATATCTAAAATTATATATTTTTACACTGAAAGCATTATTTCTATTATATTATAAAATTAAGAAAAAAAATATTATTATTTATTTTTTTATTTTTCATTAATTTAATTTTTTTAAGACGAAAATAGTCATTGGAGATACAGAAAAAGATATAACGAGATCTGAAAGCTAATATATTTATTTTTGTGCTTAAAAATACCTGAAGTAAATCGCTTTAATCAACCAACCAGTGTTCAGTTATAATTATAATTAATTAATGAGTATATAGGTAAATGTGTGAGGTATTTTACGGAAGATAAAAAAAAGTAAAATTATGAAACTTATATGAAAGGTTTTATATGAAAATATAAGTCGTTTAACACATTCGTTACGGGGCCTGAATTCACTGGCTGCACCGTAGGGCGGGCCTGTTAAGGGCTCGCATGGACACCATCATATAAATACTTCTCTTATGTATATATATTTTTAACAGCCTATATATGTCCCACTGCTGAACACGGGCCTCTACATTTCTGGAAGAACGGAACTTTACCCACCACGCTTGTCCAATGCGGATTGGCGGGGTTAACAGACTCGGAATAAATATTTGTATGTGCCCCGCCACTGAGCTAATTGGTAGTCTATATAAAATTTATTATGTATATAAATATTGTAAATAAATTTGTCACAAAAATCACTTTTTTATTAGATTGACACTGACGTGTAGCACTGCTGGCTCATCTCGTTTGATGGGACATTTCTGTATGTACCACCGGTAACTCATCCCGTTCCATGGAACAGAGACGAATGTACCATGTGTTGTTCTCCTCGTCACGAACATGTTAATTGTATTCAAATTCAAATTATTCACTATATCGATATAAACCCTCGTTCCAGAATTCATGATACGTATTTTTAGGATTCCTTTCTTGTTATTGAATTGTAAAATTACTACTGTTTCATTTAATATTATTACGCAGTTTAATAGCGGTAACGGAAAGTAAAGTGCTTCATTAACAAAACATAATTAAGGTTTTATGTACCAGCCATCAAATTAGATTAAAGTTTTCGTTAAAAGTAAAACATATTCAATTAACTATTTTACAAAGGCTATAAAAAGGCTTTTATAGCTTACATTTATATAGCTTAAAAATAGATTAGTTAGCATGTGCTAAATAACACATGCACATGCAAGGTTGATTTAGATGGTTAGGATATTTAATATTTTTTTAGCTAGTCAGGCTTACTTATAAGAAGTACACATCTGATTTTAGTGCGTAATAAACTTTGGTTAAATATAGTTTAAAAATGCAAATTGAACCATTTAGTACGAAGGAAAGAACTATTTATGTTTAGTCGTTGAAAATATAAGCAGCAAAACTGTATTTTAGGACAGTGTTTTTGAAGATCAGAATACTTTTCACTTTTCTGAACGGTTGGTGAAATTTTTCTTTGTATTACAAAAATTCAATATTGATATCGATCTGGTTATCAATATTGTCGATAAGAACTGTAACCTCTACGTAGTTTATGATTCTGAAGTTGAAATATCTGATGAATAATTAATTAAAACAGGATTGTATTTAAAAATTGTATTGATTGTATTTCAGAATATCTCAAAATTTGTTTCATTTTTGGTAGTATTTTATGGTAAAAAAAAAAATTGACTTCAAAGGTTTTTAAATCATTACCATTTATTATGACACAAGTTTCGTCAAAAGTCCAACAACAAATAAAATTTAATCCTAGCTTTATATTTACTCAAAGAAAGTACAAACATACACTCTATTGAGTTATATAGTGGTTCAGGTTTGTATGTGTTGACGGCACTCGATTTAAACGCGCGCCTGAAAAGACGACGCCCGCGTAACGTGTTACACGATCCGGACGTTGAAACAGCGTCATTCGGATCCACTCACGACACCAACACTCACACGCACCCCGGCTCTAGCCGAGCACGTAGAGTAGGGAACACTTCTACACCGGCCGCTTACACGAGATTCTCTCACGTACCCATTCGGTTCTCACCCCCTAGACCTTAGGGTCTATGGGACAAATAGGGACTATAGTTACTAAAGTTCAATCCTCCCCTACATGTTTAACGTAGAATCATGACGAGTTTAAAATCAGCACACACACATATGTGTACCTCCGACACGGCGTCAGGCCGATGGAGTCTGCGATTTGCGCAGATTCCCAATTTTATTTTACTTGCGGGCCCTGAATACGATAAAGCTGTTAAAGCCAATAGGCTACCAGCATTAACATCTTCGAATCCTAATGTGTTGACGGCCTTTAATAATAATTATTTCCTTTCAATATTGGTCTAATAGTCTAAGGTGTAATTGCCCTTTCTTATATTCCTTTTATTTATACTAAACTCTAACTCTATTGTGTTATATAGTTATGCAGGTTTGTATGTTTATGAGACTTTGTATTTTTAACAAAAAAAAAAACAAATCTCAAAAAGTTTATTAGCACGAAAGTTTTCTTGCGTTTTACTAGGTTTAGCATTAAAAATAAAGGAAACTTTTGAACACGTTTAACTTCTGAGGATTAATAGCTATTAATCCTAAGAAGTTTAACGTAGTCATAAGATTTCTTCAAAAGGTTCGTGAAGTGAAACAAATTTAGTACTTTAGGTTATAACGAAATGAAAAAATGAATTTTGCGAAAAAATTAAAGCTCTTTTGAGAGAGTATGTTGTTTTTCTGGTTGGTGTAGGTCAACACTGACCACAATTTTGATCTTCCACAATAATGAACTAATATTCTTCAATGTACACTTATTTTTTTTTTGTTTACATTACACTTATTTTATATGTTATTGAGATAGAAAGGCAAAAGAGTAGGCATTTCACCTGATGGAAAACAATCAACACTTCCCATAAATATCTGCAGTGCCATAGGAAGCGTTGTTGGCCTTTGAGAAATGTATAGACTTGTTTTTTGAAGGTTTCAATGTCGTACAGCGTCGGAAATAGCTGGAGATAGCTGGTTCCACATGCTAGTGGTGCGATAAAAAAAGTTAAGTTCCTTGTATACGAAATGGTGTTTGTATATATGATATATTTAATATAGCTTTCCCTCCAATACCGTCGTTTTATTCCATATTCAAATACGCTATTCAAATATATAGTCACAAAATTTACCTATCCGAGGCTTAAGGTTGAAGTGAGCTCAGTTATGAAAGGGCACGATCGTAGCTACACCCCATTTTCAGAATATGTATGTATTGTATGTATGTATGAACGTGTATACATATAAAGTATTTCATACCTATGTCCATGAAATACTTTATATATTGAACTGTATTAAAAATTTACAGTATTTTTATAAAAACAAGTAATTCATCGGTTACGTGTAAATCATAATAATTTCATACTTTATTTTCCTTCGGGCCTTTGGGATTTTTTATTTTTTCGCACAGTTTGTGAATTTTAATATAAATTGTTTGATTACTTTCATTGGTATTGTGATAAGTTGCAGCACTTAATAATATTGGTTTGTTAACAAAAAAAAAGGAAAACAAAAACAAATCTTTAGTATAAATAAAAGTAATATAGAAAGGGCAATTATACCTTGTATTAGACCAACATTGAAAAGAAAAAAATATTATTAAAGGCCGTCAACTCATTTGTGATGTCTACGGTGTTGCATATGTCTGTTGATGGAGTTAATTGCTCTCCATCAGGTGACAGGTTTACTCGTTTGCCTCCCTGTCTCATAAAAATATATATTGGGTTGAATAAAAAGAAGTATTTAGAACAGAATAAAAATAAGGTGAAAAACGAAAATACGATTACTATGTTAGGATAAAATGCTAATAAAGAAAGGAGAAGAGAGGGGGAATAGGATGAGAATAGGGTAGCAAAAGAAGCGAAAAGTAAAAGACGTTCTGTGTTTGTGTAAAAAATTAAGGCATTTTATTATATATTCTATGTAGACGAAATTTCAGGGGTAACCAAGAAGAGGTTGCACTAGCCAGATTAGCTAGAATACAATCATTATTAGTCAATAATAATTATCTTTTTAGAATTATATAATATTTATAAGGTCTAGTAGTTTCATAGCGCGATTTTTTTAATAAACCTTTTATTTTGATTCAAATAATATATAATGCTTTAAGTGCTGCGACTTCAGAACGCTCAGAATATTTCATTGTTTTTTATATTAAAAGGAAGTCATTAAAGACTATGAGCTTTCTAAAATTATTACCTGTTCTATACCGTACAATTTATTGTTTCGCTTTACGTTTTAAATGCGTAGAATAGCGTTTCTTTCTTTTGCATTTATTCATAGAGCTCGCAGTATTTAACGGGGATGTTTTTTTACAACCCATACATATTCCTCTGCTGGGCATGGGCCTCCCCATTTCTGGAAGAACGGACAATAACATCCCCATGCTTGTACTATACGGAATGGCGGGATTACCAGACTTGAAATACATATCTGTAGCCCATATATATAATTATCCCGATGCAAGGATCGACCCGAACCGAATCCGGTAACCCCGCCAATCAGTATTGGACAAACGTGGTGGGTAAACGTGTTTTCCTCTAGAAATGGGGAGGCCTGTGCTCAGCAGTGGCGCATTATGGGCTGTGAAAAATAAGAATCGAACCCGCGAAGCCGATTGGTCGTTATAAAACTGAGATGTAAATCTTCTTAATAAAACTCTGACACTAAGTTTAAGTTTTGAATGACTGCTCTAGAATAATTCATTTTTGCTCACAAG
This sequence comes from Baronia brevicornis, assembly GCA_031353405.1. Classification (NCBI taxonomy): domain Eukaryota; kingdom Metazoa; phylum Arthropoda; class Insecta; order Lepidoptera; family Papilionidae; genus Baronia; species Baronia brevicornis. Next base: position 162,517 of record JASFAT010004488.1, read on the forward strand.
ATTTTATATAAAGTAAGCGAGCACTAAAAAAGGATTATGAATAAATCTTCTTAGAATGGTATGTATACGGACCGGAAATTCGTTATATCGTCACCCGTACGGGTAGGCAGAGACCACAGATCTCCATCTGATACGATCTCGGCATACATTCCTCCACACTCATCACTTTCCTAGTGCTCTTCCTTAACTGGTGGGCTTGCACGAGGAGAGTAAAAGTCATTTCGTCAACAAGGCAATATTTATAATATCACAATTTATATGTATAGTCCCATGATGTTGTTCACTCGTTGTGTCGCAGGTGCGATTGTAATACACAAGACATGAACAAACATCCAGACTCGGAATGATTACTGTAGGCTATAAAAATATTTGTCCTAAGGCGAGAAGCAAATTTGCGAACCTTGACTATGGTAGGCAACACGTAAGGCACTGAGATATTAAGGTCGTTCTCTCAAATATATTAAACTTTTATATGTATAACGGATATTTTGGTATGAAAAATATTATTGTCCATAACTACAATTTGCCTGTTTCTCAATCTTTTCCTTGCTGAGAACTATGTAGATCTAAGAACAATTGTGTTGAATTGGCTGCTAAGCTTCGTTAGTCAGAGATGTGCTCTATGAAAACAAATATTATGCTTAGGAGGAAAGATTTTCTGAGAAGTCATTTCCATGAAGAACGCGGTCAAATTCATGTTGTGAAACTGACTTCAGTGAGGCTTTGCCCAAGTAAAAGAACTATTTTTCAAAGATAAGTTTCCTAAAGCAAGTTATAAAATCAAAATTTTGTAGGTTTAAACTCTTTTTAAGAGCAGCAGAATCTGTAATATGACCTGAAATTTAAGCATTAGAAAGATACACCTCAGTGTGAATGTATGTACGTACCTACTTGACACACAAGCTTCATCGTTAAAGTACTCTTCCCGTTTTGCTAGACTGCGCTCTAGAGTGTTTCTAACGTGATTTTTTTTATATATAAAACACTGATAAAATCTATCTCTATAAATATTATATCTAACTGATTATATGTAATCATGTGAAAATTATAAATAGTTATTTACCTTCATTACAATGCATATATGGGTATATAATTATGGGTATATCATCAATATCATCATCACCATCAATACAGCCGTAACACTCCATTTGAACTTCCTTTAAATTGTTGACGATATTAGATATAATTAGTCAGATCGATTTTAATTACTCATTATTATTCGCTATTTTTTCTTTTCTTTGGAGGCAATTATTTGTAACTATTATGCTAATGTCAAGTAAAAGACAATAATATCATATCTCTTTAAATGTAACTAGTAAACTTGTTACGTTACGTCTTGAGAAAATGGTGGCTATTCTACCAAAAGACATACTTCTATAGACATTCAGATAACTTAAAAAGTCATGATACATGCATTTATTTCATATCCCTTCATTTATACGCCCTAATCGAACTATATTTTATATATTATGCCACCACAAGTAAATAATATAATTGATAATAATAAAAGATTATAAAAATGAAATAAAAACACAACGTCTCAACGTCGACTAATGTAAGTTGGCGGAAAAAGCTATTCGCTATTAACCTTTTTTCTTTATATTCGCAAAAGTAAAATTCGGTACGATATAATTTTATAAAGAAAAAGTTTTTGGCGTCATAAGAATTCTAAAATGTTTAAAAATTAAGGGTACGAACGTAAAATTGGGGAAATAGCTCATTTAAAAGGAAAGCTAAGAGCAAGGAAAATGTATATTTATATTTATTAATGAAGGGCTTTACAAATTGACGAGGTTATAATCAGAGGGGAATTGTAATTCATTAATATCAAAGAGTAAATAAACTTAATTGTGAATCTAACATTTTCATTTTTGTATTTAATGCAAAGACTTTGAAACTTTTCAATATACAGATATTACTACTACAATATACAGATATACATATACATATACATATATATATATATATATATATATATATATATATATATATATATATATATAGATATATATATATATATATATATATATACACACATATATATACACACATATAATGTTCCTTTTGGAACATTAGACAAAAGAATAAAAGATGCTGTGGAATGAGACATCCGTCCTGAACGTCAAAGGATCAAGCCGTTAAGTAAGATCCAGGTCATCGATGATTCAAACCGCTGTATGCGGTCTAGAGGAAGAATTAATTATTAGGGTGCCCCGGTCCAGAGATGCGAAGAATATTCCATTTATTATATTATAGAAAATATAGACATAGAATCCATAATCTCCGTATATTATTCTAGTAAATCAATAGTAGCTAAACCTTGAAAATTTACTAGACAATGAATTTCACTTTGGAATTCGTAATACATACATACATATTGTCATGCCTGTTTTCTGTAGGGGTAGGCAGAGACCACAGATCTCCATCTGCCGCGGTCCGAGCACACCCTTCTTGGTTCCTCCACACTCCATTGTCCATATTTTTATCCATCCTTCCTCTTACATTCATCGTAGCGAAACGGTTCCCCGTTAGTCGCTTCGCGCCCTCGTGGGAATCAGAACATGACGGGTGGCGAACCACGTCGTCGTCATTTTTAACAGAGCGTTCATAACATTTGGAGTAAAAAGGCGTTTTTGACAATCTCTCTGAAATACTTTCAATGTTCGAGATATATTCTGCTTTTGGCCATGATAAAGGCCTACATGGATATTATAATATTTTAAAGTAATACTCCAATGAAATGTGATAAATAGTGGAACGGGTTTTAACATTGCAACTAACGTTATAGAAATTGTTAATGTTAAAGAAATTAACACATTAATGTTTGGTAATGGTTAGCTAATGTTTTTTTAGCACATTAAGAATTATATTTACCTCCATTAACAATAATATGGAAAAGTTTGTTATTAATGTTATTAAGATTTAATTAAAACACTACAAAATTCCAATATTTATTTGCAAGTAATTGTTTCAAAACGACGGCGTTAACTAATTTAAAAAAGTATTGGATGAAAAGGCGCCTTTTCTCGTTTCCATCCAATCTATAAAAGACTTATCTTGCCTATTGGAATTTAGATCAACGGCTCTTATAATCTACTCATTCTTCTTTTATCACATCTATTTCCAACCATGTTTTAATAGATGCAATTAAGATAAAGTGAAGCAATATATGTGGCATGTATTGTTGTGACTTACATAATATTATATATTATAGTAATTTATACATTAGATATCAAATGTACAGATTGATACTAAATGTACATTTTAACGAGAAAAAAATTGTGAACAGTCAGAATTTGAACTTAGCTCAGATCCGCGACAAGAAACCAAAAATAATAATCTGTGTTTTACTAGAAGTAGCGAATTTACGGGGAACTTAAACTAAATCTTACCATTTTTGGGTCTGTCGTCAGCAACTCTCAACTTCCCAACTATTAACAACACATACAATACACACCACTACTTTTCCACAATGTACCCGACACGTGTTCGCCTCAACACGAGGCATCATCGGGTATAGTAAACTCTACAATCATATAAATAGTAAATATACTCACGGTATGATAAATGTTAAAATAAAGTCACAGCATACTTATATAATAAATAAAACAATAAATGTTTCACAATTTTAATTTTCGAAATGAAGAGAGCCGTCACAAAACCAAATAGGTTCTTTGACGGCTCTCTTTGGAGTTGGCAAACTAAAGTTGCAATAGGGTCGTCCTATCTATCGAAGAATTAATAACCGCTGGAGAAGACAAAAGATGGAAGGGATGGCCATGTCTTCACAAATAAGCGTACACATTTGTTTAAGTCTGGCAACGCAATGTCTATGGACACTGTGGATGTTTTTGGGAGGCGTTGATTACTTTTTATCAGGTGATTCACTTGCTCGTTTGCATACTGATTCCATAAAAAAATTGTGTGGGACGTCCCGTAATCAGGACTGACAATGTGCGCAGAGTGACTGAAGAAACTGGATGCGAGTAGCTGAAGATAGAGTGGATTGCCACAGGATATGATGATAATTAAAAAAATGTTATTTGAAGATATAAAAAGCAGGATAGTCCTTTCCAGTGTGATTCGTTATTATTCTTTCAATTTGAATTTAGTTTATAAAATGTAATTTCCTAAAAAAAATTTGGTAAAGTCAGTACTTATTGATAGAGGATATACACGTTTGATTAAAATAAATCAATGTCTTATAGATCAAATGAATGAAGCTTTTGAAATAAAATCAGGTTGGCTTTTGTCATCTAGATTTTAAGAGCGAGCAATCTAAGTTTTTAATTGAATTTTCTTTGGACAGACTACTTCGCATTAAGTTCCATTGTCTATTGCCAACCAGAGGGTTAATACTTTATTAAGAGTTTGATGTATAACAACTTGGAATGATAGAATAAGGAATGAAGGTATAAGAGAGTGATGTGGAGTAAAATAAGGTGGCGTGACAAAAGTCGAGAAAGGGATGTTTAGATAGACGATTTGCACACATAGAGAGGATGGATGAGAGTTGATTGGCAAAAGAAATTAACGTTGCGAATGTGGATGGCAGGGTCGGTAGAGAAAGACCAAGGAAAGCATACCTTGATCAAATTGCCGAAATTTGTAAAAAGGGCTAGGTCAAGAGTACGCTTAACCGATGAGTTTACATGTAGAGAGTGGTGAGTGTGGAGGAAGCCAGTAAAGTATGCTGAGATCGTAGCAGATGGAATTCTGCGATCTCTGTCTACCCCTACGGGAAACAGGCGTGACGATATGTATGTGTGTATGTTTGTATAATATAATAATAGAAAATAGACTATCTACTATTATTTTTGAAAGTATTTGACTTTAAAAATAAAAAAAAATATCTGTAATAATAATTTTATAAAACTGTGTTGAAAAGGACACATATAATTTACAAGACGTATTCTATTTTAAATTTTTATGTGTATGTATTTATATTTTATTTTGAGGAACGTACGTTAACCGATCGCGCTTGTCCAATGCGGATTAACGGGGTTACCAGACTCGGAATCTGTAGGCCAATCATACGTATATTTATTCGGATGCGGGGATCGAACCCGCGACTATTTACTCCGCAGGCGGGGGTCCTCACCGCTGAGCCAATTGGTCCTCGTATTTATATAAAATAATTTAACTCGTATTTATATAAAATAAATAACCGATTATTAATTACAACCTAACTGGTTCAGTGGAATATACGAATATGTATGACCTACAGGCATTTATTATTTTGAGTCTAAATAATCCCTAAATCCGCCTTGGACAAGGGTAGTTGGTAATGACCTTTAGAAATGTAAATAAAGCCTAGTAGGGAGATATATATGGGCTGTGGAAGAAAGAAATTTCTTATTTTTAGAAAGGCAAATTCTTATTTTTATATTATTCTTTAGAAGATTTTACTCACAAAAATATAGTGTAATATATGTACATATGTATACGAAAAGACGAAATGGACGTACAGTGTTCAACTTAAAATTAGTTTCGTGCACTAAATCGTTTATTTTCTCAAAGTATTATTATTGTATTAATGCAAATTATAAAAATGGTAATATTTATATAACAAAAGAAAAAATAAATTAAATAAATATTTCCCAAGTTGTAATTCACTAAATCACGTTTATCAATAGCTGTGAAATCAGAAGTAGACGTGGGCAAAGAATTCAAAATCAAAGGGCCGCGATATTTAATTGTTTCCGCCGCTGAAGGACGTTTACCCTTTAAGATATCATTTAGATTTATATGAATCCTTCATAATTGTATTGAACGGTTAGAACTTTATTTTTTTACTAGAAAATATTAATAAAAAGGTTTCTTGGCTTTTATCTTGGTTATTACTATATATTCTTGGTTATTAAAATAATAATGATTATTTTAATACCTTTCGTCACGAAAAGTATACATAAACAGATTTAAACAATTTAATTTTAGGCGTTTGTTTACTTATTCTCAATTGCAAGGGACTGTTCTATGTCACGTCAGGCGACAAGAGACAGCCACCAAGCACTTGTACTATTATCAACCTGTGATAATAGCACCATCAGTTATTTAGCAGCACATCGTGTGTGTCCAAGGCAACTGGCAGAAACTGGTTGCGTGTAGGTCTCGGGCTAAAACATTGAACTACCGCAAGCTATATATAAAATAAACATAAAAGAAAACCTTTTTACATATGAAATATAACTTAAAATATGAAAAATAAGTTAGAATATGGGACTTCAAAACTCATAATTCAAGTGACAATAAGTAAAAGAAAGTACACAGAAAAATTCTTTACTTTATGCCATTGCATGTTTGTGTTAAAAATAATAAGTATACCACATAAAGTACAGCAATTTTAATTTCGCGGACCGAACGCTTTGATAACTAATTAACTTTCGAAAAGAAAATAAAATTTTGTTTGCACGAAGTGTATTTTCAGCGCTAACGAACTGTGAAAACAAAATGGGAATTTCGAATATAAAAGTTGCGTTGCGTAGACACTCCGAGCTATACGTTAACGACTGGCAAATGAGAAAATAGAAGCGTTTCCTAGAATAAGTGACTTTTGTTCGTTTAACGTTGGTTCATAATACATTATATAATATATCAAGCCAATATTAAATCTAACGAGCCCTTTAATAAGCTAATGGTTACATGACTATACAACATGTATGATGAACAATAAGTTTTCGGATTTCTAAAAGACACAAACTACGTGTCTTAAGTGTGAAAATCCTATCCCACTAATATTATAAATGCGAAAGTTTGTGAGTACGGATGTATGTTTGATACTCTTTCATGAAAAAACTACTGCACGGATTTGGATGAATAAATGATTTCGAAAAGCTGTTTTCAATAAAAAATATAAGCAAAAAAAAGGATAGACAAGTTATTTACCATACTGCACTGCACTTCATTATGAACTAAATTAATAAAAGAGTTGAACAGAAAAATTAATTATGCTTGCTTCACAAGCATCAAAGATAATTAATAAAGAAAAACTTCCGACCCTCTGGCTTTTTCTCTAAGCTCGAGGTAAAAAATATGAGTTGTATTCATTTATTTCCATTTACTTTTTGAAATGAAACGCACAAAACATGCAATTTTTTTATTAATATAATATATTTTCATTCCTTGGTAATGGGGGGTAGAAATAATGTATAACTTATTTATGTGATATCATATAATATTATATAAAAAGTATAAGAAGTATGTATAATATTTATATTTAAATATTTAGTATATAAGTTTATTATTTATTTATTTATATTTTGTTTGATACTTAAGTTACTAGCTGCACCACCTCCTCAAAGATTCTTTCAGTTTTGCCTAAAGGTTGACTGGGTAAGAATGTGTAATATCACTAAATCCACCTGATGTATTTTTATTGTACGTCAAAGTTCAAATAACCATTTAAAATCCGAACTCAATCAATTTGAAGAGTTTGTTCGAGACTGAAAGCTTTTGCGTGACGATTTAACAAGCGTTGGGACAGCATTCTTGCATCGATAACCTTATGCTCTAAAAGCTTTAATTTTTACATACGACTGTCCTAATATCTGTTTTAATTAGTTTGAAGGATTAATACTTTAAACCACAATCAGTAAGTCAATTGTTAGTTACATGTAGGTACAGGTGGAAAAGTATTTCATTACATTTATTATATCCAACCACTGACACGAAAAGGAGTTTGACGCAAAAAAGCGAAAACGTAGCCACGTACCACCATTGCCAAAAAAGCTTTAAAGATTTCTGAAAAAAAAAATATCTGCTTGATAAACGAGGAACCAATGTGTTAACATGCATTTTAGTCATACATCTAAATTCTCTATTGAATTTCTTTGCAAATGCTCTATAACTACATAATTATGTAGATATCAATTCAATTTATTTACGAGTATTAAAATTAAAAAGGTACGTAAGCTAGGTTTGCTATGTCAGTTCATTTCATATCGGATACTTCATAATTCTCCAAAATTACTTTATTAAATTGTCACAATCACCTTTAGCCTTCGTAATTAACGCTTTAAGCGTATTTATTCATAAATATTTTTGTAACATGATCAATACAAAACATAATAGGTATTCTTAAAACAATATTAAATATTAAAATTATGAATAAAACAGCTTTAATGAGACTGTACTTTTTTCAAAGTCCACTGTCCTGTCATACAATTGTGTGGTTTCCTAATATTTTCATAATATCGTAACGTACCGTGTACGTGCAAAGTATGAAAAAGCTACTTTATGTATTTGATTAAGTACGCTCACCGGCCCCGGCAACAATCCCTGGGTCGGTAGTCGGCAGTCGGCACAGAGTTACGTGTCCCTTGGTAAAAGGATGGCCGTTACATTGGTACGTGACACCCTCTTTTATCACTTACGTGGAATTTGTAATTTCTCACCAGGTCAGCAAACATTCTATCGTGTTAATTTTTTGTGATGTTTTCACCTATCGATAAGACTACTGGTGGGGTTTAGCTTATTGTTGACTATTTGGAAGATTGCGCCATAATGTTGTAATCGCAATTTCAAACTTTTCACATCTCAACTTTTGCAGATCGTCAAAATGTACTTCTAAATTTTTTTTAAAGTTGCCGTGATAGGTACACACTTTTCTTGTTCTCATTATCAGGGAGTGAACAGGAAGAGCGCATGCTGCCGAACTATTTGACTGTATATATATATATATATATATATATATATATATATATATATATATATATATATATATATATATATATATATATATATATATATATATATATATATATTACAGCAGTTACTATAACTAATTAATTAAAAAAATAATACTTTAATATTCGTCTCCAAAAATCTCTCGTATCCCTAAAAAGGGTAAGAAATGTTACGGCTTCATTTCGGTTGAGTGAGTCAATTTTATAAAAAAACTTGCCCACTCTTATTTAAAACTAACTTCTTTGATTACGTATGTGTGTGACAAGCTTAAGAAGCGGAATGAGTTTATTCGTACAAAATACGCAGTAAACAACGAACTAACTTTTTGTAGACGGTAAAATAGGACCCGAGAATTCCACAACTTCCCTGATTTAGAATCAGTGACATTTAAGTTTGTGACCAATCGAAGAGCGCTCTAACTACATTAAATCGTTTGAAACAAACTGTGCGAAATTTGCCAAACAAAAAAATATATCTTGTGTAATCATCATATATATCTAAATAAATAAAAATGAAGTTTATAAAATATATTTATTTATTTTCCAGGTGGAGATTGAGATAATTATCCTGCATACAGAGAGATATTCCTTTAAAGCCATGAGATGATCATAAAAGATCCTTTACTCATTATTTTATATGATTTCCTTTAAATATTTATGATATAAAAACGGGTTGAAAACGTAGTAATAATAAATATTTCCTTTACAAGCATCAAAGGTAGCAATTAGTCTAAAAAGCTACCCGATGTAAAGGAAATTCAATGACGATAAAATCCGGGCTACAGTCAGTGAAATTGTGTTTCATGTTTTGAAATAAAATACATCTTTAAACAAATTATATTATATAAAGCTTAGTCGTGAAAACGAATAAGGCTTACATTAATATTTACTTTTTAAAATTTGTGAGTTTAGTTTTCTTCTAAATAAATTTACTTTCACAGGAATGCTCTGAATATTTTTGCTATTGTATCATATTAGATGAAAATAATATCTTTGTATTTATAAATAATAATTTGTGCTCGCAATTTCAGGTCAAAGTTAAAACTATGCTATGTTAATGGTGAAATAATTCTGAAATTGTTTTAATGCGTTATATAAGTGCCTTATCAATGCATGTAGGGATATCGTTTACCATATTACGAATTGCTGGAGCTGGAGCGATTGTATTGAAAATAAATTCTTATTCATTAAATACATATTCAAGTGCTGAGTACGGTACCTACATTAATAAAAAAATTAAATGTTTTATAATTATAACAATAGTACATAGAATTAAGCCTCTGTTCACTATTTATTCGTGAAGATATAATAAACAGTTTCAATATAAAGACCTCGAGTTACGATACAGACACCAGCAAGATAGCAAGCGAGTTGAGAACTTAAAGCCAGATTTGCATTCATTAATTCGACAGTAGGCAAGGTAAGTTTCTTGACAAGTTACGTATAATTAATTTTCACATGCCGTCTTCTTACCCAACTCGACAACATTATATGATCATTATCTTTGTTTAAAGCATTAAATAACTAAGTGAAAATATGGGTTTAGTTTTAGCAAATATATCTAAATACGTACATACATATAATAACGATCTAAATATTGTAGTTTAATGGCGAAGCTACCACTTTTAGAGTTAATAGCGGCGGGTTCGATTCCCGCATCGAGATAAAAGTATTTATTTCGAATTTAGGTGCCCCTCCGATACATCTTAGACATGCGTGGTAAAACATAAGACGTAAAAGAAAATAATACTATGTTGCATCCAGCGTCTTCTCTGTGTGTCTTCTTTAAATTAGATTGATGTCATGTACAAAACCAGACTGATGATGATGATGATGCTGGTGGTAGCTGTCATCAGTTGTTCTCGAGTATGGTCATTAGACATTAGACGCGGAGCAGGGTTTCTCACTCAGTATTCATGAATTATCCCATCTTAACACAACACACACCTTACTACAGCGGACTTGTCTATGAAACCAGGTATAAAATAGGTCTAAGTTCTAAGTATTTAATTGTATTTAACTTTATTCGAGTTCTGTGTTGTTGCGTCAAAATATACATATACATCTAAATAACACCATGCGTATTTTTCAAAAAAATATAATTGATATTTAAGTTTAGCTACTGAAGGTTTAAGCTTTTCTGACTAATAATAACAGGAAAGTATTATAATAATATTTTTGTGATTGTATTATGATTAAAACATGTTTGTGACAGTGAAAATAAAATATTTTTATATATAACAATATTTATGGCCAGTCTATACATACATATGTAACTTTGGTCTTGGGTAGTTGATGCTTTTAATTTTTCTTAGATGTCACTGTAGCTGAATCAACATTACTGAAACTGAAAAATTAAATAAAATTAAAATTATTTCCTTTACAAAAAACTCATTAAAAAATAATTATTTCCTTTACTTTTTTTAAGATAACATTTTTTCTTGAAATTATTGATAAATTTCTTATTAGGTTTGTATACTAGAGATAAGATACGTTAATAATTTATCTATATGATTTCTAAAAGTATTTGTTAATTAATGTCATACATCATCATTACTATTTTGGAAAACGTAAGTCTTTTATTTGAAATAATGTGAATAAAGCCGTAGACAGCGGTATGCAATAAATTTTAATTACACGCCATCCCCAAATACTCATGAAATGAATGAAGGATAATCATGAAAAATGCATATAGATGGATGAATTTCATACAAATTTTAATACGTTGGTTGGTTGACATAAGTACCAGGTCCCAAAATAAAGATTTTCCTCCTCATTTCATGATACGTTATATTTTTTAAATATGGCATGTTTTTCCCTTTTCTACTCTAACTTTATTTCGAATTTTAGCAAAGTAAAAAATAATACAATTACTAGATTGATGATAATTATATCAAGGAATAGGTACTTTACTGAATTTTATTGTTGAGGAAAAGAAAGACATTTTCTCTTCTTTCTCTTTAGTTTAAAGTAAATTGACATTTCTATTGTGTTTTGTTATTATTCTTGGATCCATCTAGGTGGATATTGAATATCTCTTCTTTTATCTCTCTATCGCAATTGAAAGTACTAACTTTTATTTCATCATTAAAAAATATACATCGTTTATTTTTGTAGATAAATTGTAAAGTTATAAATAGTCAAATTAATAGATAATGGTATTTAGTACTGACCTTACAATTATCTATTATTATATTACTAAACTGTAACCGGGAATAGAAGATTTAGGTTAAACCTAGGTAGGAGGTTAAACCAGAAATCGAGGCGGACCCAAGCTCAGAGCCCAAATATTAGGAGTAACGTGTGGGGGAGATGAATCCCAAAACAGATCGATTAGGGGACATCTGATGAATTACTCATTAAATATTTTTGAAGAAATATGAGGCAAACTGTATTTATCTATTGGAACAAAAGTAATTTCATGTTTATCAATTGTCAACAAAGTTTATTATTCTTGCGTCACAGGTAAGTTCAAAAGAAAACTGACTTATTATTCGACTACCCGTAGGTTTGTTCTCTTGGGAAATCAAAGAACACTAGGAGGTAGTGCAAGTTATTGTTCGCAAAGTAAACTCAAGCTAAGCAAGTTCAGCGCCTGTCGATGACATCGAATAATGAACACTGCTTTCTTAATATAAAAATACAAAGTGAACTCTTATTTTTTATCTTTACTAATATAATACATATTTTTTTAATTGTTTATATGTATATATAATATTTGAAATTAGATTTATATAGAATATACACATATTATATGTAGATATAACATATATGTAGAATATACAAACAAAGTTAATATTTGTTTGTATATTCTACATACGCACACAATCCACGCCGCTGACTTTCGATGAAAGTCAATTCACGACTTGTTGTTCATAAAAATATCAAATAAGGATAAAAAAATTATGATCAAATCAGATCGAATTAGACAAATAATGTTATTTTTCAATGTTATAAAATTGAAGGCACATAAATAAAACATCTCTGGAGAAACGCAAAAGGAATGAAATAGTAAAGCGATACTTGATATTTTACGGCTGTGGCATCTAGGAAATAAAATGTTTTTATTGCTTTCAGGTTACAGCCCTGGATGCTTGATGTAAAAGGGTTGAATTTCTGCGTTTTATACTTTCAGCGCATAAGTTAGTTTGTAAAAGAGTATTTACTCGTAATACATACTATCTTTTGTCCTTTTTTTTAATTGTAAGCTCATCAAAGCCCTTTGAGCAACTCTCTGATATCATAACATAGCCCCCTGAACTCCGAGCTTGTGAATGTTTTTAGAAAATTATGTATGTACGTAAAGAGTCATTTGCATTTAACGGGCAGTGTTCATGTGTGTGCTTGGAATAGATTTATCAGTAATATTTTTATTTGTTCATTACAAATTTAAATTAATTTTAACTTTCTAACTGCATTCACTACAAATTACATTTCTATTAAATTATAATTTAAGCCGTGAATAAAAAACTCTTTTCGTGGGATTCTTTATCTATTTTCTTGGTCGCCGTATAAGATAATCAGCCTCGACGGGAAAGAGCCACGGCCTTCTGACATAATAATCAATCGATGTCAAGGAATACGAATTAATCTATTTTCCTCACATCAATAAGATATTTCGCACACAGTATCGCGAGTAGCAGTAATAGGAAAATGGCAAAATAATTATTCTTTGACTTATTGTTGATTTGTTTTTACTTTTATCGGAATCGGATATCGTGACGTGTATCGTGTGCTGTCAATAATAATCAGTCTGTTATCCACCACCCACCAAGTACAGAGATCGATGCTGTAATTTCAAATTTTTGCGTGGCTCTCAATTTTGAGACAAAGTTGTGAACTCTCTTGTTTATATTTTAAGATTTTTTGTTTATATTCAATATTATATTATATAATGAAATAGATAAATTGTTTCAACTTATAAAGCCATGAAATTTTCACCAAATTAGGTTCAGTAATTTCTACGTTTTAGACTGAATAAACGGATCAATGGACAGACAGATGGACAAAAATTTCAAATCAGAATATTGAAAATTGCCAACGTACAAAGAAGCAAATGAGCTCAAAAAAGATAGTTTAACATTCTATAGACCATTCGAACTGTGTATTCACTTTACATGAATACAATTTTATCCTGTTTAAACAGAAATACAGGAAACGATTAAAACAAATATACGGCTCCAAAACCAATGTTGTTTTAAATTAACAATACACATTTTGTGAGTACGCCTTAGGCTGTTAGAGAATTAAATGAATTGTGCACTGTGTGGCTTCACATAGGTATCATTGCAATCAATACGAGTAGTCGTCAAGTTTCCTTATTTCTTTTTCATTAAATAATTCCATCCTTTCGTCATTCATTATGGGTTAATCGTAAACCATAGGTACTATTTTTTGCATAAATAATTAATTCTCGACCTAAATGGCTAAATGGCGAAGTAACCGCTTTCGTAGTCAATGGTGACGGGTTTAATTCGCACAACTGAATAAATATATACATATATTACCTACAAGTATTATTAATTACTAGATTCTAGAGTTTGGATGAAGGTCCATTACGTCCAGCAATCTGAAGGCTACGTACCCAAGAGTGAAACACTTTGTTTTTAACAGCCTATATATCCTTCCATACTCCAACTCCTGAGCACGGGCCTCTCCATTTCTGGAGGAATGGATGTTAACCATCACGCTTGTCCAATGTGGATTGGCGGGGTTACCAGACTCGGAGAAAATATTTGTAATCCATACATATATTCATTCCGATGAGGGGATCGAATCCGCGACCATTGACTACGCGGGCGGAGGGCCTCGCCATTGAGCCGGTTGTCGTGGGACACTTAAGAGGTGTAAAAATAGCGATGTAATTATAAGTAGAGATGTAAGTTAATATCTTGATTTTTTTATTGTATTAGACATATTTTATTTTTTTTACTTTGCATATACCTGTCATGTTTATTTTTAATAATAAAATTCCAGTAGGCAATACATGATATCACTATTTAGGGATTACGATAGTAGGTATGGTAGTAGTATTTTTCTCACATAAGCAGTATGTATGCAAGAGTTAACCACCCTATTTTAGTAAAATTATTTTAAAAATACTACTTATAGTCGATCAACTCATTTAATCAATATCTGATGTTCTCTATAATGCAGTAAACATAAGTCCTATAAATAATATATTCTTATTTTCGAATTGTCTAGTACACATACACACACACTAAGAATCTGAACAGTCTTCGTAAAGAAACATTTAGAAAAATAAAACCGATAAAAGGAACAATTACAAAAAGTTTCGCCCCTATATATTGTACGGTGCGCAGCAGGCGTGGTCAAGTCCTCTAGCCCTCTTTCATGTTTCCGGTAACAATTTAACTTGTATTTGCAGAAGCTTGTTTCATTTATGGTAACGGCTTTTTAAAATTTTCTGTTTATTTTTTGCTTTCACGTTATCCAAATAATCTCTTTTAAAATATTGTAAATAACATTAATTTTGTTAAAATGAATGCTGGAAATTCGTTTTCTTAACGTTTAAAATATTGTAACTTTCTTATTCATACGTTGTAAGTGTACTGTTTTTGGGATACATATTATTATCATTGCTAATACATCCATAACTGTCAATTGTTGGACTTTGGTGTTTTTCAAAATCAACGGATGTTGGAGTAACCTCACTATATAATTCTGGATAACACAAAGTGAAACTAAAATTCGATAAAATGATAAATGAATATAAAAAAATTAAACATATGGCCCGTCTTTGTTTAACTGTAAGAGATGGAGGGTAAGTTTGTTTTAGGAAAATGTTCGGATAGGGCTTGAGGGGACCCGTAAAGCAAGATTGTTATATACAACCGCAATATATATATACATTCTTTCATTGTAATAAATTTCAAGAAGACAAAAACGAGCGCACTGCCAATCGATGGTTTTTTTTATGGGTTAGGAGGGCAAACGAGGAAGCGTGTCGCCTGATGGAAAGCAATCAACGCCACCCATAGACAACCGCGACATCGCAGAAATCGCGGAATCGTTGCGGCTTTTTAGGTATGTATAGGCTTGTTTTTTGAAGGTTCCAATGTCGTATCGGTTCGGAAAAACCGCCGAGGGCAGATGGTATCATAAAAGGATTATTTTTCAAAGGTTTATGTTCTATTCATATGTTATACTACCGATGCGCGTTGGTGATGTTTTGGTAATATTAAGTTACACGCGAGGTAGTCTCTCTGTAAGTCGGTTAATCAGGAATCTTATCTCTCCGTTGCGTTGCGTAGTGTTAGACGTGCGTAACGGTTGGGGGGCCATGCCCCCCGCGTCTTGTGGTGGCTGTCTGATACGATGCGCGCGCATTTCAACCCCGTATAAAGGTTAGAACATACAGATTGATCCATATAACGGGTCGCTCAGAAGAGTATTAGATTAGTATACATTTCTTTTGTTTTTGGCAAAGTTATTAAAAAATAGCTTTTTACTATTAAAACACGAACATATTAAGAATATGAATGTTATCATTAACTGAAGAATAAGCTATTATAGATGTTATACATGTCAAAATGAACAAATTATTGGTATTGTAAACTAAGTTAGGGAAATAAGAAATGAATATGATAAACCTAAAAAGCATATATTTTAATGTTATTTCATAAAAAAAATAATTTAAATAACTCAATAAATAACTAATAATTACATTAGATTCTTTTGTCTCAAAGCAATATTAATTTTTAAAATAAATTTTAGACTAAAAGTGATATGTAAACTTCCCTTAAACTACTGTGTCCTTGTGTGGTGCCTGTGCATTGGGAAAATCTCGTGTTAGAATCAGTAGCGCAGCGCCACGGCTTACGTCGAAACAAAACGACGTCACGCGTACGCCGCCATTGCCATCTAGCGGCTGAGTCAGCATTCGTCTCACACCTGCCTGTGCTTGCCGCACGACATTTGCCATCGCGCTCACAGACTACTGTCGCGTTTACACCAAAGGAAAGTAAAAATATAACCTCAAAACGTCTGATTGTGAAGTAACTAATCACTTAAATATTGTGGTCTCGTAAATTAAGACGACAGTGACATCAACTATTAACGAGCTCTGACATTGTTGTGACGTGCGTAACTGAGATCTGACTGCAGATTGTTTCAATTTTAATAGTGCTATTCAAGTGATTTTGGCAATATCGAAAGTTTCCAAAGGACATAAAATGTTCATAATTGTGGGCTGTCATCGGGCAGCCCCTAAATTTTGTAGGAATATGTGGTTGTTTATATTATTGAGTGTTATTTATGTAAAAACTTTTGGCGTATTGGGATCCAATAACACTGGAGTTATTTCAAGCAGTGAGTATTTACCTCAATACATTCAATTTAAAAGTAAAAAAGCATTTTAGTTTTGTTTAATAATTTAGAGATATTTACACTAAACTTGAAATAAAACGAATTGATGTATGTAAATAGTTTTTAACATTTGAATGGGTAAAAAAAGTGTATTGTAATCTATTTTTATACCTTCAGTATTCGTTCCCTTCTAAACGTTATTTCCAATATTATTTACGCTAAGAACTGGTTTCTTACGTACATATGCACGTGGTTTGTTACTTGTTTATATCGCCGTATCTTTTTCTTGTTTACCTTATTGCTTGATAATAAATGTTAAATCCCATGTAGGTTTGTTATCGAGATGAGTAAGATAAGCATACAACGCCGTCTTGTCGAAAACAATAGAACTAAATAAAAAATCGTATTCCTTATAATAAATAAATATTTTACTGATATTCTAACCTATTTCAAATTTCATTTTCAATAAAAACATATCCACACATGGTAAAAAAAGGGTTTATAACAAAATTATATTAAAATTCGGTTTTTAGTTATTATTGTATACCATATTATATAAATGATTAATTTCTTAACATTAAATTTCATGTTTTAATCTATTTTCTCGAACAGTTAATTCATTATCGCAATATTTATTTTGATATAATGTAATGCAGAATAGAGCAAGATAGTATTTTAAAAATATTGGAGGAAATACGACGAATAGAGGAGATGTTTGCTTAAATTTGAAATAGTGTGCATTTTTTGTCCGAGAGGATGACGACGATTTTGAAAGACGACTGATAAAAGAAATATACGTTGCGGATGTGGACGGAAGATCGGTAGGGGAAGACCAAGAAGAACATATCTTGACCGAATTGCCGAAATTTTTAAGAAAGGCCAGGTCAATAGTAACCTTAACCGGCGAGCTTGTACGAAGAGAGTGATGAGTGTGGATGAAACAAAGAAAATGTGCCGAAATCACAGCAGATGGAGATCTGGTCCCTGCCTACCCCTACGGGAAACGGGCGTGAAGATATGTGCTGCATATGTATTGCATTGTAATTACGTATTTATTTTTTGAATTCTTGTATAAGTGGTGTGTTTAGTAGTAAACACACCCCCACTCAAAATATGACTGATAAAAATAGAAGAATTGTGTGTATGCCAACTTCTTTTAAAAAATAGATGTTGGATGAGAATGAAAATAAATTTAATGTGGTTTATCTATATTATAGGTTTATGTTGCGTTATGATAGAATACGAATATTATTCTTTTATAGCCATTCGTATAGCATATATTGCATACGTTGCAATTTACTACAAAGAACTCACACGCCACCTATTGTAAAATGGTTGTACCAATTCAAAAACCTTCCCGAACGTGCGAGCAAAAACTAAAGTTTGTCACAATTTAATGAATGGTTTAAGAATAAAGTGTATGTACATATACGTGACAAAACAAACATACGTTTTTATATATAATAATACATTTTATTTTTGTCGTTAGTTGAGAACAGAGTGACCCTTGTTTGTTTGCGACATATTAATTGAGATTTTTTTAAGTCAAGGATTGATAGCTCTTTCGACTTTAAAGCTTTTTAATGTGGGGTTTCTTTTACAGTAAAGAGGTGTGTGTTATTTGATTACGTTTTTTGAATTTTATGTATTAAATTAAAAATAAGAGACTTCAAATTCAGATGTGGCTTAGTGTTACTTAGTTCCTTGCAATTTGACGGACAACTAATCCTAAATTAAGTATTAAATAGGATAGGAGAATAGGCGTTGGCAATTTACGAATAAATTAATGATAAAGGTTTGAAATACCAATACTTCGGACATTAGTTTTTGAGTCTAACTTTACGTAATTGAAATGATATGCACTATTTAGTCGTTGTATGGGATGTACAGGAGTTAAGAAACAAAATTTAATATTATGTGCATTAAACGAACTAGATTACGACAACTTAACCGGGTTTTAGGTAAGATGTTGGTCTTGATTTAATTTTAATTAAATTCTTTTTTCATCTAAGTAATACTTTCATCAAGTCTTTGAGATAACGATAAATCATAGATAATAAAAGGTAATATTTAACTAAAAATAACAATTTTACTGCCTTTTACGTCTTCAAATTTACAATTTAGACAAAGCATAGATCAAAAACATAAAAGATTCCTTCCATGCATGCGTTGGCTCTACATAACCGCAGTAATAAGCAAATGTTTCCTTGCGTGAAAGATGAATGATGTTTAAGAGTGGATTAATATGCTGTGTAGCTGAGTTATATGCTGTGTAGAGTTCGGTGATTCCCGGTGTAGAATAGTATTAATTCATCCTTTTCTGTGAATATCATACGAAGCGATTAATAGGGTAGATTCCAGTAGATGAGCAGCAGTCTGAGGGATAGAAACTAATCTGCAAGCATCATACATGATCTACAGGCCAATTTCCAGCTGTGTAGCCTGTGGCAGCCGTTATGGTTGCATTAATTTATTGATTGATAGTAAGTAATATTATTATTTTCATAAGAAAAAAATGTAATAGGTACATGTTTTTTTATGGGATACTAAGGGGAACGAGCAGGCGTGTAACCTTATGAAAAGCAATCAATGCCGCCCATAGTCATCCGCATTGTCATAGGTATTGCAGAAGCGTTGTCAGCCCTAAGAAATGTATAGGTTTGTTTTTTGAAAGTTCCCATGTCGTATCGGCTTGGAAACACCGCTGGAGGTAGCTGGTTCGATAGGGTAGTGGTGCGTGGAAATAAGTTTCCGGAAATACGCATCGTACTGGATCGCCATTCATCCCGATAGTAGAGATGATACTTTTTTTTGTGGCGAGTGTGGTAGTGGAATTCAGCGGCCGGAATTATTCAAAGAAAAATTCCTCGGAGCACTCCCTATGATAAAATCGATTAAAGATGCTGAGAGATGAGATATCCCTCCGCAGTGCTACAGAATCTAGCTGTTCGGTGAGATTTTGTTCATCGACAATTCGAATAGCCCGACGTTGTATGTTGACATGTCGCAATAATTTGAAAATAAATGTTTTACAGCCATAAACGCTAATAGTTCCTGTATTGTAGATGCTAATTACAATATGCATGTGACAAGTACAATCCACTTGACTCTGAATAGATAGGTAGGTACCTATTGACCATACAAAAACGTAACTCAATGCGGGAATTGAATTTGAAGTTCAGTTGGTATCAACTGAACTTGGAGTAAGTATGGTTTGCTAATTGGTATTCTCTAATATATATGTATATGTTTAATATGTATTTCCTATGGGAAATGGAATAGGGTAGTATGCTACTTGTTACTGAAGATGCATGCTGTAAAATGGTTAACTCCAAGCTTTTTCTCATTGATTATTGGGAATCCCCTTATAATGAGTTTCACATAGTTTATTATTTTGATATCGATATAAAATAAGTTTGTTAAAAAAAGGTGAAAGTTGAATATTAATGTAAATTGAGATGGTAAGTAAAAGTCTTCAAAAAAAGGCGTCGGAGTTGATGCAAGGAATAGCGTGGTAAGACTCACCGGAGAAGTGCAAAGGGTTGATTGACGGTCAATATATTAATTATGTTAGCAATATTAAAAATAACGAAATATTTAAAATTACAAAAACGTAATTATAAGAATTTATTTTGAAGATTAGAAGTGACGAATAGCTAACGAATTAGGTGTAGCCGCTGAAGGTTATTAGTCACCGATTGAATCAAATGAGATTGGCCGGCTGATATAACGTATTAGATCACAACAATCAGTCGGTCTCGAATCTCAATATCGACACCAATATAAATATCGTTTGAGCGGCATTTATACAATCATAAATGCTGATTTATTATTCCGTTTTTTTTTTCATAATTTTATTTGCACGAAGTTTTAAATTGAGTATCATCATAACTATAATATACATCATTACTTTCGATTTTAAACGTGTCTAAATTTTACATTCGAAATCGAAATTATTATTTTTATATTAACATATTTCTCTAAAAAAATACTGTTAATTACTACTATTCAATTAGGAAAAATAGATCATAAAAATTGTGATAAGAAAAAAATTGGCCTTTAAAGTTGGCTTCCTGCCACAAATATTGAACTTTGTAACTATTTCCGGAAAATTTACAGTCTGAAGTCACTTACGGTTGTTTGTGACTCTATTTATGTCTTGGCACAGAAAAGGAACAACGTTTATGCATATTACAACGATGTTGTGGTGTACCAAGTGCATCATTTTCAGGTATCTATTATATTTTGAGACTAGTATGACGGTGAAGTACAAACAACATATTTAAAAATAAATATAATTGCGAAATATTCTAGTTACGATATCGGAATGTCTTTATATGAGAGAAATATTTTCATATACATAATGGTTACACACAACAACAGATATAATATTTATTCTCTAATTTTGGGTGAGCAAACATAAATTTTTCGCCATAACTGACAAGGAGAGTGAGAGCAACTATTGCTTTTACATACATACATACATACATATAGTCACGCCCGTCTCCCTGTAGGGTTAGGCAGAGACTACATATCTTCATACGCTACGTTCCCGAAATACCCTCCCTGCTTCCTTTATCTCATACTCATCTTTCTTTTCATCCATTCTTCCTCCCGCATTTATCGAAGCGAAACGGCTATCCGTTCGTCGCTTTTCGCCCTCGTGGGAATCAGGACGTGACGGGTGCCGAACCACGTCGCCGTCATAAAGACTTTTTTTAAAAAGACGACTAGTACTGCCTATATATAATACTAGAATTCTTACTAAGCTTATGTTTGTGCTAGGAAATGATCCACATATATAGTCCAATACAGGATACGAACGAACTCTGCTATTGCTGATTTGTCTGATTCTCGGTATACGATAGAGTAACTCTATTTCTTTCCGTGTACTACGGGTATCGTACGAGATTATTATGGGAGTAGTAAAAATCAATATGCTACCCCCAACATACCCGCCAAGCGCACACCTTACGGCAACACCGGATGCTTTGACGAAGACCAATGGGTAATAGACTGTTACGATTGTATTGATGAATTTATTAAAAATCTTCTAGGTTCGGGCAAAAATCTAACCATGTTGATACTTTATAGTACCTACTGTAAAGTTCTTACACATAGTGTTAATTCAACATTGTTATTATCTAACCGAGAACATTGAGGAAAGTCCATAAATGTAGACCGTCTCAATTTTGGCATACCGCAGCTGACGCGACGCTCATAAAAGTCTCCTAGATGAAAAGAGCACAATCGCATTGAAGATATAAAACGGGCTTTTGTCCGATGAAAGCGTCATTATGTGTAAAATGAAAACGTATAGCTAGTCTTAAACTTTTCACGTTGAACGTTATTTGATAGAATCGCTTGGCTTCCAACTTTTTTCAATGGATTTAAGAAATCAGATCATTTCTTTCAACAACTTCAAACTGCAATTATATTTGTCAACTACTGGAAATGGGCTTCCCTCAAAATTTAGGGATGATTCCGTAATCTCCAAGCTTGGCAGGCGGATTAGTGATCGAAGAATCTCCTGGCCACCGAAAGAAAAATCATGCGAAAGATCCTCGGGCCAAAACGTGCCTACGTTTTGGCCCGATGGAAGCTGGGGAGTCCTACATAATGCCGAAATGTAGGAGGTTGTGACCAATCCCAACATAATCGGAGAGACAAAGGCGAATAGACTTCGTTGGCTCGGTCACCTGGAGAGGATGAAACAGGATCGTGCAGCCAGAAGGGTATACATGACAATACGATCAGGTCGACGTCCGATCGGTCTCCCAAGATACCAATGAAGCGATGCATGGTTCGCTGATCTTAGCGAGCTTCAGCCAAGCAATTGGCGCGAGGCAGCCCGACATTGTGACATGTGGCGAGTTCTCGTATCAGAGGCTAAGATACACTTTGAGTTGTGTCGGCGAAGGAAGTTAGTAGTAAGTACGTAAGTTAGAATGGTTTTTATTATTCCATTAGCAGCTGCCCACCTACTGTTATTTGCGCCTATCGTCCCCTCGAACGACTACCCCACGGTAAAAAGGTACCATAAAATTCCGTATTCATAAAATCACACAGCAAGCAAGCAAAACGACAATAACTAATCTAAAACTCCACTCCCTTTGTCTACCATTCTCTGGTGTACTTAACTTATGCTTAATGAAGAAGAAGTAAAATTTAAGATGTTTTACGTGAAAAATTTTATCAAGAATAAAGTTTTATAGAAGAACAAATAAAAATAAAGTCGGACAGTTTGCGTGGAACTACGATTCAAGGTATCAATTCGTCATAATCATCTGAGGCTCTACAGGAGCGGGAGGGCCTTGGTCTTGTCAAGTAATTATTTCTATATCATTCTTTATGCTTTTCAACTCACAATCTCTGCTTCATAATGTCAATTTAATTAAGGATGAAGAATATTCTAATTGAAGAATAAACATTTTGAGCTGTGGGAGTATTTAAGTACTTACTTTGTTTCTTATGTGGACAGTCAAAACCGTCACTTAGCTAAGATTCGCGACAAGCAAACAGAAATGTGTGTTTATTATCGGAAAAAATGGATTTACGGGGAATTTCAACCAAATCTTACTGAAAAAATGGCCGTCAGCAACTCTCCACATAGTAATGGATTTCCGCAAAGTAACACCTGACTCCATTAATCACTCGTTTCTTAATATAGGGACTTGGAGTATACAGATTTTTTTTAATTAGAAGGCACACTATTGGCCTCGTCTTCCCTTTAACTTTAAACAAAGTAATGAAGCTTACTTTTTTATCCTAGTTTAGTCTCAAATGTTTTTTCTCAAATACTGGCAATGCGTTTAAATTCTCTTCAGTCGATTAACTATCAAGTAACTCGTTTTATAGTTTGCTATGCTACGGATGTGTTAACGTCGAAATATTCTTCATGAAAACTCAAAAACTGAATCAAAATCAGTTCAGTAGCTTTTCGCTCGTAAAGATAAATAGTAACTATTGAAATAGTCAGTATTCAGTATTGATTGTCACGCGTTTAATCAAGATTACAAGTAATTTTAGTTCTTTTTTATTAATTAAATAGCTTTTGACTATTTTTTAAAATCTCTTTGATCCCTAAAATATAACTGTATCACGACTATTCAACACACATATCTTTTCATTTATAATTGAAGAACAGTTAACCTTTGAATTCAACCACGATATGTTTGTAGTTGAATCTCGTGCAATTTCTAACATACTTTATCGAAGTCTCTAGACATTATTACCTTTCAGAGCACCGACCCCACATTTTGGTCGTTCAGTATTCTGCGAAGGTTTCATAGTTTAGTATTGAAATATTTAAACTTCGCCACCCGTACTCTACTCTCCCTAGTCACGGCGATATGAAACTTAAATTATCTATTTTAAGTATTGGAAGTTTTTATTTTACTGCGGACTTGTACATATACAGCATAAGCATGATATTTTATTATAAACTAGCTGACCCGGCAAACTTAGCTGAACGATAATTGCAGAATGTTTTAACTCCAGTAAAAAATGTGGTCAAAACTTAACAGGAACAAAAAGAAAATGTAGTCAATAAAAAAAAAGAAAAAAAAATCATTCACTTTTGAATTTAATTTGATTTTTGAACGACTTTTTAAATTTAATTGATTTCTGAACGACGGGACGAACATCAAATATTTGACAGGTAGGGATAGTTTCTAAGGAAAAACGAAATTGTTGCTTTTACTATATTCTTAATATTTTTATCAAATTTACTCACCATTTAAACTTTCCCTGGACTTCCAAAAATAATTCAAAATCAAAATTAGCCAAATCGGTCCAGCCGTTCTCGAGTTTTAGCGAGATTAACGAACAGCAATTGATTTTTTTATACATATATAGATTTAAATACAATGTAGGCGTACTATTTTCTCTAGTTTTATGCTACTAGTCCTATCAGTTCTTTTTATACAAATCAACGGAAAATGTAATAATTTATAGGTTACAATTTTGACTAACGACCAAGTGTGCCGCTGGTGGAAGCCGGTCGAGCGCAAACACAGCAGAATCACCTTCCATCTTGCACAGATGTCTCGTCATGCATGAATATGTGTTGGGTGGTAGGTCGAGAACCTAGAACGTCCTCGTGTCACCACTGTGGCGTAGATATCGCGGACACGGCACGATAGGTATATCTACGAGGATTGCCCAATATGGGCGTCCAGGCTGGACCCGTCGCTGCCGGCTTTCATCGAAGCCATGCGATTGGTGATCATCGTCATCTGCGAGCCATTAGTGACGAAGAGGCCTGGCAAGTGGTCGAAATCATGACTGATCTAACTTGATAGGCTGATGTTAAACTTTACGATTTTTTTAATATTTTATGACATACATTTTTAATAAAGATTTTAATTTGGGTTACTCTTTTCTGTGTTGTTCTTTCAAACTCCAATATGGAATCAATTGATAATATAAGTTTATCACGTTTGAGGGAGAAGAAGTAATTACTTCATTTATATGTTCCTTATTGATTATCAAAAGTAGAAAATGTCCGTTAATCCCTTCTTTTAATTATAAATAATGTAATATAATACTATTATGTAGATATATCTTGAACATAAATGCTAAAAATATATCGACATAATAGTAACAGTAAGACATTATTATATAATCCTGTATAAGAACGAACGACTGAGCTGATACACATACACACCAAAAGAGTTCTTAAGAAACGTTCGTGAGATATTAAAATCTCAATACAAACAATCTTAAGGGTAGAAATAGATTCGTATGAATATGTAATAAGCAATCTTTTGGATATTGTATATATTTTCGTTTCCTTTTTTTGTATGTTTAGTGTTCAGTGAAGAAAGACGTCATGTCAAGTACAATTTGACATTTAGCGATGACCTCGATCGCCTATTGGGACGTTGTACTTAAGCTTGCTTTCACCGGTCTATGGATATCGACAGACAGTTGATCGATATAGGCGAGTAAGACCAGGAGTACTGAGTAGCATATCGGTAATGCATACGATTGTAGTTTCTTTAGAATTTAATATAAGTTCCAATTTCCTCCACAAATTCTTCTTCACATAGCCCGTTTTTACGGCAATGGACAAATGCTATCGAGCGTGCATTAATTGCAAGCAGTCTGAGTATTGGAGCGGATTGGGTTTGAATTTAAGTTCATTTATATTTTTATCTTTGAGTAGATTGCTATTCTTTGATATTTTATTTGCCTGTCTCGGAACAATATAAACTTTTAAAATGTTCCAATTTGGTTCTAAAAGTATTTGATATCAAGGGATTTTCACGTCAACTGTATATTTTCTTTGAATAAAGGCTGTTTGCTTTTAATAAAGGCGGATGGAATGAAAAAAGCTTAGACATTATAACGTTGGAAAACGCGGCTCAGAATTAACAACAATAGAAGTATTTATGTAAGGAAGCTGCTTTTCTTGTATTCTGATTTATTCGTCTCTTTCAATATAAACATAAGGTGCAGTGAAATGGTAAATGTGAACATTGGGTAAATCCTTATATTGGATATTAAGCATTTATAAAAACTGCTTTATTGTTAAAATGAAATCATATTATGAGGATGTTCTTACAACTATTTTTGCGTTATTAACTGAAACATTATAGTAAAATATATTTTCTTCTTTACCCATTTTTTATATAACCCATATATCTAACCCAGTGCTGAGCACAGCAAGGACATAGGAAGACCCAATGTCTTCCTATTTCTGGGGAAGACTTTAGATTTGGAATAAATACCAATAGGTCATTCATATTTTTATCCTTATGCAGGAATTGAACCCGCAATTATTGACTAATCACTGAACAAATTAGATCTTCATTGCATAAAACAATATATAAGAGTGAGAAGAATATGATACTTATTAATCATTTTCTTCTCGTTGAAGTACGATGACAAAATTTATGGATAGCGATGAGTCTTCACATTTGCCCGGTGCCGTAAAATCCTTCCTTTTGTGATAATAGCGCAGGTAGAGATGTAATTGTTAGAGTATGAATATGGGTTCTACCTTTTATATTACGTCTCCTAAGCTGGACAATTCCGTTTATGACTATTGTGTGCTACTGTGGTCGTCCAGTGGTCGGTCGCCATTCAAACGTAATTTATAAAAAATATATTTTATGTTATCTTTCTGTACTTCTTTTCCATATGAACTTTAACTGCGCTAAATCTCACACTCCTTTTTGTGCGCCTCCTTTTGTACGGCAAATATGTCTTTTCAATATTTTTTACTTCGCATAAATGAAATTATATTTATTAAACAAAATAAAACAATTTAATTTATAGATTGGCCGTTGATTTGTTTATATGGTTTTCTATAAAGCAACGAATATAGTTTGAAAGAAATGGGGTCAACTCTTTCTTAGTTTCCTATTGGCAAGCACGTATATTTATTTTCCAACAAATTATTACTCTCTCTAACAAACAAACTTTAACAAACTCTAACTCTTTATATCATATAATAAATTTTGTATCATATTGAACGGTGTATTTTTATCATTAACGTTGATCTACTTTATAATATTTTTGTCTAAATCGGTCCAGCACAAATAGCCAAAAATAATGCCAAATACATACACAAACTGACAAAAAATCATTTTTTTTTTGTTGTGGCCTTTATATCCTTAACTGTGTATTTATATACATAAAGTACATTAGATTTATGAGGATGTTTCGTTTTGATATATGGTCTAGATTATATTACTCGAAATGTCTTCCGAAAGAAGTATCCAAAATATAAATTAAATTTTAACTTTCTTAATGAACATGGAATATGATACTCCGATGAAGATAAATCTTCGTCTTTAATAGTAGCGAGGTCAGTAAAGTCAACAAAAGCCTTGAAAACCGTAAAATTAACTTTTCTCATAAAATGTCGGATGTCGTAAAACGTTAGATACCTAGTCAAAATTTTAATTACCGGAACAAATTTAATTTAACCACCCACGCTTTCGTTACTCTACTAGAATATTTAGTTTATTCTTTATGGCTTTTCGAACTCTTAGTTAACTAACGTAAATATGAAGGTGAATATAACTTGTACAATTAGGTTTCAAGATTCTTAGAAATTAGACGCATGTATTAATTTTATTCAATACACAAAGTTAAAATCGGTACACAAGATAACAAGTAAAATGACTGATTGGGATAATAACGACTTCAATATGAATAGAATAAACACAATCAAACAGCCGGAACAGTCCACCCATGGTCATTAGTTTCCCTCAAAATTGTGAGTTGTTACCGTAATCCCCATCCCCACGTTTGGTGAGAGGAACAACTAAGATTTTTGTTTTGTTCCAGTATATCGTGAAATTGTTTTGGTTTATCTTCTTGATGATTTTGGGTAAACCAACGTTTAGTACATCCACCCTTACTGCTTCCCTGCAATTTTATACAAAATAATTCGTGAATAATGGTCAAAAATATATAAGTACCTGCTTAATTTATTTTAGTCGAAATATTATATAACAGTTAAAACGAAAGAAAAATAACTTTTACTACAACTACTGCATGACAATATTTATTTTTTATTCTAGTGCTTTCATGAATCGAGGTATAATTTTTAAATTATTAATTTGTTTATTGAGTGATAGAACAAATGATAAACATAAATATCATCGACTTTAAAGTCCAAGAGTTGGAACGTTTAACGTGACAGTTTAGTTTAGCGTAAGACGTACGCCATCGAAAAATTCAGATTTAAAAGCAGTAGGAATGCAGACATTCTGTAAATGAGCAACTAACGAGAATAGTTAAACAGACCTGTAATTTACATACAAATTGGCTCCGGGAGGGATAAACGCTCCATTTGTATTCAACCACAGGGTCCCAGCTTAGTAGCTGAAGATATTTATCCAGTTTCGGATTTGAATCCGCCTCAGGATCATCTGCTTATCGATTTTACATCTTGAAGTCCTTGAATTGAGTCTGTATGCACAAGAGGATGTTTCATTTTAATTTTTGTTATATAATTATTTATATTAAATTATTTTTACAATTTTGTGAAGTATAAATGCTTATTGATTACACTACTTACTAATATTGCTTCTTGCTTCAATTGAAGCTTTGCTTCAATTTTTTCCTTTTTATCTTATATACGTACATATAAACGTAGTGTGCCTAAGTTTAATTTATTATAAGTATCAATCTCTTTGATGAGTATCAATGTCTTCCTGATGCTCGCTATTAGCTGGACTCAAAAAATGACCAATGACGAGGTTCTCGGACAAGTCAAGTAAAAACTTGAACTTTTGCAGACCGTCAAGGGTAGAAAAGTTCTTTACCTGGGTCATATCATGAGACATGAAAGGTACAAGTTGCTGCAACTGATCATGGTCGGAAAATTCGCGGGCAAAAGACAAGTTGGTCGAAGAAGGAAGTCTTGGCTACGTAATATCAGGTAGTAGACCTCGCGACTGCTGCACCTCGCGAAGGAGTAGGAGAGTTGTACTGAATTGGCTGCAAACCTTCGCAAGACGGAGAGGCACTCATAGAAGAAGATTACAACGTCTTTGATTTAGTCTATATTAAAAGTATATAAAGAAGTCATTAACTTTTTTATTATTTTTTGAGAAAATGAAAGCAAATTTTTGTTATAACATTTAAATTCTAAAATATAAAACATCGCAAGCGACGTTACGGGGAACATCTCTTTTGTAAATAACAATTACGAACTGTGTTCGCTTTTGTTCAGCAGAAATTTAGCTAACTCAACTTTTTTTAACCTATACTTGGACTTTTTTTAACCTATACTTGGACTTTTTTTAACCTATACTTGGACTTTTTTTACACTTTACCAACTTGACTTCAAAATTGCCTGCATATTGTTAATTATACAAAACAGTTCTAACCGTTTTCAATCGAAAGTGATAATCACGAATTTCCTGTTGTACAAGTCAGGCAGTCATAATGTACGCTCTTACTCTTATAAACTTACGTATAACTAGGTAGTTTCAATGAAATTTTTTTTTAAATATTTAAAAATAAATTTTTTTTTAGCTTCTCGAAAACAGGGTTATTGTTGTTCGACAATGTCTTATTATAATTGTTTCTCATATCGCACTATCTATTTATTTCCGTTCATTATTTTCATATAGGTTTTAAATGTAATTAATATTAACATATATTTTAATAAACGTATGGTTTGGGTTAGAACAAAATGTTTTATTTTATATACATATGTATATAATATGCTATATTTTATAATTCATATTTGTCAACTTCTTTTAATAAAATTTTGCTAATTTTACGAAATAATTTTATTTCAATAATTATTTAAGGGATTTTATGTGATCATATTCGATTGTCTTGTTATTTTATTTTTTACGCTGACTTAATTAACAGTTTGTATGTAGGAGTCGAGTGAGGATGCTTCAAACAAATTGGATGTCATTACGATCGTATACAGCCCATCAACAGACATGACAAGTTCCACTGATACGAGAGGTCTTCACATAATTGTATTGAAATTTAATTAGTTCGCCGTTCACTTACAATACTCTCTATCAATTTACTCCGTCATTCAATTATGTATATAATATGAAATGAGTTATAGTATCTCAACATTAGGAAATAAGATTATGTATTACGGAGGAGGGTAATGGTTTATAGTTATATTAATTAAATACGTCTTGTTGTTCACAATTGATTTCTAATTTAAAAGTAACTTTGACGTGTACTGTCAGAGGGGGGAGGGTGTCGTACGGAGCGCGGTAGCTAAGCTACCACTCAGACGCCGGTTTTCTGCGAGAGTGTGGTACTTTCCCGGTTGAGCCAGCCTATTCATGCTACAGACAAATATTATGCCATTCTTGACAAAGTCACGTCTGTAGCGTGGCTCTACCACTATCAATGTCATCAATGAGGAAGTAAGATCAAATCTGAAATCTCGACTTATTAATTCAACTCATTAACAACAACTTTATGTAAAAATTAACGAAGGAAAACGTCATGATGACACATGTATGCTGAATAAAAGATTCGTAAGTATGTGATGTCTGTGATATTTTTTAAAACGAGTAAACCTTTGTGCTTAGTATTGACACCATAGGCAAAGTAACCCACTTTTCTTCTATTAAGTGTTTCACTTTGCATAAATATAATTAAATATTTATCTATAAATTCTTTGCCGAACTCTTTTAAAACATAATGTTTTTATATTGAGAAAATAGAACATAATGAAGGGTAAAAAACTTATTCGTATATTGGAGTTCTATTATAGATAAATCATTCCAAAATACGACTCTTCCCTACGTGGCAATTGAATCTAACTTTCCGAATACATATTACTGTATAAATCAAACTTCCAGAGACAGTCCCTAAGCTGTATTTACCGTTCCTTTCGTCATATCCATTACATAATTGACTTATAACGGGCTGTTAACACGCGTGCTATACATTGAATTGTATTATATTGTTCACATATTATGGGAAAAGTTATGATATAAGCGAAGTTTTGTGCGGCTATTTCTTTTTAGGCTGAATATATCGACAGTGTTTGTAGGAATTTTTTGCCTTTTATGGCAAGGGAAAACTTTCGGTTGAAAGGTCTTTAGTTTTGTTGGATGAAATATTGATTTATTTGTTAGTGTATTGGAACGTTGATTGAGTTCATATTGATGACTTGTAATTTATATGTATATCTAATACACTATTAATAGGAATCGCTTGTAGAAAATAGTTTTGTTATCTTTTTTAATGGAGTCAGGCGTTACTTTGCGGAAATCCATAACTATGTGGACAGTCAAAAGTTTTAATTAGTTAAGATCCACGACAAGCAAAATAATAACAGAAAATTAATAATATGTGTTTTTCTGCTGGATGAAGTGGATTTATTTGGAACTTAAACCAGCGGATATTTTTGAGTTGTCAGATAACAAAACTATGTTTGTTATCTGACAACTCAGAAATAAACAAACGGTTTGGGGAACGACACCGCGAGCATTCCTTAATTGAAGTCTGTTTGATTTCAAGATCGGTTAATATGAATTCGGTTGAACTTGACTGACATGCATTCTATAATATTTTACGTAGGGAAATACCCAGCTACAAAAAATACAAACATTTTGTATTTACCATAAAAGGTTTATAGTATCGATAGAGATTTATTGATCCCATGGACACAGTAAGGCTTTCATAAGTACTATGATTACATATATGAAATATTTACTTATTCGAATTTGAAAATGAAAAGTTACAGTTTTCAGACATTTTCAAGGTTAACCGTGGCCATTTGGAAAATATCCTATTTCCGCATGGAAATTTTGCAAAACTTTTTTTGTCGATGAGTACACAGTACAGTCAAAAACGGTTCATAGACCTTTTCATTTTAAATGCATATAGTTTTTAATAGCATTTCGGATTGATTCATTTGTGTAACAACAAAACGAATGGACGGAATTTAATATTCCTCCCTCGACAAAGAGCGACAGAGCATTTTGTTTTATTCTGTTTGAATAAGTCTTTATACTTTATCACTGGTAACTTAAATTACATTATATTATCTGGAGTATAACCAGCGAACACGTTATTACATAATATGTAATAAATATATGTGTTTTTTTGGATTTTCAGATTTAGAAGTTTTGTTGGGCTGTCTATAAATTTTACGTATAATAAAAGTTCCAAAACAATAATTTTAAATTTCTCTTATTGTTCAATGTACAATACACATTGTAGTATACACAAATTAGTAGCAATCTTTTCTGAATGAATTTAGAAAGCGATGATTTACGCACTAATATCACACATATACTTTTTTCTTTGCCATCATGGAGAAATATCACGTATCATTTACCGATTAGAGATTTTGAGGAATTTTTCGGAGTGAATCCTGCCGCTGAAATTTATGTACGATGATACGAGATTGGGACCAAATTAGTGCAATACCTACATTGTTTCAGATGTCTATGGGTAGAGTTAATTGGTTATCATTAGGCTACACACTGGCTCGTTTGCCTTCTTATCTCATAAAAATAATTAAACCGTGTTCTAATAAGTATGTTAGTTGAAGTATCAACATGTAGTGAAAAAGTGAGTCATTTTTTGTTTTTGTTTCAGATGTTTGTTCACTGAAGCAGTTTCGTTGCACAAATAGTAAATGTATACCGCTGTCGTGGGTATGTGAAGGTGACAACGATTGTGGCGATAACTCGGATGAAGATATAGAGGAATGTAAAAAAGGTGAGTTATAATTATAAAATGATCTTAACGTATTCTTCCGATTTGGGTTCCGTTTAAGGTTTATGAAACTGCGTTTTTGTTCCATCGTCGTATAAAACGCCTCTTTTTTTACAAACTACCAAAATCTACGAAAAAAACTATACTTTTCTTGAAGGTTTGCTGGTATTTCATGTCTATGTGTAGACCTGTATGTGCATTTATTTCATTGTGACATTTTCTAGGTTCTTGTAAAGTACAGTAAAAATATTGACGCTGTTCTTCAAAGAAGCATCACCATGAGGGAGACTGATAATATATGCAGCATTTCATGAAATCATTACAAAAACAAGTGGCTTAGTATTTTTTAACGACCAAGTATCGTCTGATGGAGTGTAATCAACCGGTGGCTTTGTATTAAATTCGAGAAACAAAAATTTACATATGACTGAATTTCGATGTATCGTCTAAGACACAATGGACACTATAAATTCACTTATGGATACTGACTTGATGAATAATTAACCTCTTAGGCCACGATGCGCCACTATAGGGGTTTTCGCAGATGTCTTATTTCTGTCGCTTCTGAACTTTTGTGAATATCTTCTTGCTGAACAACGCGCCATATACTGTCTGTAGCGGATGTCAGCTTCTTGAATGGTGCGCCACTATAGTGGGGCACTCTAGAACACTCGTTCACTGTTTAAATTAAATAATATTTTTTTTATATTGTTTTATACTTGTTTTGCCTTCACATCTGCCGTACAGAGAAATGGCCTAGTACAAAAATCAACCGTGTCTAAGATGTTAAATAAATTTTAGATCGAACTGCTGTGTAATACTTTGCTCCGGTCGTGGGTCTCGGCTGGTCGAGTCGGATAATTACTAAGCGAAGCAACCGATTGTAAATATAATTATATTAATAATTTTATTCAGTTTCCAATTTGTTCATTGTTCTATTTCATTTTATTAAGTAAAAGCGGCGATAGAAAATCAATTTAAAACTCATGTCCATTAAATGGAACCAATAACAGTTCATCATTCGAGGTTAAAATACCTACTGTATCTCTTTGAGCGGCCGCCAATAAAGGCGTCTCGTATTGGCTGCCCATTAATATTTATTGGAGGAAATGGCTTTCGCAATTTGATGGCATGTTTCTAATTTAACAAGAATTTTGCCCTTTAAAGATCGCGTAATTACTTACAATGTAGATAACTTTCAAACAATACAATCAATTTATTAGTACTATGTTATGAAAATTTTATGGTTTGTAAATTAAAGAGATTAAGGACATAACAGCAACATCATAAACTTGTATTTAATTACTTTTTAATTGGGATAAAAACAGCAGACCAAAACTTGTCGAGATACATCGTAGTGTAAGGTGCAACCAATTACATTATCCAAAGTAAAACTATAAATATAAAAATGGTAACATGCAACAGTGTACATGCTATATATAAACTTATAAACTGGCTGTGTTTATAATATATAAACTTGACATTAATGTGTAGAAATTGACATGATAAAATATTATTAAAGTTTAAATTTAGAAGCAGAAATCGAAATTTTTGGTACTAAATTTTAAAGATATCGGTCTGCAATTTGTTATTACAAGTGAATATGTTTTTAAAATCGTTAAATATTAATGAATGTTATAAGCATGAATTGTAAATTAAATACACCACAACTTTATAGCAGGTACGAGAAGGTAGGTATAAAACTTTTATATTATATTACTTCTTTTTAAAGTAGTGTAGACGTGCCTGCCGTTCTGATTACGGCGACACACGGGATCTTTTAGGGGATTTTATCTTCTATGTAATGAGATTTTTTCAAGTGAAATTAATTTATTTTTCTATTCACTGTACATTTATATCCTATACATACTTTATTTACACTTTATCAATTTACATATTTACATTTTATATCTCAATTACTTATGCCGGACGGGTGACATGTCTGTCTAAAGACGTCAATCAAACTAATCTTTTTGTTTTTATAAAACAATTTATTTCTTTTTATTTTAAAATTACGAATTTTATAAGGAGTAATATAATATAAAAAGTTTTAATATATTCAAATAAAAATACTACAGTACGTACATACATAGCTTCTCAACGTATTTAATTTTTCCCAACAGACGATCCATTAATCAAGAGACTCGAATCCACACATTTTATAAGCCTTATGGTGTTTGGCCTTACCAGTCTTCTAGATAATTGATCTAGTATACAATAATGATATACAAAAATAATTTACACTATTTCTACGAAACCATAAAATATTAACATTGAATATATTTAAGGGTGATACAAGATTATCTTATCTATTAGCTTATTAACCATTAACGAAAGACCACACTCGACGCACGTAAATATAATATTTGTTATACCTTATCGTATATACGAATAAGTCATGGCGCTTTTCAACATGTCGGCTCATGAAATATTTTTTTAAATTAATATAAATATCATTGGATCATTATTTTTTTTGTAAATTCTAATTAATTTTTTACCACTTTTAAGATATAAATATACTTCCTCCTTGGCTTCCGGATATGATAGTTCGAAATTAGGTTTGGCTGGTAGATAAAATTTTATGTTTTACTATCATTTTTATAAAAATTATATTTTATTAATGTTGTAGACTTTACGTCAAAAATACACGGTGAAACGATGCTGCCTCAATATAAAGTAAAATAGTTTACATTGATACGATATTGCAGGACTTGTCCTATATAAACAGACTTACACGTTTATTATATATTATATATGAAATGTACTTATATATGTGTGTATAATGTAATTACATATGTAAATATTTATTATACCTTATCGTTTATACGAATAATGAAATGTACCATAAGAAATACGATTCATTTATTGCCAGATTTATCCTTGCATCAATTTCACTAGGACATTCTTAGCCATGAAAAATCGGTTCATATTTAAAAATGTTATATTCAGAGAGTCGAAGTAGTAGATTTCACAATCGAAGGAACAACGTAACTCGTCCTTTGCTTCAATCTACTGATCTAAACAATTTTAATAATGAGACTGATTGTATGCTTCGTCTTGATTGGTATTTGGCTTCCTTTATTGATGCGAGATGACTGGCCCCGACGTGGAGGCGCCCGGGTGGATTGAATTGCGCATGCGTGAGTGATATTGTCAGGATTAGTATGTCTATCTCGCTGTAACAAAACACTACGTACAGAACTGCAATTATAATTATATGATATGACATTTCTTGATTGTGAGCTTTGGTATGGATTGTTCATTTTGTTATGACATCACCATGTTATTTTACAGCTATTTTGTAGTTTGCTGTAAGAAAGTGTAGGGAATCGATTAATGGCTTACAGGTGATTTGAAAAAGGTCATCAAACGGTGACATATTTACATTGTTTTGCCCAATGGCGTGGAAACCTGGAGTGAAGATAGAAAAGTATAATATTTGGGCCGACAGTATTTCATCGTGTAGCAAAAATTAATCTACGTGTACATCACGTAGATTAATTTTTGCTATAAAAGGATTTGAGATCTAATCGTTGGCTATTGCTTTAAAATTAGTTCTAGAGAGATATAATTGTGCGGACGTTTAGTTATAGATGATAATGAGTTTTTCTGTCGAACCGGTAAAGCTGCTGTTCTTCACTGGTCTTTGGAAATTTTTCGCTGGCTTTTGTTAACAAGTTGAATGCCACGCACTATTTTACAGATGAGATTGTTCGTGGCGCCGCGATGAATTTTCTATTATGCGATACATATTATTATATTATAAATTATATTATTATGAAATATTATCTTCAATAGATAAATTAGTGTATAACCATTTGTCACCAGTGACCCCCGTCGCAATTAGCATATCAAATAAATCTGGACGCGCCGGTCCCCCGGTGGCCCCCATGGCGTTATTGCCAAGTTGAGTGCCGGTCACCCGTGACCCCCCATGGCACTCAACGTGTTAAGCATGATTATATCCATCTAGCCGCTAAGATGCCATCTGCCGTTAAAACTTTTACTACATTATGATATATGAAGAATGCAAAAAGTCAATTTAGTTTAGTTTTGACGTAATAGTCCTGAAATTATAATTGTCTGATAATAAATAAAAAGAATGCAAGGAGATCCGACCATATATATATATATATATATATATATATATATATATATATATATATATATATATATATATATATATATATATATATATATATATATATATATATATATATATATATATATATATATATATATATATATATATATATATATATATATATATATATATATATATATATATATATATATATATATATATATATATATATACATACCTGTATAATGATATCAATTTTAAATCTGATCCCCACATGCTAATTCATAAACGAGGCTTTGTCATCTATCCGGCTGTCGACCGTGGTAACTATGGGTAATCATTGCAACTAAAAGCTGTGGATAATTGTGATAATAAACCAAGACTGGTTAATTAAACTTTAAGATTATGATAGTATTTTATTTTTATGTATTGTATAAAATAAGATAACTTTCATTTATTTTTAAAATCTTGCAATTGTCTTGTATTCACCAATGGTTTTATTTGTTTACTATATGTATAAAAATCAACTCAAATTTTATCGAGACCTAATATTCGTCTTTCAAACATATTATTGCGTTTGTTTTATTCCTGCCTGAAATTAGCGACGTTGGAACTTTACTTTTCATTACTTTATTAGCAATTTTCCTCGAATTCATTCTGAAAGAAATTTATTACGTTGAGTTGATCAGATTGTTCATCTCATCCATCTCAACGATTCCCAAAAGTAATCTTCAGACTTGCCAAACAACTGGCAAAGAAAGCGAGAATACTGTTCAAATAATAAAAATGCTTACGGCTGCTTTTTTGTGAATTAGTACTTTCGTGGTATTTGATATCCGGGAGTTAAAGTTATTTATTGTGTATGTGTATTATTGTTTTCCATAACGTTCGCCAATTTCAATGAAATAGTATTCATTTTTGTCTATTACAAGTTAATATTTAGATTCTGTTATTAAGTCGGCCTATCAATGGAAAGTAGCTGAGAGCTCACAAATTAAATAGTGAGTACATATAGACGTTATTTGAAGAATTCAGCTCATGCATAGTTAATGTTAAGTAATAAAAAATACATATACTCTAGTTCTGCTCTACAATGTCGGATCGGGTCGGATGGAGGTCATATTGTTACGGAAGTATATTTGGTTACTCGAGGATGACATTGGTAATAAAGAACTATTTCGTAGAAACAAGGTTGTTGGTTTGCTTTTAAAAGATCCGTCTGACGTTATCTATAATAAATACATGGCCATAAGGATCTTTCACTCAACGAGCAACCTGATAGTGATTCTCATTTCTTCGTATTTGCCTTCTAGGTGCCATAACTCCGTACCTATTACCTTTCGTTATTATTAACAAAATATAATCTTTGGTGAAAAAGGTATACCTTGTATAAGTAGTGTTTGCTGAGTAACTGCGAAAACTTGTGACTATATGTTGTGGTCATTTCTTTTACAAATTAAACATTTTTCTTGACGATGACTGATCTACCTAGCTCGATCGTCGGCTACACGCATTCAGTCTACTTTACGGATACTTTTGCAATATAGAATACTTTAGTATTTTAAAAAAACGATAAAAGATTCATAAATACTACACAAGTAGAGAAAAATAATAAAAAAGTAAAGGACAGAGAAACAATCAAATTTTATCTTTTGAACTTTATCTTTTCGAAAGCAGATATAAATTCTCGAAGGGTCGTGATTCAGTTGAATCCTGTCGTTTGCGTGGAGGCGTAATGAAACTTTTCCCGTTCGGATGGAGTCTGTTTCGTTTATCTTGATTACGTAGCAGTGCCAGTCTAACTGTCTAATATCTGTACCAGTTGAAGGGACGAAAATGGAATGTAAACCTATAAAAGACTCAGCTTTACTAAGTATCATTGTTATATATATTTCTTTAATATATTTTAGTTATGGTAAACAAATGTATTTATTAACATACATTTTATGAAGAAGATTGTCGTATGCAGCTACAATTGGTACTTTGTTCATGTAAGAACAGTATTCAGTATACAGATTGCCCGACATAGGCTTGGTCTAAATACAAATTTGTCTTGATCTACGCTTTGGACATACGGGTTATTGTGCCTGTATATGCTAATATAGCTAGCATATACTAGGCTAGCTTTGATCTTTGATTGGTTATTTTGGCATCAGTCGGTTATAAGAGTCCCGTCTTTATATTAGAATGCAATACGTCAGGTGTGGCTGACGATTGAGGGGATGTCATATATTGCGTACCTTATATCGCTTTTTTGATACAATTACGTTCATTTATACATTTTATAGATTATTTGGTAGTGTTGAATATCTTGGCTAGACGAAGCAACGATCTGTGCATTAAGGTTTGTGGCGCATCTTGGGGAGGTTTATAACCAAAAGTGAACTACAGCAACATAGCTTTTTGTATTTTAACAAACATTTATTTTATTATTCATAGTTTATCATTCATTATTTTATTTAATGTAAATACCTTATTTGGAAGAATCTGATTACCCTTCGTTGATTTTACTAGTATGAAAAAACCTCGATTCTGGGTTGGCAATCAGGTCACGTTCTACAGACAGCCTCTGTGCCGGAAAACTGTGCGTATATCTAGGTGAGTCCATGAATAATGGCAAAGTGTAATATCGACCTTTCTATTTCTGACGAAGAACGCCGTAAATTTCCCCCAGGCTCACACACATAAATTATTTATTTTGTAAGTAATTTAAGTGTCTAAGAATTTTTTTTTAGGATAAATCTTGGCCATTTATTTAATTTTATTTTTTCAATTTAATCTTTGATTAAAAAAAGCTCCTGATATATTTTATACTCTATGATACATATTTTTTATCACAGATCATAATGTGGCACTGCTTTGGGCTTATTTCTAGAGGAATGGACATGAAACCATCACACTTGTACAAGACAGACTGGCGGCACACACACAAAAAAACATGTGTAGGACATATGTATTTATCTCGATGCGGATTTCAAATCCGCGACGTTGATTCCGAAAGCTCGCACTCATATAATCCACCGTTATATAATACATATTGCATTTCATATTGCTATATTATTAGTGATTTCTTCAGTCATTTTTATTTGCTTAAAGTTTTTGATGACAGAAAAAATAAATAGAATAAATTCTAATAAATGTGTTCGATTTAAAAGAAGTAGAATATACTAAATATAATTTTATATTATTAAAAATATATTATAATATATTTTACTTGCTCAGCCTTACTGAAAATTTTATGCGCCATTAACCGTCGTTTGCGGCTACGTCTGCGTTTATATCAAGTGACAACCCTTTTTTGAATAACCCTTAGGTGCTGAAGCACTTTTGCTCTTATTGACACTGAGAATAGAAAATATTTTTGGGTAAAACTTGTTTTTTAAAAACGAATTTGGGACGTCTTATATAAAAACGATGAGTACGGATATAATCTATAAATGAAATTGGTGTTGAGGAAAAAAGTAGCGAGTGATAAAATTTCAGTAATTCTCTATATGTTTATATTATAATAGTAAAATATGTTAAATATGGATATAAATATATAATTGATTAAAATTTTGCGAATATATTAGAAGATGATAGCGTAGTTTTAAATTTACTTGAAAATACTATACAAATTGATTTTATCCTTTGAGTAAGATTGTCTTGTGTTGTGGAATGCAGAAGTAATGAAGTAAACGAACAACGGTATAACTCTTATCTAATAGTAGAAAATAACACAAACACAAAATTGCGGCAACTACATGATTTTACCGCAGATTTAACAAAATATTAGCAAAAGTGAAGACTAGGTTTTCATCAGGCGACATTTGCTTGCTCGCCTCCCTTCACCATAAAAAAGACAGTAAAAAATAATTATTATTTATTAATATTAAAAATTCTCTCCTAATAATATTATTACTATAAAAACAAACTATAAGGATAATATTATTATTAGGATTATTTATCCTTCGTGGCGGGATAAACCAAGCCAACAAAAGGATTTAGGCGTCCAAGGAAAGGAATCTTCTCACGAACCTAGTATTTCACAATATAACTGCTTTTTGAATTTTCCATTTAATCTACTTAACTTGGAGAAATGAATGTCTAAAATTTACCAATAAGTCCATTCACAGAGACTACTATGGGTACAATCAAAGTGGAATTATTGTTATTGTTATATTTGATAGGCTGATTTATTTGCAAAAAGATTGCTTAAATTAATAACTTTATTGGAAAACTATTGGAAATATAGTAACTTTAGTGGAAGAGGTTGCAGTACCCAAAATTGGCTAAGTCGTATAAAATGGAGAGCCAATCTACAGTTTTGAGGATGAAAGGGTGGTAGTAATTGCTGCAATAAAGTGCGGTGTCCTCTGAACTTAGAACCAAACGGCCGATATTAAATTTTATTATAAGTCTAAGTTTTTGTTTTAAATTATTATCTATTTCACTTTAATATTAAGTATTAATGAATTTAGCCTTGATGAGTGTTCCGAGCTCTAAAGAAATTAGGCATAGTTATGCAGTATTTGTACTTTCGATAATGAATACCCTTTTAAGAGAATTCTTTACACTTTTTTGTCTTATGTTTTTATTCGCATTTATTGTTCATGAAATAGGTGATCGATTTATAGATTTTCTGTGATACTCAATTACACATTACGAATTATTGTAAAGTGAGTGAAAAAGCTAGTTATCAGTATAAGTTATCTCGCTTTTCTCTTAAAGTTTAGTTTGCTAAAGTAAGAATCTTTTACCTAACTCACATGGAGTTGATGACACGGGCGTTTATCGAAACCACTACAGTTAAACATAGATTGTATGATCTTTCAGTCTTGTTTTTTTTCTTCTTCTTTTATTACTTCTTTCTTGCTCTCCCGCAAGTAATTAATATGTAGTTCGAGATATCTATGGGCGGCGGTGGTTGCTTACCAAGAACCCGCTTGTTCGTTTACTATCTTTTTTGTTACAAAACGATCATATGCTGAAAATTATATATAAATTAAAAAAAATGTACATGTCAAACAATAATTATAAAAAGCTTGTCAAGCTCTTCTGTCGTTCAGCAAATAATGTATAATAGCTCGCTAGCATGACCTTCGCACTGCATTGTGACATTTATTGTTTTGTTTCGTGACTGGCTTTTGGCGTTTTTCATATTGTTGACATTGTTTTCTCTAGAAAACGTAAGAGGGTGTAACAATACCTGTTCGCTAGCTACACAAGCTCGTTTTGTATTCTTGTTAATAACAAATGGTGCACTAGCGGCTGACCTTCATGATTATTTTTCTTTTACGGTGCAGCAATTTATCTAACATTGTAGTAGCTTTATATGAACATTTTATTTTTATTGGAATCGAAAGATGCATTATCTCCCTGCGTCAAAAGGTGCTACGGCCTCTATTTAATTTTTAAATTCATGTTTACATCATTATCATTAGTTTATGGCAGTCCACTACTGGAAAGGTCTCCACTCCAGTATTCATTTACCTCGATTGTCGGTTTTCCAGTAAATGGGAAAGGAATTCCCTTAAGGGGAAAGTTACCTAAGAGTACATATATAAATATATATATATATATATATATATATATATATATATATATATATATATATATATATATATATATATATATATATATATATATATATATAATGATATATATTAAAATGAAATGTAAATAGCTTTTTAGTTTTGTGGTTTTTGCTTTGTAGTAGTTTTGCAGTAGCTTCTGATAGTTTTTGTTTAAAGGCTCCGCATTGAAAACAGATACCTAGGACGTGATAGGAATTAAATAGATAGCCATGAGGGAAGATAATCAAAATATAATGTTTTGTTCGATATACATGATACACATAAATAAAAGTTATAACATAATTTAAACGTGACGAATGCTAAGGATTTAAATTTATATGCATAAGAAGACTTCATTATATTGAATAAGCGAAGCTATTTACTTGTAAGTAATATTGCAATGCATTTTGCTATACCTAGACATATTAAATGTTATTACATATCCCTTTCTACAAAAATGTATGAAAAACATAGTAAAGGCTTTGGAAATAGGTAAGCTCTTTCGCTGACTTATCTTTATTGATTAAATTCCTTGAGGCATTTAAGACCACGTTCCATTATCTTAATGCTACCTGAATTTACTATCCGAATCGCTTGTGGCTCGTGATTGTTAATCCCGCGGGAAGATACTGAAATACTGATAGGAAAGAGAGGAAAACTTGTTTTAGTTCATTATATTATTTTCTTAAAAAATTTTCAAAGAATTATTTTTATTATTAATATTCAAAATACCGTTTCGGAACCAAGTGGCATTCTAAGAAAGAAAAATAGGCGCAAGTAACTCTCATTTTTTCCACTTTTAAAAATGACGTATTCAGTATTTAACTAGATATTATTAAAAAGTAAGGCCTAGCTACATTAATTATTTTAGTAATCTGCAGTTGAATTCTTTCTTCAAATGATATTTTGTAGTCTTCAAACATTATTTAATTTTTTGTGTCATGTAACACTAAATTTTTGGTAAGATGCATGTATTTAACAATATACGAGTGAAACATGTGTTTTATTTACCTTTATTTTCATTATTCTGTGTGTTCTGTGTGTGTGTCTGTATTTTTCATAATCTGATCATACATATATGTATAATAGTAAGGTGTTGATTTTATATAAGTTACACTCTATTTTATAGTAATCTATGACGTATATCAAAGGCTATTGCAAGATCATATTCCAAGAAATTGTTTGTAATAAGTTCTGTCGTTGAATTAAACTACTGCCTCATTCGCCATCATGCCTGCTACCGTATGAGTTGCACTCCAGTACGTTTTTTAAAAAAACTCTTACCACTTTGTTAAAATTAGCTCCCTCCAATGGTATTTTCAATTTGATACATTATGGAAATTTCAAATCTTCTGTCTGCATCTTTTTCAAAGGCCGGTAACGCATGCCTGTTTGCCTAAACGGGCATGCGTGTATTAATTTATGTCTCCCGAGCTGTGTATTAGTTAATATCTCCCAAATAACCTCATGTGAACGAAAATAAGACAAGTAGTAGCACATCACTATTCTTGTCACGTAGCCTGTAGGGGTTTGCTATAAAATTGTACACAGCTGGTCGAATGCGACATGTTGGAGCAATTATTCAAACGAATTCAAAAATAATTGTGGAATTAATCTATAAAGTAGCCTAGAGCCCTTTCATTTATGGGAAATAAGTTAAATGTAGACTTATTTCACACGGTTGCATGAGATGATGTATGACTATTTTTGATAACACATCAGTGCGTTTTTAGTGCGTTTATTTTCTATGAGGGCATAGAT
The DNA here is from genome assembly GCA_031353405.1 of Baronia brevicornis. Classification (NCBI taxonomy): domain Eukaryota; kingdom Metazoa; phylum Arthropoda; class Insecta; order Lepidoptera; family Papilionidae; genus Baronia; species Baronia brevicornis. Next base: position 207,108 of record JASFAT010004488.1, read on the forward strand.
GTGCCAAGTTTTCAGTTTCCAACATTCTATATGACCAAGAAACGAAAAGAAAAGAAAAGAAGAAAAAAGAAAGAAAGAGAAGAAACGAACGAAAGTGAAATTCAGACATAAAACAAAAAATGATGCACGGACAGAAATGGAACTATTTTAAATATTATTAGAATGATTGATAAGTTTTCCTTTAATGATGTACCTACTGTTAAGTCACTCGATTACTGTACTGCTAAACTAATTAACGGGTAACTGCTTGCGGTGGCATCGTGGGGCTTGTTAACTAGTCAATTGTTGCTTGTTTGGGCCGAACTGCTATTATACTTAATATTCTATAAAATGTGTCTTTAAAAATATTTTTATCAGTAGTCTCGTGATAAAAAGCGACAGAGAAGGTGGTGCTTTCTTCCTATAAAAAGATAATCATGATTAAACGATCGCTGAAGTTTAATTGTGACTAGTTTTAATTTTTTCGCAAACGAGCAGGCGTGTCCCCTGTCCCCTGATGGAAAGCAAGCAATGCCGCCAATAGACATCCGCAGTGCCATAGAAGCGTTAATAATAATTACAATGTTGATTTTCTATGTGAGAGTAAAAAAATAATTTAATTTGAACCTATTACTACGGGTTTGTTATTTATGTAAATAGTGTATACAAAAAAGGCTGAGTAACAAAGCCAATTGCAAGCAAATAACTTTTTTCTTTTATTCGAGCAGATCACGACGTCTGTAATAACAACGGCCTTATACTTCGGTACAACTAAATTTGAAGAAAGCGAGACTCTCGTACTTCACCCAATTTACATGAAATTTCCGCAATGGACGAATTTTTCTTTTCTTTGTCGCCTTTAAATGGTAATGAGAGCCGGTCGGGATTATTCAAGATCTGATTGCATTTTATACTTAGCTATGATGTCTAGCTTTTAATAAATGACAACCATAGTTATTCTCAATTCTACTTATTAATTAAAAAACATATGAATAAAGTTAAAAATTTACGTGTCTACAATGGTGTAATAGTTTTCTTTTTACAAGACAGTGCTGTTACAATCAATAGATCTTTTAGGTAGATCTGAGAAATATTGTTAGGTAAATCTGAGACATAAAAAACCCTATGTGACAAAAATATGAAACATTTTGTATTTTACAGTAAAACCACCATACTTTTCCAAGGTAGGTTTCCTTTTCATAAGGTACTTAGATAATGAATACCTGTATGGCATACATATACTTATGCCGATGCAAAAATTGAATCCACGACCTTTGATTCCGGAAGCAGTAACTTTTCTTATTTAGTCAATGAGGTCCTACAGATACAGGAAATATTATTAGTAAATTATATGTTTAATGGTAAATGAATTTAGTTTATGGAATAGGAAGGCAAACAAGCAAGCGTGTCGCCTGATAGAAATCATATAACGCCAGAGACTTTACAGAATTGTTGGCGACCGTTATGATATGTGAATGCTTGTTTTATGAAGATCTAAAATACCGTTGAAGGTAGCTGGGTCCACAGAGTAGTGGTGCATGTAAAGAAAAACGCGCACCGTACTGGATTGCCACTCATTAAGATGGTGGGGACGAAACTTCATTTATATTATATTACACTCATAATAACTAACCGACGTATACATTAAATTTACCGGAACTATAATGTAACTTATATAATATAATCTATATAGCATCTAATTTGAAGTTATTCAACAGCACCCAGCTCTAGATTTCGACTCGTAATTATATTACAGTGCATAATCCTCAGTTTCGACGCAAACCGCGCCACTGAGAGCCCCGGAATTTCGCAGAATTTTCCGCATCATTAACTAACCCAAGCGTAGTGAAGATAACATAACAAACCTTACTGTCTTTATTTAACAAATTCTATTTTAGTTCTTGACCACGATACTAACCAAAAATTATGCTTAAAAACAATTTTATGCTCAAAAACACATCATTCACTTGCTCAACTTTTTGAAGTTTATGTAATTGAATATGTAGTTTTTGCTTAAAATTGATTAGTCTGTTTGTAGGGTTTAACAATTTTTACTGGGATTTTTTGTTCAAAACTATTAAGAAAGAAATTTTGAATATTAACTATATATAAAGATTTATAACTGGAATTAAAAAAATGATTAAATCCCACAATTGCCCGGGATACTTAAGACAGTTCGGACTTTTTGTTACTGGGTTAACAGATGATATAGCCAAAGTTGCTAATAAAACCTGGATGCACATAGCGTGAAACAAGATTGAAGTGCATAGGAGAAAGCCTATGCCCAGCAGAAGAATATAACGGCTCCTTTATAGTCAAAGTGAGAAGTCCAGCCAGTCCAAATGTATACCAAATACACGATTGAAAACTGTATATACATATATTATAGACGGTTAACAAACAAATATTACTACTACACGAATCCTTTATCACCTGCGGTATTCCCACATAAATACGACGTATTTATGTGGGTAGGAATTCAAGAGACGAGAAACGCAAAAAAACAATATTAATTTAAAATCACAATTATTATTTGGAAAGTAATTATTAAACTAGAACAAACGAAACTCTAATCACATGGGTAAATGTATCGACAATGTTTACAAAAAAGATAATGAAAGATTTAGTTGGTTTTCATTCTCTGTTAACTGTTGCAACGGAGTCTATACGGAAAAACCACCCATCTTGATTTATTTTTGTGTAGATAAACAAAAGTTGCGACATTTATTCGTAACACAAGCATTATAAATCACCATCAATATATGTTATATATGCACAAATTCAAGTTTGCTTAGAAAGGGAAGGAGTCTTTGACTTCTTCGAAGAATTTTCGACTCACGTCTCGGGAGTCCCGGGGCATTTAAAAAAATGGCTTGTCTTGGAACAAATTTCCGCAAACACCACCCGCCACGATTGGCTCCGAACGTCGACCTTGTAAATTAAGTAACGTCCACCTGAAGCAAACTTTTATGTTTCATTTTCTTACGAAATTTTTGACGATAGCAATTTAAATATTTTGCTTTTAAAATTAAGCAATAAATTATAAACAAAAAGGACGTATACAGGAAAAACAAAAGTATGATAATATTATGTATTTCGCGATTATATATCTGAAGGTTTCGTACGAATTAACTTTTTATATAGTCTGTATATGTCTCACTGTTGGGCACGGGGCTATGAAACCCCCCGTTTCTAAAGGAATGAACATTAACACGTTTGCCACGGGGTGTACAGCTGTAGTATCATGTTGTACTATATATATATATATATATATATATATATATATATATATATATATATATATATATATATATATATATATATATAGACAATCGCGACACCGCAGGAGTTAATAATGTTATAATATAACTAACAAGGGAATCAGTATACGCATTTTTATATCAAAAATTATTGCTAAATAAAATGTTAGTCCACTTCTCTGAGTCCTAAGTCTCCCTGGTGGGACACGGCGCTGCTCCTTCTCGTTCTGACGGAGGCCATCCGCTTGACGTCCGTTTTTTCTTGCCAAAGGTCGTCGTATCGGTCCGGTTTATCATTGTGTCTGTTTAATTAATCAGGTTTGTTTTAGGTACATAGTACATAACCTTACAGTATTCTATTTTGCTAGTAGGGCTGCTACTTCCAAGCTTATAAATTTGCTTGGTTTTGCTTTGGCTGTCCTCCCTGGTGATTGATTCTATTTTAAGGCGCAGAATATCACCTGCCTTTCGCATTATGTCTTTGAGATCTACAGCATGTAAATGGCGAGCACGCGACTGCGTGACTGTAGGTCTCGGGATGTACGACGTGGACGTGGATAGCGCGGACTGGCTGGGACACTGCCCTGTTCAAGTGTGCCGCCATCAACACATCATTTGGTTACTTGGCATTTTATATAAGTTACTAAACACCTCCCACAAGTAGCTCCCCCACCAAGACCATACCTCGCCTTCAATGTAGACGACATAAATGTAGCTGTCTAATATTTAGTGTAGGACCGCCTCTCTGCATGATGGAGCGGCGATTTGTACAAAGCGACTAACAGAGAGCTGAGACTGAATACATGTAACTGGAGATCGGGGTATGCAGCCTATACGGGCCTTTGGAAAAGTGTATGTCAAGTAGTGGATCTCATATGATATTACAATATTAAAAAAATCGATATTCATATTCTATCTGTTTTTGAAAGGTTCGAATTCTCGTGTCTAAAATTATACGCTTACTGTCGTAATACGAGATCTTTACGTGTGGTATGTTTACGTGTTGTTTTACTTACCGGTACTATATATACTTCAGTGTATCAAGATTACAACACCATTGCAGTATTTTCAATGCGAAACTTGCACTTGTTATCTTTAAAACAATGGATCATGTAAAACGTTGACGTCAGTTGCACTTTGTCCGTAGAATAACAAACATTGTATTTTACACATATTATATTAATTTATTTTGCCTAAATGTCATTCGAAATCAAAGACAACTGAGACGTTACTTGCTCCCCAAATTTTTTTATTTCATAATTAGTATTATTTTTGTAGTTTATTTATACGTGTTGATAGGAATATAGATATTGGGTTGTCCGGAAAGTTCGTGCCGATTTTCGGTAAGTAGCACGAGAGACCTGACTGAATATATCACAATTATTGAAAACAAATGACATGTGTATGACTATATTCTAAAAGAGATAGCTTCAGTCATATTTGGAAAATGTTTGGTTACGATTCGTTAATTTTTATCAGTTTTGTACGCCTTAGAATATGGTGGTAAATAAAGTGCATTATAGGCATTTAATGCTTTTCTTTTTCCGAAAGGGCAAAAATGCCACAAAAGCGGCAAATAAATATATGCGCTGTTTATGGCGAGGATGCTGTAGCCGAAAGAACTGTGCGAAAGTGGTTTGCTTCGTTTAAAGCTGGAAATTTCGACCTGAAAGATCAAGAACGCCCAGGTAGGCCGTCCAGGACAGACGAAGATATGATTAGAACAGAAATCGAGAACAACCCACTCTCCACATTACATCAATTAGCAGAATGGTAACTATATAATTTAATAAATATATATCAATATTTAACACTAGATATACCAGACCAGTCAAAATGACTGTTTTCGGTATTTCAATTTAAAACTCCTACTACGTGTCATATTTTTTTTTCGTAATGATATCATGACTTTTCTAGTTATAACTAAAGAATTAATTTTATAAAGTTTATATTACTGTATATATGTTGTTAGTAAAAATAATTTGCGTTTTTGACTGGTATATCTAGTGTTATCGCTGGTATATCTAGTGTTAAATGAGCTGCGTTTTAATTGTCCTAAAATATCAGCATGAACTTTCCGGACAACCCAATACATGTGTTGAAATGTTATATTACCTGTATTATCGAGTTATTCAATCTAAATAATATATTATTTCCTTCAATGACTAGCTGATGGATGAGGATGGCGACGACCCGTTTTTAACTTTTTAGAAGGGGTAGGAAAATGAGCAAGCCGGTCACCCAATAGTAAGTATCGCCGTCCTAAGCCATCTGCGACACTATGGGTATGTATTACCTACATTAAGATAATTACTTGAACAATGATAAGAACAGAAGGAAGTGGAATGGGGAAAGGTGTTGCTGCTCCGGAATTATGTACTCACAGTACGAAACGTTATTGCGTTAGAGAAAAATGAGGTACTTCGCAGGTTTCGGGGAAGTACCACATTTTTCCGTGCCACTATCTACAGGTGTAGATAGTGTCATGGACTTAGGATTTGATGCTTGAGTCTTAAACATATTATTGATTGAATCTATGTCCAATTTTCACCTGATTGATTAATAATAAATTTATGTAAATGCCACGAATTTACAAATAGTTGCATTATTCTTGAGTGTTACCGTCCAATTTCACTATGTAAAAAAGATATTAATATTTATTAAAACCTCTTTATCATTGATTTATTTAATGGCAATAAAAGTAACATCACTAAAATTAAAATTAGTTGAGATAAAAGTTTTGTATTACACACTTACGCTTAATAGATAGCAAGTGTGTGTGTGTGTGTACTTCGCCTTGAACAAGCGTGGTAGGTTAGCGTCTGTATCTCAGAAATCAGGCTTATACAAACATGATGTAAATAGGAAGCTGGTAGGCGAATAAACTTTAAAGAGAATAAAACTCATGTGAAATCACTGTCGTTTTTTTTGAAGGCTTCATATGAGCCAAGAGCGTGGCCTGCGATGTTTGTCTCATAATAGCAGTCATTTTGTCACATTCGTGTCGCATAAACGTGACGGAGCGTACACAATAACGCGGGACCAAGCGATAACGGCCAACGCCTCTGGTTTATACTTATTTCTTTTGTGTGCCAACTTAATGCCTTCCTTTGTACTTTTATTTTTGGACATAAGGGCAAGTAAGCGGCGTGTACACTTTTCCTCCATGACGTACGAGGGTGCTGTTTTGATGGCGAAATAAATTGTTTTTAGTTTCAGTAAATACATTTTGCGCTGTAATTTTTCTACCACATCACATGTAATGTATTTATTAAGACATAAAGTAAAACATAGAACTAACAGGGAAAGTACGTCGAGGAATTGTACGGAATAATTCCCGCCGTTGAATTTTAGAATCACGCAATCTGCCACAAAGAAATAGCAAGATTCTAAGATATCGTACGATGCGTTTTTCCCTAAACTTATTTCCACGCGCCACTATTTTGTTGACATAACTACATTTGTCAGTGATTTCGAAATTAAACAACATGTGAATCTACAAAAAGTCACTAAAAAACGGTCTACAAGTTTCTCAAAAGCTGACGATGATTTCGCAATGTCTTTGCTCTTCAGGTCTTATGGCGGCAAATACTTCCGCTTGCGTTTGCCTTCTTGTCCCATAAAAAATATAATATTATTATTTTATATTATTTTGTATTTTTGAACATATATTGTAGCAAATTTCACATTATATTCTAGTTTTTATTTCGCCCTTATTAATAAATAGTTTTCGAGCGATATAAGTGCAATCTCATCTTGTCGCATCAACCTACCGTACAATATGACATCTATGTAAAATGTTACGTACATTTACATGAATATTGTACGGTGTTATTGAAACAGTATATTAAGGAAATAGTATTTTTTTAAATATAAATAAATTAACTTAGTTTTTCTTTCATTGACTCTTCTTATCCGTTGTATTTAGTTTTGGACGTTTATTAAAATTTAAAAAATAATATTAAAATATAATATGTAAATAGAATACAATACTTTTTAATCTTGAACTTACATTAACTGTAGAGTACAAGATACGTGAACACGGCGTTGATATATATTCCTCTGTCTATATCTTTATTATCTATGAATGACTTGTTCCTCGTACGAACTGTAAGCATTAAAATATGCCGCTCTGTTGTATTGTTGTTACTAAACTGTCAGGCGCTTTGACCCTTTTGCGCAATGAATGTTTTATGCCCTCTCAAGATTGATGTAATGGAATCGATCCTTTTGTCAGCTCATCCCCTTTTGAGTTGCAGCAGGTGGTATACGAAATGTAATTTATCCTTTCGATTCTTTCCGATTTCCTTTGAAGCACGTATAAAATATATTATAAAATGTTTGAAATATACATATGTATCTACACTTTTTTAATGTTTTATATTTTGCATTTAAATATTCTTCAAGCCGAATTATATTCTTATCAGAGGTCTCAACAAAATATACAAAATATATACACATCAAACCGTCAATGTATTATATGACTGTATTTTCTTGAGTAAAATTCTCCTTGTGACTTACACAAGGACTATTTTAGGCTATATCATATACATTATATACATTGAGATATACATAAAGTCAAAATGACATATTTAAAATTTGATTGTTCTAACCAACACCCTTTGTCTCGAATCATTACCCAATAAATTTTGCTATCTGGTACTTTTAAGTGTTACATAAATAGATAATATAAATATTATGTCAATCTTGATGTTGATATGCTGCTTATCAAGTACGTACATATTATATATGTGCATATATCACATTTCACGTAGGAAATGGACATTTATGATGCTATCGTAGTAATTACGCGTTAGTAACTGATAGTTGTTATATAATGCCATAAGCTATGTTAGTAATATTACGCTGAAAGCGTAATACTGCAATGCAAAATTAGTATTTGTATATAATATTGGAATGTATAAAGGTAACGTTAAATATTTCAATCGTTGGTACTGTAGTGATACGTTGATAACTGTATCACTAATGTATTTAAACGTTTTAATTAAATATAAGAAAATCTTTTTTTACATTCCTAATTTTAAATTTTAAAATAGAAGTAAATAGTTTTATATTAAAACAAGATTCGATCGACCGATGTTGAATCGAATCGACTGACATGTCACCTTTCATGACATAAAAAATTAATATTGAATATAAAAATTAATAAATTAACTTCCTTTGGAAGAGTTTAACCATGTGGAAGATAAAACCCCCTAAAGATCCCGTGTCGCCCTATAAGTACGGCTGCCACGTACCTCAGTACTTAAGTTAGAATGTTTAATACAATATACCATTACAGTTATTGATCAATTCCTATTTAATCGAGTTCAAACTTGATTTAATTCTGCAATAACAATCTAAGCAGCATTAGCTCAGCCGATACTTATCTCGGCCTTTGGATCTGAACATCGTGAGTTCGTATTTTCCACTGGACTATTCATATGAACCATACCCTAGCACAAGCATT